>JAQJVK010000007.1:47574216-48006908 GCA_035578135.1 Flexamia atlantica | reverse complement strand
TCCTCTTCGGCACCCTAAAAAATAGGCTTTTAGTTGTGACATTCAATTCCAGAGTTTTGATTCTCCAGACATAGGCTGTGAAGAATTTTTTGACGATATTTAGGCGAACACTTTGTAATTCAATCAGATGTTTGATCAGCCGCCATTTAGTAACGAATGAACCTTTTGAAGTGCGGTTTTCGGCTTGAACTCTACTTGAATAGCCCTTTAAAATGATGTGCATATCGACCATTTAAGATTTACATTTAAGATTATCTTACGTTTAAATTTTGTACCGACTCCTTGTGGGCTGTTCCCACCGGGGGCCAAGAGTCAGTTAAACACCTCGGAAAATAGTTTTTTACAGAGGAGTGAATGTGCGAAGTTTGATTTCTCCAACCAATTTGGTTCAAAAAATATTTGGCCGTTCCGGGACTTTTTTTACAAACTGTAGGCCTATACTTTGTAATTTTTCTATGAAAATACTTCTGATGTAAAAGATTTAGGATAAAATTTTCGAAAGCTTTGTAGAAATAGTTAGTTTTTATCCTAATGTAAATACATGAAATCGTTTATTTACTTAAAGTAGGTGTTAATACATTTTCCGGTTAAAACTGACTGACTACTTCTTGTAAGGTCTTGCAGCCAGATTACTTTATCGGCTATGCTATCATCTGCCCTGAAATAAAAAAGGCTTTTGAACACAAAATAAATATTTTTGCCCTCAATCAAAAGCAAATTTGTATTACACAACACTATTTGTCAATACAATCCATTAAAAAAGTATAGATCCATTAAATAAGTATAAAGACGAATCGAAAATTTCAACCTTTTTCCTACAAACAAAATTACACTTCTGTAAACGCTTGGCTAGTTACTGGTAGTTAAACGAACTTGTTCTGTTGTCTTCAACTTACACAAAAAGGGGGTCATACACGTGCACAAACAATGACTATTGTCGTAACTTGCCGTCAAACACTCTAACGGTTGTGGGAATAAGCCAACCTACGTTGGTGAAATTTCACTTTTCATTCATCTAAGCAAGGAAGGAAGTTAAAGGTTTACTAGTCCTTAATTTATTAACAGTTTGGAGCTCTATAAAAACGAACATATGAATCAGAGAATGTATTAAAGTAGCAGTTTCGTCAGATTAATTGAAACGTAATCACAAACACATTCTCTTCAAGAACGTTTACGCAAATGATCTATTACTATAACTTATTTAAATTCATGGTGTGTTAAACGTTTTCTGCAAAATATTTAGCGTTAAGCTTACTAACAAAAGATATTCCGTAAAAGTATTGCTATACACCTCTAAACCAGTCAGAATAGTGTTTGGAAAACTGGCATTTATTATTATTAGAATTATAATGAAAAGTAGTTAGTACGTGATAAAAACAAAAGGGTTCAATGGAAAACAAAAAGCCCCTCTGCCATCAGATTTCTTAGATTTAATTTCTTTTATGGTTCTAACTCTTATTTGCTTCCCACACTGAGTCATCTAATAGAAAACCTGTTCACAATGCAGTTTTTTGATGAGTGATTATTTTAAAGAAATTATATTGGAAATCACATTAAATAGGTGCTGCAGGTAAACGTTCGATTTAATTTGGTAAGCTATCTATCCTAGAGGTAACAGATATGTATTAGCTAAGGCAAAGAATTTATTGAGTTCTTTATATATATATTAAGCAAATTATCATTTTTGCTAGTTATTGAAATGTAATAATTAAAAAATACTTGTAATTTAACACTTAAAACACATCATAAAGGTAGACGGCATATCAATAGAGATAACTGTATGAGCACTGTATCAGTAACGGTAAGCACGAACTTTCAGTACAAAAGCAATACTTTGGACAAATGGTAGCTTCTCTTCCGTTAAAACTCCTTTACCATTAAAAGCTCGTTATCGTTTATGAAGTGTTTTTGCCAGACTTACCATTTGAAAAGCATGTAAATAACGGTTTTTCATTGTAGGATCCTGCTTGTGAAGCTTTGGTCTTTCGATTTATGATGTAAAAATGTGTTGTTTTCTTCCAAAAGACAGTTTGAATCGTCTTTGAATGTCTAGGACATTTTTGAATGTAACATTCCACAACAGTGTTTTCAAGAATCAGCAGTCGAATGATTGTACTATTATTTGAGGTACACCTTGAAAAGTTTTGTGGTTATCTGGACTGAATTATCTAAAACATCTCGTCTTTTCAATAAATTTGGTGGTGTGTTATTTTTTTAATCAATGATCGTAAAAATGAAAAGTTATTAACTTTGTCACTACATAAAAAATTAAAAAAAATTACCACCTTAAAAATACGCTATTTGAAAGTTCATTTCAAAAAGAAAAAATGGCACTTTTAAAATTAAAATAAGTATAATAGTATTTTTTTATATCGACTCAAAAAAGGCTTGAAAACCCACTAAATTTGGTTTTAGTAGTTTTTTTTATAAATATTTAATTGTTGGTTTTAGTTTAACTGAAGTATAAAATATTGTTGTTTACAAAAAAACAACTTTAATAGCAATTTTAGTATTTTCAGTACAGTAGTATTTTTAGTACTCTCCTTGAGGAAAGGATGCTGTGAGCTAGGCCGCAATGCTAATTATATTTTTGAACATATACTGACATTCTAAAACATGATATGGAACTTTAAACTAACTGTTTCATTGTTTACTTAATACAGTATATCTGCACAGTGAGTGTACAGTGACTTACATATGACTATACCTACAAAATTAATATTCGTTTTTAAGTAAAACATCCTTATGTTGTCAACACTGATCTTTAGTGTTTAAATGATAAAAACTTCTTTGTTTATAATAACATCATTTTTTTAAAGAGGATCTTTAAAATACTTCAGTGGATAAAATCTATTATGATAGCTAATATCCCATCAATCCATAGTATTTCTCACGCAAAATTACACAGAACTTGCAGCCTTTTCCGAGGGTGAATTCTAAACGCTCAGGTCCCATTTTTACATCCAGCCTTTTAAAGCCTCCTGATTAAAACGTTGTTCACACATGTATTTGTTACAGTAAGCTGAACTGTTTCAATTTATTTATTTTACCACTGAGATTTCTGTTTTCACCAAGTTGTTTAGAGCTCTGTTGTTTTAAGTTATTTAGAGCTTTAAAACGTTGCATAACATGACATATGTTTACATTTAAAAATTCTGAGATTCGAACCCATGACCCCCAGTTTTTGGAACACCCTGTATTTTAAAAAGCTTAAAAATATTTTTATGTTGTTCCTTGTGGTCGATTTAGTGGGGTATGATTTTGTTTCATCTATATAGGACTACTAGTTCGTCCGCAATCCATTTGAGACACCTTAGGTGAGACACCCTGTATATATACAGGGTTATTACAAATGATGTTCCTGATTTTGATCATAAATATTCCTGGGTAAATTAGTTTTAAGACTATTTCAGTTAATACCATTAGAAAGAAAAACTCAAAAAAATTTATTTAAATTGGTTTGGGAGCGTATCTGCTGATTGTTAAGTCAATTTATGTAAGTGTTGTATAATGGCTAAATTTGAAGACAGGAAAGCTTTTTGTGTGTTGGATTATTACATTAACCAATCAGTTATTAGCGTGCAACGACACTTTAGGACCAGGTTTAATGAACATCCTCCTAGTAACCATTTTTTTTAATTCTGCAATTGGATGGTGCACCTCCACATTACCACTTGGATGTTAGGGCTGAACTGAACAATTTGCTGCCTGAGAGGTGATCGGCGCGCTGGTCCGAATGATGACGCTCTCCTGAACTGGCCTCCAAGACCTCCGGACATCACTCCCTGTGATTTTTCTTGTGGGGATACATCAAATATAAGGTGTACAAACCACCACTACCAGAGAGCATACCTGAGATCCAGCAACCCATTAATGCCATAGAAACAATCGATCAAGACCCTTTGATCAAAATATGGCAAGAGCTTGAGTACGGGATTGACATCTGTCGTGTCATAAGAGGTTCGCATATCGAACATTTATAGTTCTGAGCACCTGTGACAAAAATTTTTGAGTTTTTCTTAAATTGTAACCATTTGATTTCTGTGTATGACTCCTAAAACTATATTTTATGTATGCTTTAAATCATGAACATAATTTGTAATAACCCTGTATATTAAGCAAATTATCAATTTTGCTAAGTATAGAAATGTAATAATTAAAAAATACATTTAATTTAATTTAAACACATCATAAATGAGGTAGATGGCATTTCGATAGAGATCTTTATGAGCACTGTATCGGCAACAGTAAGCATGAACTTTCAGTATAAAAGCAATACTTTGGACAAATGGTAGCTTCCCTTCCGTTAAAACTCCTTTACCATTAAAAGCTCGTTATCGTTTATGAAGTGTTTTTGCCAGACTTACCATTTGAAAAGCATGTAAATGACGGTTTCATTGCAGGCTCCTGCTTTGAAGCTTTGGTCTTTCGATTTATGATGTAAAAATGTGTTGTTTATCTTTCAAAAGACAGTTTGAATCGTCTTTGAATGTCTAGGACATTTTTGAATGTAACATTCCACAACAGTGTTTTCAAGAATTAGCAGTCGAATGATTGTCCTTTTCAGGACAAAGGTTTTAAAATGTTTGTGGTTATGTAGATTGAATTACCTAAAACATCACGTCTTTTCAATAAAATTGGTGGTGTGTTGTTTTTTAATTAATGATAATAAAAAATTTAAAAAAATGCTTTAAACTTTATCAGTACATAAAAATTTTAAAAATTTAACTTTCGATCATCAAATATGCGATTTTAAAGTTCATTTCTTAAAGCAAAAAATGACACTTTTAAAATGAAAATAAGTATAATAGTTTTTTATATCGACTTTAGAAAAGCTTGCAAAACACACTAAATTTGTTTTCAATAGTTTTTTTTATTTTAAATATGAAATTATTGTTTTTAGTTTAACTGAAGTATAAAATACAGTTGTTTAAAAAAAACGACTTTAATAGCGATTTTAGTATTTTCAGTACAGTAGTACTTTTTAGTACTCATGTTAAGGGGAGGATGCTGTGAGCTGGTCCGCAATGCTAATTACAGGGTGTTTTTTATCGCAACCCATTTTTATGATAAAAATAATAAAACTAACAAAAAAATACCAAAAAATAACAAAAAAATAAAGTTTTGGGTTGCGTTTGAAAAAAACACCCTGTATATTTTTAAACATATAGTAACATTCCAAAACATGATATGGAACTTTAAACTGTTTCATTGTATACTTATTACCGTATATTAAGACAGTGAGTGTACAGTGACTTACATATGACTCTACCAACAAAAGTAATATTCGTTTTTAAGTAAAACATCCTTATGTTGTCAACACTGATCTTTAGCGTTGAAATAATAAAATATTCTTAGTTTATAATAACCTAATTTTAAAAAGATGATCTTTAAATTACTTTAGTGGATAAAATCTATTGGCAATATCCCATCAATCCATAATATTTCTCACGCAAAATTACACAGAACTTGCAGCCTTTTCCGAGGGTGAATTCTAAACGCTCAGGTCCCGTTTTTACATCCAGCCTTTTAAAGCCTCCTGATTATAACGTTGTTCACACATGTATTTGTTACAGTAAGCTGAACTGTATCAATTTATTTATTTTACCACTAAGATTTGCCAACGTTTATGAAAAATTTGACTGACCTATATTACATTTCTTAGAGAGCATCGTAAGTAACCAAACAAATACAATTTAACAGCCCAATTGTCCTAAAGTAATTGTTACTTTCGCTCAAAACTGACCGAAGATCCAATAAAAGATAGAACCCGGAGCAATAAGTGGCTGAGCGCAGTGGCCACGTCTCCTCTGTCACTCTGACGGACTTGTATTCGTCTGTCAGTCCTTTAATCTTACGCTCCTTTAATCCCGAAAACCCTCTCTTTCGACATCCCCTGACTGTCTTTAGCTTTCTATTCGTCTTAAGATTAAGGGAAAAGTAGGGCTGACAATTTCAGCATGTTCGATATTTAAACATCCTGTACGATATAATAGAGGATGTTCGGAAATTATGGCAAATTTCAGACAGTAAGTTGCGATTCCTCCGTTATTAAACAACGGAAATAATTAAAAAGGAGAATCTTTAAAATACTTTGGTGGATAAATCTATTATAATAGCTAATATCCCATCAATTCATAGTATTAAGCCATAGTATTAGTATCCATAGTATTAGTATCTACGGTATTAATCCATAGTATTAGTGGTTTTTGTCCATTCATCATATTCGTACTGTTAGCGTTAATTGGATTAAATTTCGCATATTTAATGTCTCTAATACATTCATTAAAAAATTTACAAGTTTTGAGATTTTCAGCTTTACAAAAATAATTGTCACCATTTTGAAATGGTAAAAAATAGAAATTTGATACTTCTTACGAAAAAAATTGTCATTTATGTAAAGTTTGAGGTTTATACGTTAAGAGATTCGTGAGACACAGAAAAAGAAGTAAAGAAGTAAAAAACACAAACAGACACACATACATACACTTTAGAACCTATGTTTGTATAAACCTTTTTTATTTCTACAGCCACAATCATATACTAAAATGTTTTTCCATAATTTCCGGATACCCTGTATTACATAAAAAAGCAATTATGTAAATGAAAATAGTTTTTTGTGATGTCTGGGTTCTGAGCACTTTGTTAATCACTTACGACTGGCTTCACAATAAATTTTAGCTTTTATTTTTTGGCTTCATAAAAAGTATGAATTTTACACAGTCTGTAGCTTTTATTTTAAAAAAAGAGGTCAACTGGGTTGAGATAAAGTTGTGAATAATGCATCAGAACCAAAACTACTTTCGTTGACGATTTTAAAAGCATCTTATTATGTAAATAACATACATTAAAACTTACAAATCAGCGGTCAGCCAGCTAATATTTCTTGGGACAGCCTTAGGGATATAATACTAACCTTTTGGGATATAATACTAAAAGCATTATTCATCTGTGCATTGTTCATCTGGGCTAGTTTGATTTAAACGATCAAATAAATTTACTTAAGTACTCATAGTCACAACTTGTTATTACGCCGCCAACATATTGAAGAACCATAAAAAAGTTAAATGAAAAACAATTTGATGATCGTCATACTTATCTTGCTTGCAGCCTTGGATATTCAGTATAAAATAATTAAATACAGGGATGCAATACATTCATGAATCCGACGTAGGAATCAAACAAAAATAAAAGTTTCCTTTGATGTGGAAACTCCTTTACAGTTTCAAACTCATTGCCTCTGATGAAATGCGGCAACATTTACCATCATAAAGGTATGTAAATAAAGACTACCGTTTTAATCAGTTGCTCCTAAGATTTTGTCCCTGCATGTATAATATAACAGTTCCAATTATCTGAATGCGACTGATGATTTAATTACTTTTTGTAGTTAACTTTTTAATTTAGGCCTATTATGTATTTCGGTTTTGCACCTAAAATCTACATTAAAAAATGTTCCTGTAAGCAGACTAATTGATAATTTATTACTGTAAGCTATCTCCCTAGCTATTCCACTTTGTCACTACTAAACCTGTTAAGTTACGTTTTATTTGATATACTAGGGAAGCTGTTGCTTATATTTTATGTCAGGGGCGACAGAATTAACGAATCTCTCTGTATTCTTTGTAACATGGTCTTGCCATTGAAGAGTACATAATAAATAAATGAATACCTATGGATATTGATGAATTGCGAGTCTTCATAGCTTAATAAGTTAAATTATTAAAAAAAGAAAGAAACTTCACGTTTTAGTAATAACTAAATCCTGGATAAAATTAACGTGTATTTCTATAAATTTGAAATGGATGGAGTAAAAAATTGTGCATATTTTAAATTTTCGGCCGCTTTATCCACAAGATGTATTTATTAGAAAATTGCAAATCATACAACATTTAATTTAAATTATACTTTATACTCATTTAAAATGGCGTCCTTACCAGGCAGGTATTTTAAGCCAAACATGAATGAAAGATTAGTGTAGGATGATTGTGATGCGATCTTGTGGTCTTGCTGCTGTCTAAGATCGACATCTTCAAAAAAATTAAAAGGATTTTTTCAGCAACACAAATGTGCAATACCAGAAGACTCCTAAAGCTGTAAATTACTTTGGACGCAAAAACCTAACATAAAACGCAATTCAAAAGATTGTTTTCACATCGTAATTAAAACAGTACATACCTATATTTATTTTAAAATATATTTTTTTACTTTCCTGCATATTTTTGTTGAAAAGAATATATCTAATTAGCCACGATCTCAGTCGTTCTCAGACTGCGAAACACTTTGCCACAAACGCAGTCTTTTTTCACCGTGCTTAGCCTAAGGGGATTTTAGATTGCATTGTAAACTGATATTTTACGCTTTGTGAGTCACCGTCTCCGAAAATGTATTTGATCTTTTTGGTTTATTTCATTTAAAATAAAATTTGAAAACTGTTATCTTAAAATATATTGATTATAAAGGTATGTACACCCTGCACATATTTTTTGCTTTTTACGTTCTAATCCTGATACTAAATATTATTTAATGGTGTCGTTGGAATACAAAAAAACCACTAAAATTAAAAATTATGAATCATTTCTCATATTAATTCAGTAAACTCGGTATTGTGTGATTATTTCCATTAAAGATACCATATTTAGTTAATACTAAAATACAGTAGTGACTAATTACTAATAACAACATAAGATGTTGCGCAATAGTTTTTTTACAGTTTACGATATGTTGAAATACATTGTGATAGAGTTTTCAATCCGTATGAAACAAAAATGTTAATATCTCTTATATTACATGTTAACGAGGGATAGACTCGTGTAACATGTGATGTAAAATTCAATAAGAATTGTTTGTTATATTCTTATATTAAAGATATCTACTTAGTTTGTATAGTTGTGGCACCAATGAAATGAATAATTTTTATGAGTTTTAAAATACGTAAGAAAGCTCGTTTAGCCAGATGATGAAGAAAAACAACAAAGAAATCCTTTTTTAATATTTACCCTAAACCTTAAACCTATAAATTCAAGCAATCCGTAGCAGTGATTTCCCATTTATAAAAAAAGAAGATAAAAAAGTTAAAAGTATGAGCTATCGAAAAATACCTAAAACGATTCTGAAGGAATGAACTGTGCTAAGTAATTTGTATGGTTCTTTTCTATTCATTGAACCCATCATTGCTTAGGAAATGATAAATCAGTTTTCTTCTACAGATACTCCCAAGCAAACTATTCTCGTGATAAACCGAACAGCCGTAATTCATACATTCTGGGGATTATTAAATAAATGCGAATGATATATATTATTTTCATCATCAAAGATTAATTTACCTAAAAGAGATAATCTTTTTTATCACTGAGCAAGAGCATTGGGTAATCAGGATTCAAAAACAGACCGCAGTAAAGAGATTCGTATTAAAAATATAAACAATACTATTGAAGAAGGCCCTGGTTATGGTTTTGTACCATTCCTCATTGTGGCTTTATCTAGATAGGATCTAATGTATAATAGTATAAAATTCCCAATATTTTCATTTTTATATCAGCAAACCTACACACTCATTCCCCATGTTATCCTTAAGGGAGATAAAAAATCTATATCTTCCTTATTCCTTAACATATCTTGATAAAACTTGGTATATGGGTTATTTTAGTTCAGATATACTAAATGTATAAGCCACCCCGTTTTAACATACCCTTTTGCAGCAAACCTGCATACCCATTCCCCATGTTATTCTTACGGAGCTTACAAAAACATATCAAATCTCACTTTGTTGGATTGAAATATGTTCTTTTGCATTTGAAATACGGTGAGTATTCAGGTCTGCTGCAACTTGGGTATTTTGTATCACTGGAGTTTTAATAACAGTATGTTATAGTGGACTAACGATCTAAGTGTTATTTCAGCTTATTAATACTAATTGTTATGTATTTGGTTGGATCTACTTCAAGTATCAACCTGATTTTATAATTCAAAATTGTATCAACTCTACTGCTTCAGAGAATTGGGGTTTTGCATTGTTACTCTACATGGCTCGTATGTATAGTAGTTTGATGACTTAGAACATTATATCATCAAGGTCTTTCTAAATGACGTCAACAATTCAGTTTCATTTTAATCTTAATCTAATAAAATATAAGACTAAAATAGTGTTCGCGATTTTAAACAAAAAAATTAAAAACGGTTGAAATGAAATGAAATTCTTTTGAAATAAAATAAAATTTAGTGGAGGAAAAAATTTAGAAATGAGGAGAAAATGAAAAAGAGGTTAGAGGAAGACAAGTAAACAAAGTGACTCAGTTAGTAACGATGATTTATTAACTATATACATTGATTTATTAACACCAGAGGCGTTCATTGTAGTTTACACGTCGACAAACGATAGGGAATAACAACACAAAAAACGATAAACAATACACCCACTTAGGGACCTAACTGCCTACCTGGTCTACAGCGGTCTATCTTCTACTGTATTGCGAGATGTAACACTGATTTCTAATAAAATTATGTACATATATGTTATATGCAGGGTTAAAGATTAATATACGTCACTGTCGAGTCGATGTAAAGCTTCTTTGCTGTCGATGACCAAGATCAATATTTTAAGAAAAGTATTCGAAATATATTTATTTAACAGAATAGAAAATATAACCGATATTATTACTCTAAATTCTATATTATTGCTTATTTATATTTTTATATCACACTTAAACTTATTATTGTTCCAAAAGTTGATAGATTCTGATCAAATTAAATACTAAGCTTAATTTAGATTGTCTGTGTTTTAGAAAACAAGAAAATACTTCTTAATTAAATTATTCTTTGAAATGTGTTAATTAGAATACAATATTGATAAGGAATTCAGAATAATAATTATAAATATTGTACAATACTTAGCAGCTAAGAAGCTGAATATCTATAAAAGTAAAAAAGATATAATTAAGTGTATAATTTAAAGGTGTGCTTGGTGAGTACCAATTTAAAGATGGTTAAGTGTTAATGGATGATAGAACTGAAAGCACTTAACACCAAAACGCTAAATATAAACAATTTAATTGGAACACCAGTTAGCATTGAAAACCAAGGCCCCTTTCCGAAATAAATCTCAGATAATTTTCTAACATATTAAAGTATTCACCGGTGCTAATTTCTTGATAAATTTAGAGCTCACCCTGTATAAATCATATTTGTTAAATACTTGTTTATTTTTATTCCACAATATTTACTTTTTTATTCATCTCCCTTGCTTAAAGACGTTTATATTTAATGAAGATTCGCAAACTCTACCTTTTTCATTAGGATATCTATCTTTTTTCTTACAATTTTAAAGGTTGTTGTACAACATATATGTAATTGTAAAGCGTTGTTTGGCAGACATTGTGGAGATTTGGGAATGACTTAAAAATACGAGTAAGAAATTAAGATACTTTCATCATTATTGTAATACTTAAATGATCGTGTGTAACAGGAATTTGATTAATTTTTACAACAAAACTTTAAATATCTAAACATGTCTAGTATAGTATTTATTTGCAATAATGATCTTTTTAAGACCTTCAATTTGTTTATTATACATTATAGAGCAGTGTACAGTCAATAGCAAACGTGAGAAAACAACAAGGAGTAGCTGAAAATGGACGGTTTTGTGTGTGTCTAGGAGGTTCATCATAGTAAATACATCGTTTGTGCAAATGTTAAAAAAATATTGGTGTATATATGAACAATAGCGTACACAGTGGCTATATAGTAAAATTATACGGTGGCGAAACGTATAGCTATTAGTACTGTGGGAATGTTGGTTTAGTTCATTTAAGGCAATGAATGATAATTTCAAAATTGAAACTAAGGCTAATTTAAAATTTTCTGGAAAGTTATTTGTTTATTTTTTATTTGTTTCTGTTCTTGCTCAAAACATATTTGATATAGCAAACTAAATATGTTGTTGATAAAAAGCAAGTGCCTTATTTCGTGTGGTTTACATTCAAAGTATTTTGGCTTACAACTTAACATCGACACCATACTAATAGCTTTACGAAAAATTGAGAAAATAAATTAAAACAGCCAATATTCAATTAGACCTATAAGTAAAAAAGAAAACACAAACACACTCCCTGGACGACCTACTAATCTACAACGGATCACCGGAAATTCATCTCGTAGTTTCCAAACAACGTATTTAACCTGAAAGTGCACGTATTTTTCAATAATCACGATTTACATTCCCACATGGAAGTAAGTATGCAGCAAGAGATCAGCCTGTCTCGAATGTACATGGAGTATGAAATCGGCATGTATGTAATGTGAGATTGGTTGTGTTAATGTGGTATTTATGAGTATATGGTGAATATTTTGGGTGCATAGTGGTGCGGTATGTTTACTGTATGTTAAAAAGTAGGTGCGTTTATTATTTATGTGTTATGTTCAACATCTATTTGTGAAATATACGTATACTGTCACTGTATGGATTTATGTCATAAAAATGTAAACGAGATTTGATAGTTTTAATAATCCTTCTAAAATGACTAAGTACTTTTATTCAGGTATTAGTTTACAGTGTCAATAGAATATATGGACACGTGGATTCATTGGTACTGAGTAAGCAGTGGAAATTGCCTATGTGCTGCAATATTAATATTTTGTTTTAGCTGGTAATTTACCTTTTTTATTAAAAAAATATATCTTTTTACTTTGTTTGTATTTTTTAATATCAAATAGGTTTTCAGTATGATACCGAAACACTAAAAAAAGAAATGTAAATTTTATCTGTCATATTGGAATTGATGAATTTCCGGTGTGAATAATTTTTTAACCGAATAATAAATATTTCTACAGATAAAAATTCAGAATTGTCTAGCAAAGCATTGAGCACTTCCTTAATCTAACTTGAGAACAGCCAAAAGCCATCTTTACCTTATCATTAATCTATCTTTAGCGACATCAGTGGAGTTATAAAAGTCGTTATTATGTTGTCCGAAAACCAACCTCAGTCCAACGAGTACTTCAGCTCACTTCTCCACAAGCGGCGGCGATGGGGAAACATCTTGTCTCGTTTTTATATTTAAGTCATCGGAATATGAATATTTACAATACGGTAAAAAGCGGATTTAAAACGTAAATTAAAGAATTTTATGTCGCGTAGAATATACGCGGTAAAAAATCATTCTAGAATTATCTAGAGACGAAGCTATGTAGATTGACATTTACTTTAGAATACGCCACGAGCGCTTCGAGACAAGAATATTCCCGCTTTCGACTGCACGTACAACATGACCTCTTCACCCTCCCTTTTTTAAATCTTCGGAAGGCTTCGACCCCTCCCTGAGCATTCCCCAGAGCGCGTTCTTGTCCAGGACGAGCACGCGGTCGCCGGTGGCCTTGGCTGCGGTGGCGGAGTCCTGCGCCGTCGCCGCCGGGGGAGGTCCTGTCGCCGAGTCCTGCAGAAGCGTTGGCTCCCCTCCTTGACCGGTAACGTGGTTTAATTTCTTCCCCTCTAAAGGACTATGAGTTACGTTAACCTTTTCCTCAGTAACGGTTTGATTCGGGTCTTGTATGACGATTTCACCTTTGTCTGAAATCGGCCTGCGGCCTTTCTTCGGCACCGAGGATGTGAAGTTACTCGAATCCTCTCGGACAACAAATATAATTTCTTTGTTAAGTAAGGATTCCGTAGATTTATCCGCTTTTGAAACTGATTTCGTTATGTTTTTCTTAAGAGTCGGTTTTGTTTTCTTGAAGTTTTCTTTTTTCTCGCTGAGTTTTCCTTTTTGTAAAACTTTGATGTTGACAGTCGGAGGTGCCACATCTACTGGACGTTCCGTAACTTCTGAGTTGTCCCTAGTCGCGGCTTTTAGCCTCGCAGTGGAGTTTTCCTGGATCGCCACACTAGAAGACGGAGAAACCGAGTGTTGTGTGGCGTGTGAGTCACCGGTTCCCTCCTCTTTCTGCTCAGTGGAGATACTCTTCGCTGTTTCACCAGAAGTCGTCTCTCCCGGAGGTTCTGTTGCCATCGGTCCGTTACTCGTGGAATTCAAAACCTCCTGCGTCTTCTTGGTGGAGTGCTCCTTGGCCACCTCTTCGAAGTTCAAAGCTCCCTGTGTGAAGACTTCTACCTCACTGATTCCTTCGGTTTCGCTATTTCCTGGAGACGTCAACAAGGTTTCTTCGGTCGCCGAGCTGGAATCTTCCGGAGAAGATGTTGTATTTGCGTCGGAATTGAGATCACTGAGGATGATGACGTCGGTCAGAGTCAAGTCGTCGTTGTAGGCCTCGGGGTTCCCTGTGGCCAGGGCCAGGTTGGACATGAAGCCGTCGTCTTCGCTCTGCTCGCACTCCCTCACCTCTGCCAGCTGGTCCTCTTGAGACCCTGTTGGATCAGTGTAATATCAGCACAGATGAATATTAATGCTTTATAAATAACGAGTAATGATATAAATATAGGGTCGGTGCACCAGTGAATGACCGGTTAAGGACGACGCATCATATTAATTTGACCTTACTCCCTTTTTTCATAGTCACAGTTATACATTTTACTGTACAAAGCTCATTTAGTCTTTAAGGATTAAAAGATATTAGTTTAATTGGTTACTTAATGAGAATATTGACAATAATATTAATATAAATACAACTATGTCAACGCTCCATTGAATGACCGGGACTGCACCAGTGAATGGCCGATCTTGTACCAGTGAATGACCGGTCTCTTTTGGCTGAGAAACTGTAAAAAAGTGAGAATAACAGCTGAAAAGAATGAATTAGAATAAACACAGCTGAGGGTATAGATCATAGCTAGTAAATGACCGATCTCGTTCCTGTGAATGACTGCGAAGGGTTTCCTCGGTCATTCACTGGTTTTTGCCCATGTTACGTTCCAATTTATGACCGCCCTCAGTAATAATGTATTATAGCATGTAGATCAATAGAATTGATTTTAAATTGTAGAATAAAATGTTAACTATTATTTAATTGTAAAATATTTTTTTAACATTCATTAAATACAGAGTGTATGTAAATCCAGCTAAGCCCTGCAGAGATAGTCGCTATAGCAGGAAACATCGAAATGGAAGCTAGTTGGGCACTCGATATTAAATATGTTTAAAAGTATTTTTAACTCTACCAATTTTAAACCAATTAAAGGTAAATGTTTAAAAATATTCCATGGCTGGTTTTACGCCTATTTATAATTAGCTAGCATAAATGAGTTGCTTAGTACACGTTATGTCAAGCAAAACGGTCATTCACTGGGGGGTGGTCATTCACTGGTGCACTCACCCTATATGAGATGTCTAGAAGCAAAAGTGGACGTTTCCACTCTGGTTGAAAGTGAGCTGTAGGTACCTTTTGTTGTATTCATTGATCCTTGTAACGGAAACAACAAAATGAAGATAAAAACTAAACATTCCCTGCCTAAAAAGACGGAAAAAAACACGACCCAGATGCAAAAGTCGACGTTTTCAATCTGAAGTAAGAGCAAAACTGAACAATTCCAAAGATCATCAGAATGGTCTAGGCGGACGCTGATGGCCCATTCACATTGGGTCTTTGGAAATCTTCAGTTCTGCTCCTTACTTCAGGCTGGTAATGCTCACTTTTCATGCTTTATGAAAATTTATATTAATAATAAAACAAATAAGTAATCAATAGCAAAAGTAATTAAGTAGGAAATTAAATAACAGCTTTAACAACAATGTACAACCAAAATGGCAAGAATTATTACTACCTTTTATGATAATCAAAAGCAGAGATTCCTTAAGGTCAGTACCAAAAACGGATACTTCCATGATAATTTATTTTATTTCCTAAAATCTCTCAACAGTTTTGATTACTATTTTACATTTATAATTAATGAACCGAAGTTATAGTAAACATACATACTTCAGGCAAATATAAAATAATTCATAAGTTTTCTCAGTTGTCAAGAATTTAGCAAATTTAGAAATGTCCAAGCAAATTTTCCAAATTAGAAAATAAACTCAGAATCACTTTTTTCTCCTCTAGACGTACATTCAACATTGAGTTAACTTTTTAGGATGCAAAACACTACTATAATAAGCTCATTTGCAATCGCTGGTATTCTCCATACACACCGCCAGTTTTTTTAAAAAAACTATATAATTGAAGTGCGTAATCGTACAGCCTCGGCTCAAACTGGGGTCGGGAGGAGGGAGCTGTAGAAAACGTCTAGAATCTTCTGGAGAAGATGTTGTATTTGTGTCGGAATTGAGATCACTGAGGATCGTCGAGTGTGTTTGCAAATACACTCATTGTCGGTGTCGGGGCAACAGGGCGAGATGTAGGGAGAACATTTTCTTTATTAAAAGATTTCTGGACGACCATGTGAATCCCATCTGTCCGTGGATACAACAAAAATCTGATTGAAACTTCGATATTACGCCGAATGAACATGAATATAGTCTACATTCCTTCTGGAGAGTTGAAGGTACCTACAAACCTGGTTCTGAGAGTTGAACCAGGCGACGTTCTTTAATTTATGAACTTCAATATTACCCAGAATGAACATGAATATCGTCTACCTACCAAAATGATTGTTGAACCAGGTGATGTAGTTCAATTGACGGACTTCAATATTACCCAGAACGAACATGAATATCGTCTACCTACCAGAATGAGAGTTGAACCAAGTGATATACTTCAATTGATGAACTTCAATTGTATATCTACCAGAATGTGAGCTACACCACTTCAATACTACCCAGAACGAACATGAATATCCGTTCTTTAAAAGACATTTTGGCGGGGTATTTCTGTATACTTTTGTTTCTATTGGGCACAACCCACTTTCAGGTAAATGGCGTTGTTCAATTTTTGCGGAGACTGAAGAAGTCACGGTTAGACGGTCGGCTCGGATCAACTCGAAAAATCAATGTAAATAGTTTAGTGTTTTCTCAAGGACCCTCGATAACGGAAAATGTTTTCCCCGGTTTTCCGAAACGTCGGGTATTCGTGTGTGGTGTATAATGTGTTTTTGTGAGTTAAAAGTGACAAGTGGGCTGGATACATCTCTCCGGTCTTCGTAAAAATTGGACAACTCCATTTACGTGGAGGTGGGTAGTGCCCAATAGAAACAAAAGTATAGAACATGAATATCGTCCACCTACCGGAATGAGAGTTGAACCAGGTGATGTAGTCGTCGTCGGAGTCGGTGAGCAGGGGTGAGGTGAAGAAGGTCTCGACGGCAAGGTCGGGCCGGGTGGCGGGGTAGACCCTGGCCAGGGCCGGCCGCAGGCCGCGCACCACGAAGTCGCTGTGGACGGTCAGCCGCACACACATCGCGCAGGACGAGTTCACCTGAAAAATTATATTTTCGTTATCCCACTGCGAAAACGGCAGTTTTCATGTCATGTATTGCGGGACTAAAGAAGCTCTTTTCCGCCCTAAGGAGAGAAACAATCGGCTGATGGCGAGGAGATCAGGTTCGTTTATAATGTACTAAAACTGCAAACGTGTATACGTGAGCGTAGGTGGTGAGCTATTGATTGCATTGAGAGTGGTTACTATTATCAATTGCAATTCATTGTTGCATTGTTGTCGGTTTAATCAGTTTGTGAGACTCGCTCATTTCACCAATCGATTATTACATGCGTTCGATACATCGATAGTGGTTTATTGTTGTCAGTCTAACCTAACACAAATGAAAAAAATCTGCTGATTGCTTCAGATAGCAAGAACAAGATGTAAGCATCTTCGGGAGGTATCTCTAATGGTAAACATAGACAGGTATTTATCACATAGACAGGAAAATTGTTTTATGTCAAAAAGGAGGCCTGCAAAAAGTTTTAAACCTATATAACTCAGTTTTTGTTCAAATATTTTAAAATTGTTTTTCACTGATGGATTGATATTTTTGTTTCTGGTATTGTAATTTTGATAGTAAGCAGGCGCCAGATTATTGTCTTTTACAAACGGTATAAAAATGAAAGGACAGTTAAAATTCCTAAGTAGATAAAATGGTTTTGACACGACTCTCTAGGTATGAGACAAAGAATAACTGATTGCTCTTTTCTGTATTACAAACATTCTATTGCGATTGTGTTTAGTAGAGGCACCCCACAGTACTATGGAATAACTGAAGTGACTCTCGATTAAGCTAAAACAAGTTTGGACAGTTTCATGTTTCTAAAATCTAGAAGAAGGACTTACATCTAGAAGTGAGAACCAGACTTTGTCGCCGTCGGCGCCATATCTCAGACTCGCCAGCGCTTTGCTGGGTTTGAAGTTAGTCAGTTGGAAACCAGAGAAGAGATGAAGTTCTCCGCGGATCACCCCGGAGGGCTCCGAACCCTTCCACCTGGAAAATCAACCGATATTGAGTGGTAAATTAATCAAAGGGAGACAACGCAATAGCTGCTTGTGTATTAAGAGTGCAAAGTACGTCATTGCCGCTCGAGAATTGTAGATGGCCGCACGAAGGGTTAGCTGAGTGCGGCCAAACATTTCGAGAGCGGCAATGACTATTTGTGATCGTAATACACACAGAATTTTTCCTACCACCATTATTTAAACAGTGTAACTTATTAACTAACCTTTAACACAAAAGGTCATTGAGGTTATGTTTGCTTATTCTATTGGAACGAACCGGAAGTTAGTGTATAGAAACGCCGACTGTGAATCCAGCTGATTTAGAGCAACTGGAAGGCAACTGGAATTTAGAATACGGTGAGTGTCATGGGCTTTCTGACCAATAGAAATTGGTCTTTGGTGTTTGACGTTATAGTTATCCCTCTTGTGTGCCTCCTTAACCTAATAAGTAACCCTGATTTTGCGAGCGTCCCGCTCGCTTTTGCGAACGAGAATGAAATTAAAGCGGGAATGAACCGTTTTGCGTACTGTTTACAGGTGTTGATTATTTCCATGCAGTGGTAGGAGAAATAAAAAGAAGTGTGTTTTGTGTCAATTCCTATGAGGAGAGAATATTGACCTCGAAAAGTGAACAAGTTACACCTTATTAGAAATCTATCAAAATTGCGAACCGTCGACTCTCGATAACTCGAAACTCAATAACTGGAAATCATCTATAACTCAAATTATTTTCAATTACCATAGGAAAAGCCTGTCTAAGTCGAAATAAAAACCACGCGTAACTCGAAAAATTCAACGGTGGTATGTTAAAAACGAAGCAACGCGAAAACTACATCAACAACTCGGATTTCAGTTGATAACTCGAATTAAGTGTTGACTGTATTAAGTTACTAGCCCAGTAAGTACTTTTTATCGGACGACCGTAAAAAAAGGTTATGTTGTTTTTGTTGTTGTTACACGCGTGTACTGGAGTTGAGCGCGAGATTTTAATGGTTGAACGGTAAAATTTACCAGGAGAGATATGTGCGTTACTTTAAAAGATTTTAAAGTAATATTTTCCTCCCACTATTTTTTCATGATAAAATAACAGTTTACTTGTTCTTATAGCAAATAAACAGTGGACGCACAGGCAGCACTTGCCTATGTCTGCTGGCTCTTTAGACCAACTTTTGATTAATTAAAGGCTATTTTAATGTTATTCGGTTAAAGTCCTCTACATCAATATATATTATGTTAATATGAAACGTTTTCATGTTTTTGTTCTGTAAGTAGCTAAGTCTTTTTATGGAATGAGAAATGCTTTTCATTCAAAACAAATTAGATATTAATTTAATCATATCACGTTTATTGCGTAAAGCTCTCATTCTTTTATTACACAGATAAACAAACATATACCGTGGTAATGGTGCAATAAACTGTTAATTAACATGTGTTTTTAATTAGAAGTGCATGATAAATTTACCTTGCAGTTACTGGCAAATAGTAATTTTCCTACTAACAATAAGGCACAGTAAATAGGTGTTTGTGTGCAGTACGATGTAAATTAATTTACATTAAGTTTTAATAACTTGAGAATTAATCCAAAACATACAAGACTGATTTCGTTATTAACTTTTTGTGGAAATTTCGTTTTAAATATTTGGTGAAATGCTCTTATATTGACAAAAAAGGGAGAATTTTTCATTTTTATCAAACATGGTGTATTCAAGATGGCGGCTGAAACATCCTCTTCTAAGCTGACATATCATGAACCAAAATATAATAGCAACGATTTTTGAAGCCGATTTCTCAAGAAACAAAAAAAAGAAGTTGTCTTGAGCAAGTAAACATAACCATTAATATCGTTAGATTTCAAGTACCTCCTATCATGTTAGTTGTATTATGACATTGAAATGCTTCATATCAAAAACACTTTAAAATGTATAGACATTTCAACAATAAAATTTCATAATAAATTAAACTATATCATGAACCATAATATAGAACCAACGATTTTTGAAGTGTATTTCTTAAGAAAGAGAAAAAGAAGTGGACTTAAGCTTGTAAATATAACTTTGAAATCTGTAGTTTGATTGCACAGGTACTTTGTATTATGACATCTTGTTATTATATTGTATTATTGTTTATAGTATTTTATATTACGTTATTGAATGAAATTTACCGATCTTATCAAATAAAACTAAAAAATATAACCTTCAATTATACAATTTGATCGCACAGTTACTTTGTATTATGATACCGTGTTACTATGTTGTATTATGATTTCGTATTATATTTCATATGAAAAACACTTCAAAATATCTACATTGTTACAATTAAATAAAATTATTCTGTAATATTGATTACAACTTTATTGAATATTTAGGGTTTTTCCTTTTGAATGATTTTTTTCCATAATCCTTGGCTAGCATGAAAAAGTAGAAAAAGTGGTCTTTATTTACAAATACAAAAATTAATACTTAAATATGAATTGATATAACGTTTTATGGTAGTGGGTGAATATATTACTATTAAGAAAACATTAAAATGAGATGTCCTAAGACTCTTACCGAAAACAGGTCTTAATATCCAGTATGGGGAGTTTCCCATCCATTTCCTGCAGAGAGGGCAATATTTCTTGTTCGACCACGGCGGAGATGTCCAGCACAGCGTTGCTCCGCGCCGGCGAGTAAGTGGCGTACGTCACCCGGCCCTGTCGAGCACAACATCGCTGTTAATAATTTATTTATTCATACAAAAAATGTAATTATTTTATTTAATAAATTAATTCAATAATTAATTTAATAAATAAAATTAATTTATAATTAAATTAATAATTAATTAATTAGTTAATTAATTATTAATAATTAAATAATAAACAGTAAATAATTAAATTAAATTAATTAAATTAATTAATTAATAAATAAATTAATTTATTTTATAAATTTATTTTTTTATTTATTTATACAAAAATATTCTATAACACAGCCAAAGCCAATTACACTATACCATTAATACAGGGTGTTTTTTTAACGCAGCCCATTTTTAAGATTGAATAATGCACATATAAATATGAAATGAATTTTGTTTTGTTCATCTTTAAATCTTAAACAAACTATTATTATTTGAGTTTGATCACATTTGAATCGGCCCATGCTAAAAGGGCCTCAGTCACAAAAACACATGAATTGAGTTATTAGTGAAAGTCGTATCTAGAAAGATAGCTCCATCGCTGTGCTAATAGGACCTCAGTCACATGCACCGCTGGCATAGAAACTGACCATTGAATTATTGGAAATGTGCTAGAAGGGCCTCAGTCGGTTACTAAAGCCCATCTAGCATGTTACTGAGGCCCTTTTAGCAAAAGCAGGTCCCTTAGTTACCATTGGCTGTTGGGCTATTAATTAACAGTCCTGTCTAAGGAATATGTCGGCCTTAGTCAGTAACAAGACCACAAGATCGCGCCACAATCATCCTTCACTCATCTGTAATTCATACTTGGCTTAAAATACCTACCTGGGTAGGTCGCCAGTTCAACTAATGTATCTAATGTATCTAATGTATGCTGATTCATTTAGTAGTATACATTATGTGTTCAAACAATCTGCCATTGGCATTTGTACAAAGTTGTCCTGAACAGGTGTTGCAGGTCTTTGAATTTCTTGTTTTAAATTTGTTATGTTTGTTTTGAGATGCTGAATATCCTGTGTACTGTTTTTAGTAGGCCTTACTTTTTATGTGTTTCCAAAGAAAATTATATAGTGAGGTCAAATCGGGGATCTTGGGGGGGGAGATAATTCTTCACTGATAAAATAAAGTTTTAGGTTGCGTTAAAAACCTCTGTATAAGTTTACATTTAAACTTGCAAAACCTTGAAAAACTTGCAAACATTATTAATATATAAATTATATACAACTGTGTTCATTTTTATGTCCATTACTTGTATTTCCTGCCACTGCTAATTATGACAAAAATATCCAATACAAATTCAGAGAAGATTATAAATATGCTCAAATATTTCTAAAAACAAAAATCAGTTACAATGAATTAATAAATAAGGTTGAAAATAAATGCATTTACTTTAAACGTATTATAAGTAAATAAATAATGATTTTGTTTTGTTTTCAATTATTAAAATACACAAACGAGTTTAAAATTTTGTAACGGTATCATAAAAAACATCTAGGGCAGAATTTAAAGAATTATAAAGTCTCATCATTGAGTTCAATGGAGAGAAATAACCAAGATTGGTCTGTGTAAAACGAGGTAAAAACAATTGCATACTAAGGGAGCCGCGGCGAGGGGGAGCGAAGTCCAACTGAGGTAAGAGAGCTGCGTCGTCCAGTGCCCCATTCACGGGTTTATGAAGATACAATATAAATATTTATAATATGAATATAATTATTGTGCTAATTTAAATATAAATAGCTCTAGGGTACCACAATTTCTTACTCGACTACTCGACTACTACTCAAAGTTTTGAGTTGAGTAGTTACTCCCGCCGTTTACTCGGAATTAGTAAACGCGATCGCATTTTACAACAGTTTTCACATGGTCAACACCAGACATGAACAGACACCATAAAACTGTTGTTATTTAAACTGAATTTAAGTAGTTTTTGAGTTATTAATATCAATAAATTTAGTTTTGTTCTTATTTTTTTTCCTTTTTCTATAATCTGAGGTATTCTTACTTTTGCTCAATGAAACTGATTTAACATTATTTCTTAAGCCTGTGTTACGCAGACTATTTTTCAAAGCAAACAAACACAGATGTAGCTTGTTTTTACCTCCTAAGGCTGACAGTTTAATAACATATTGAGTAATAATATAAAATTGTGTTAAAGATGGCCCGAATTCTATTTCATTTCATTTGAAAACAGGTTTGCTTTTAACTTGAAAAATTGGAAATTCCCAAAATGGAAAAATTCTCAGTTTAATAATATAAAATATTACATTTTTTGTGATCAGTAATAAGTATGATAAGTATTATCTTCTAATCAAAATACTCGACTCGAAAAACTCGAAACTCGCATTTATTTTTTTAAACACGACTCGACTTCAAAAATCAATACTCGCACACCCCTAAAGGACTTTGAACACCACCATTTAACAGTCCAACCCCTCTCCCACCCCTCCCCAAACATCGACGAAAGATGCAATCGTATTTTTAAGCTTTGTACAGTACACTCCCGATTATCCGAGACTCCAGGTTATCCGAGGTCGTTCTGTGCTAAAATATATAAATTTTTAATTTTCGATTGAAACATAATAGTAACGTGATTAACATGTATTTTGTTCAATATATCGAACAATACATCGCAGTCAAGTGACTCAAGTACCGATTAATATATCGAATACAACATCGTAGTCAAGTGACTCAAGTACCGATCAATATGTTGAACATCATATCGCAGTCAAGTTACGTAATGGTTTTTTCTCTTTCAAAATCGCATGCATTGAGCGTATTTATATGTGTGGAAAATACCAAATGCTGACAGTGCCTCTGGGTACCCAAGAATGGAAAGTTTTGATGGTCTCGGTCTAAGGTCTTATCGAGCGCAAAAACTTATTCCCTAAAGGAAAAACTCATTAAAAAAAGTAACTTCTCTAAAATACAGAAATAATTACAGAAATAATACAGAATAAGAAAATTACATATTTTTACCATAATCTAGTTTATTTTCATAATTTTTAAATATACTTTTAGTTTTATTTTGAAGTAAATGACCAGTGTAAACAAGGAGATGTTACAATGGTCATTGCGGTCACGTTCGACAACCCTCGGCTTCATCTCCGATATGGATCGCATCACGCTTCGATAGAACAGGAAACATATATTGGTCTTGAGAGATCACTGAATCGTCGTCATTCATGCTTCAGTAGCAACGCAGACTACGCTTGAGATTGTCTTTCTTATATTTACAATTTGAGACAGATCTCGAGATTAAATTCTTTGTGAGTTTCTTGAAGCTACATAGTATGTACTAAAAGGGGATAAATGTAAGAAATGTGTTATTTTTACAATTGAAAAGGTATTGTAAAACAAAGAAAATGCTAATATAGTACTAGTTTATAAAATATCCGATTGAAATTTTCAATCTCATATTAAACTATTAAATAAATTCTAAGTATACACTGTTTTTTACATTTTAGAGTGAAGGTTTTTCAACTTATGTTTACATAAACAGAAGTTTTCTGAGGACTTTTGAGAGGGTTACCGTGGTTATGTTTGCGACCAAAAGTTGTTTGTGGCAGGATAAATAATAGATACGATGTCCGATAGAGGCTAAATTAATATGTACGTTACCGGTATCTTTAAACCCCAAAATTGGTAAATGTCCGAAATCTCTATTCACTCTGCGACGTAAACCACACCACGGGGGTACAATTCCGGGGTAGACTTAGGGAAAATAATTTAATTTCAAATCAATTACGTGTTCATAATTTGATAATGTATTTGGGGGTATATTTACAGTCGCGGGCTTTTTCGCGAGCGGGTTTAGGCCCCACCTCCTGTGACGTCAAAATGACGTAGCGTTTTTTCTGGGGGGGTGAAAATCTGGGGGGTACAAATCTGCTACCCCGAACTATCTATTCGTGGAATGATTTAGTTTTGCATTATCGGTTTTCATCTTGACCAATCAGAGAGAGCATATTACTGACACCTCGATTGAGGCTATATTGTTACCCAATAAGCATTGACGTCCGGCTTTGACATCACAGGCTTTAGCTTAATAGGCCTTATAGAAGTTAGGTAACCTTACATTATTGTTCTTTTCTTTCCCACAGACCTTGGCTTTACTACGGTAAAAAACGAACAGCTGGTGTCCTCAAATTCTGATTCTTTTACACCCTAGGGAGGAAAAGAGATTCTTTGCCCCACAACACGCGATGAAAACTGCCGTTTTCGTACCGATATATCCAAAATGAACTTAGGACTGTACCTAAACCTGGACCACAGAAGGCTCTCTGAATGGTCTATATCAATACAGATGTCGACAAGGGCTACAGTAATTAGAGTCTGTCATTGTTCTGGTAAGTCTATTGGCTGTCCGGATTGACCAGCTTCCTGTTCACCTTGGTTCCTCTTTGCCTATCTGGGAACTTTGATTCCCAGCTGAGCCTGGATACCCAGTCATGTCTGAGGCCTGGAGGGAGTTGAGGATCGTTCTGGCTTGTCCATCTGGGAAGGGATGAGGAACCCTTATCCGACAACCTTCTAAGCGTCCGCTAGTCTGGAGGGCGAACTGACCCGGGTGAGACTTTTCACAACAAGGAGAGCTCCCAGGTGGAGGTCCTTGTCTGGGGATGCTTGGGAGATCTCGGGTAAGAGGGCGAGTTGTCCTCGGAGGAGCCTGGATGATGGGATGGTAATCTATCTCTCTTCCTTCAGGGGTGAGGCTGACTGACCATACCATACCTTTCCCATATTGACAATCTCTTCCTTCCCTAAGCTGCACAATTTCCCTAGGAGACGTGCCTAACTGGCAATGCTGGGGCTTTCATTCCTCCAAAGTCTAACTCTGTACCTGGACCGTGGCGCAGCCGGCGCCCGTGGCGTAGACGAAGACCTTGGTGGGCAGCGAGGGCAGGGGCAGGCGCTGGGCCCCGGAGTCCGCCCTCAGCTCGATGGTGTCCGTCAGCTCCATGCCCGACGTCGCCAGCGAGAGGGTCAGGCTGCGGTGCGGGTCCGCCGCCAGCGAGTCGAAGTGGTAGAACGCCTTCAGCGCGGTCAGCATCAGCTGCAAAAACAGGTGGTGAAACTTTAGGATCCGTCTCCACCAGTAAAATTTGAAATTAAAAATCGATATTTTTCGATATTTACAATCATGACTATGTTTACCGAGACAACATTTGAATATTATCATCCAAATGTTGTCTCGATAATTGAAAGCATGGATGATTATCTTGTTGATATTTAGTAAACAATAATACTATCAGGTTTAATCGAAATGAAATATAAAAAATCGTAACAAGGTTAAAATAACTGTATAGGTACATAAACTTTAGCCAATGTATAAAGTACCCTCTAAGTAGGTTCATCCAATGTTATTTTTTTACAAGTTCCGCCACCGGAAAGCAGAGGAGAAATTAGTACTGATGCATGGAATAGTTCAAGCTGGCTCCGTCGTCCGCGCTTCTACTCACTATCCAAAATGTCAAAATGAGAATGTTTGTAAATAAAAACAGAAACAGATTATACGTTATGGTAAAAGATACGACAGTAAAAACAATAACTTACAACTGTCATTTACGAACATTAGCCGCTTGAATTGGGAAAGTTAGTTTGATCTGTAAACTGTTATAAAAATTCCAATCGGAGTGAGAAACGAATGTGGCACCATCTCTTTTTCGGCGGCGGGAACTACTCATTTTTCCATAAGAAGTCCCTACTTAGAGGTTCTGTATACATTGCTTCGAACCAGGTAACGCATGTTGCTGATGAAATTCTAGGACCGTGATTTACCTGTAAATGAGTCAACTTATGGCATGTTAGTTACCTTCGATGTTCCTCGACGACATATTGGAATTTTCGAACCATTTACCTTCATCCACGTAGCTTAAGCTGCTAAATATATCCATCACGTTTCATTCCTAGAATTATCGTAATACTACACGCAACTTAATTAGCTAACAAAGCAAATTTTTGTAATCCATGACTGACTGACTCTAGATTTGCCAGTTTCTTTAATTGTAACATGATAGTTGAAGAACTAACTGAAACCGACATTTTGATAAACGGTTGAAACGGTAACCAAAATTTTTCATTTCAAATACTATTAATTACAATATAACATATTTTTTAAAGGGAATCGATTTTTTTCATCATATTGTAAAATATTGATTTTCAACTTCGACTTAACGGAGGAGACGGATTCTAAAGTTAAGCCAAAGGGGTCAAATTCCTTTACCTGCCCACAACTGTATATTTGGCTGGAATAGGTTTGATTAAGAATGGTTAATGAATGAAAATAAATTAACCTAGAATTGTTTTCAAGCCAGAATTTCTATATATTTTTGTTGTATCCCTACCTCCGGGTGCCTGTCGAGGACATGTGACCGGTAGAAGAGGTACCTAGCCACTTGCTCCGCTGACTTGAGGTCTGAGCGGAGAGTGTACGCCATCAGGGTGTACAGCGACGCCTTGTAGTCCGTCACTGACGCTGAAAAACGACAAAAAGATTATAACTCGAATAACACGATTCATATCATCATATGCGTCATACACGGACACTCTGCGTCCCAAGCGGCTGAGACATCTACGTCCCACCTGCGTGCCGGAAGTGTCCCAGAAGCAATTTAGCGTCTCGGACACAGCCGAGACGCTGCTGAGATATGCTTGGTAAAAATCTAACACTTACAAGATGAGAAAAATAATTTATTTTCATGGTAAAAAAAACAATACTGAAGTAAACAAAAATCTTTTGATATAATATACCATGCAGGTTCTTAATGTCAAATTTCCTCCCTTGCCTATCAAACTATTTAGGAACTATTTAGGTTTTTGGGTGTTTGAAAGTCATGAGGTAGTTTCGTGTAATAACCCGGTTTTTGGTGCTTTCGGGAAATTATTGCCAAAAAAACGGATAAAAGCGGGGATTTTTAATAAAGTGGAGGGTAAAGGATGTGTCACATTACGCTACTTTACTAGCAGCTAGCGAAGTAGCAGCTACTAAGTAGCCTATGTGACATAGGCAGTAGCAGCTACTAGCTGGCGAAATTTTACTAGCACGTAAAGTTGATCATGTCGAACTTTCCTTGGCAATTGCTACTAGATAGCTGCTAGTAAGTAGCCAAGTGTGACACAGTCATAAAATGGCAAATTCTCTCTGGCAACGCTGAGTAAAACTTTAAAACTGTACCTGTAAGGACAGGCTTGCTGGTCTGCGCGACTCCTTCCTCGTACAGCCAGTCTGTGTTCTCCGGGGGCCGTGGCCAGCCGAAGTCGCCCTCCTCGTTGGTCGACACGTTGCCCAGTCGCTCCATGGCCAGTCTGGCCAGCTCGCTGTTGGCCAGCACCAGGGCGTGGGCCAGCATGGCCAGGGGGCAGCCCTCGTTCACGTGGTACACGTTGCGCTCCAGGAAGTAACGGGCCTTGAGCACCATATCGTTGTCTTCCTGTTGGAGATTGTTTTTATTTGACAGTGGAAGAGTGAAATAAAAATTAGAGACAGCAACAAAGCAACTTTAAAAAAACGATGGGGAGGAACTTTAGGAGACGTCTCCACCATTAGAGTCTATATTTTTCGATATTTACAATCGCGAACACCTTAATTACGATAACGTTTCGATTATATTATCTATAAATCTCGCTCTCCAAAACATATTGTCTTGAATATGTAATGACCCATTTCCACTTTTGTTAGTATACATACTATTTAAATACAGTAAGTGATCTCCGATTTCTATTGAGACCTTCTTTAGTTTAGGCGCTAGTGTCAAAAAACAAAAAAATGGTTTTTTGAACATCTTCAAGGAAGTTTCTAGCTCATCGGGAGGTTGAATAGAATTCGAATATCTGAGTCAGAAAAGCTACACATGGTGTATGATCATTCAGAAGATAGTGACGATTATTATGCGTCTTTGACTATGAAAGGGTTTGAGTTTGCAGAAGCTGCAGCTGCAGGCCTACCTATGCAAAGCTCTTTTGAGATTCTCATTCCCTCTGTGACAAACCCTCCCACGGCAGGAAGTCGCTTTGCGTAGCACTTGGCAAGACAAGCTCCTCCACTTTCCGAGGATCAGTCACGAGGTTGGCAGGAAGGGCTTTGCCTATTTCGGTCCGTCATTGTACAATGGACTCCCGGCGAGCCTCAAAGAGCTCGCAGTCAGTCGGTACATTTAAGGAAAATATAAATTTTTTTTAAAGTTAGTTTGACTGCTATGTTGTTTTATTATTGTTCGATTTTAATTATTATTGCTATTGTAAATATTGTTTTTTATGATTAGAATAAGGTGTATTGACGAAAGTTATTTTGAAAAGCAGCTGTTATTGAACATCGCTAAATAAAGACAAAGAGATGGGTGGTATATAACGTATTAGGATGAATAACAGTATTATCAGTCGATAACCTAATACCCGCGTAAACTTTTACCAGCAACACCCTGTTATTCTAGTATCAGGCAGGCTGCAGCCGAACATCGGATTGCAGAACGTTGCGAAGAGCACGGTATTTGCAGAACGGTAATACGTTATCTGAAGGCGCTCTGGCTCGTTCTGGCGTTATGAATAACAGTATAATAGCATCTTTGTAGTTTGTGCGGTAGGCCTATTACGTTATCTGCAGGCGCTTTTCTTGTGGCGTTATTGGTAACAGTCTGAATACAAACGTTACTGATTAACAATGGTGGTGTCTATATTATTGAGCACCAGATGTCATTGACTGGTACTGGTAATACGTTATCAGGAAACGTTCTCGCGTTTGAAATGATAAGTTACAAAAATATAGCCAAAAGAAATTATGTTGGTAATAGGTTATCTCAATAACAGGTTGCGGTTATACAATACCAGACGACCCTGTTATTGGTATATTACGTTATTGCAAAATAACGGTATTTTAAATCTCTATAACGACATTTTCATTTATTTATTTATTTACCTCGGTCTCGACGCCGACGCCGATGAGGGTGGCGAGGGTCTCCGCGGTGGCCTGGACCTTGAGAGTGAGCTCGCTGGCGTTGTCCACGGCGGTCTCGGCGGGGCAGGGACTGAGGCTGCCGTCCCGCGCCTGCCGCCGCCGCACCCACTCCTTCACCCGCGACAGGATGTCCGGGTCGATCCCCAGGTACGACTGCGCCCGGGACAGGATCTCCAGGCTCTGCAGCGTCGCCCTGGATTCAAATCAAATCAAAATCACTTTCCCCCACCTGCTGTGTTTATAAGCTATTTACTCCTTGTAACGGGTGAGTGACATAATAATTTGTCTCCGAGCGGGAGTAAAGTGATTACTTTGTCTTCCGGCGGGAGTAAAGTGATTACATTGTCTCCCTGCGGGGAGATTTAGTATCAAAAAGTAAACTTAACCTTATTGGAAAGGCTTCCCATGATTACTATCATTACTTCCTCCAAAAGAGAAGAGGAAGCTTGTTTCCTGTCAACACACACGTTTTTACTCAACAGCTTATTGCTTGGTGAGTAAAAAATGGTTGACTTGGTGATATACTCAACGTATATGATATATATATTAAAACTATGAATTTTTTTGAATAAATGCCTATTCAAATGTTATACACAGATATTGTGGGGCTGAATTTCGCTAAGTTTGTTAGGAACACTTTAATTTGTATATGTGAATTCATTTTATATTTATAAACACATAAGTTGAGGGATGAGTGACTCACTCACTCGCCGACTCACCCATTTCAAAAATAGGGTCCTTGTTTCATCATGAGCGGTCACCTCTGGCTGGCCTATGTGACTATTGCCGCTCCGGTACCTTGCTGTCTTTGGACAACCGCACAGGCTTACTGGCCCATTTTTTAAAGAGGGCCGTAGCTTCACTTGACCATGGTTTTGCAACGCAACAGAATTAGCTTATTGTGCACCCTCAGACAAAGATCTTTACTCTCCATCAAATTCCATGTCACTAACGAACCTTGAGATCTTCTTGACGAAGGTTACCTGTTCTCGCAGCACTTACATATGATAAAATTGCTTAGAGCCGCGGCCGGGAATTGAACCCGGGCCGGCTGAGTGAGAACTCAGTACTCTACCAACTAAGGTACGGCGCTGCCAAAGGCCCATGGTAACGGTCAAATTAAAAAATACTCACCAATGGCTGGAGACGTTGACGTGGTCGCCGAAGGAGCCGTCGTCCTGGCGGAACACCAGGAGGTTCTGGATGTGGGTGGAGAGGGAGCGCAGCTGCGCGTCCGACGCGTTGCTGGACATGTTGCCCAGGACCAGCGGCGCCAGCCGGGCGATGGCGGTGGCCAGGCTAGGCAGGCAATAGTCATAAGTCAAAAACAAAATCAAATCAAAATATTTTACTTTAGTAGGACAATCATACAATCGTATTATAAACGTCAAACTTAAAATTACATTCTTCTATTTATAACTAATTTATCAAATGTATCTTATGTGTCTGCATTCAACACAGCTTATTCCCAGAACTCACTTATTCCCAGTAACAGGCACGTTCCAAAAGGTGTTTCTTTAAGAGGATTTTGAGTTTTGTTTCTGAACTTGCTAATTTAATATTTTCAGGTATTTTGCTGTACAATTTAGGCCCAATATTTTGAGGTAGTGTTGCGGTTACTTCCAATCGATGTTGAGTTTGCCTGTGATGGTGCCTTTGCCTGGTATTATACTTATTAATATCTGCCCCGGCCGTTCCTGGCGTTGATTTAAACTTATAGTGTTGTAAAATTTCAAAAATATAAATTGAAGGTAGCGTTAGAATTTCCAGTGATTTAAAAATATTCCGGCAAAGTGATCTCTTGCACACTCCCGCTATAATGCGGACAGCTCTTTTCTGCAATCTAAAAACGCGTAAAAAATTTGACTGTGAAGTAGACCCCCAGAGAATAATACCGTACCTTAATCTTGATTCTATCAATGAAAATTAAATTAACTTCATAAGAAAAGGGTTTTGAAATTTTGAAAATCTGTGAAGCAAAAATAATTGTGAAGATAATTTTGGACATAACGCATTAATGTAGTCAGACCAAGAAAAAATTTCATCAAAAATTAATCCAATATATTTAGTTTCAGGGGTAAATACCCGGTTTTTGGCAACACATGTTATCAAAGTCCCTGCCAGAAAGTCACCGAGTGCCAATACCTCACACCAATACCTCACCTTTTCCTACGAAATTCGCCAATAAGGGAGCATTTGAGCTGAGGCGCCATGCAAAGCTGGAAAACTGAGGGATCAGTGCCTCTGAACCGGATTCAAATTGCCAGATTTCCTTAAAATTTACAATCTTTTCTACGAATCTGTCAGAAATTAGAGGTCCAATCAATACAACTGCAATGGGGAAGAATGGATTCCTATTGACAGAACATGAATTTAAACCCAGAACAACAGCATAAATCTTGTATTAACTTTAGTTATGATAAATCATCGTACACAAAGCTTTGACATTAAGCTTTTAGTCTCAAAGGAGGTGCAGTCCCTTGGTCCCAGCTTCTTCTAGCGTAAATGCAATGTTACTTTGCAGATCTCATTCAGTCAGTGATCCTAACTCAATGACCTAACGCTCATTAGACAAAATGACCAAATTAACAATACTAATATAACTAACAATCTCTGTATAATGAGCTTAGTCAATATTGGCAATGGTATGTTATAGCAACCAAAACGTATTAAAAAGATTATTTTAGGATTAATTTACTAATAAATCAATGTATTATGTTACCAAACATTTTCTCACAGCCCTTTCTTTATTTCACATACTTGTTTGCGAGTCCTACATTAGAGTACAATAGCTTTGTGCCTTATTTTATTATAGCCTAATGGAAAACTAAGACAAGTATGTGAAATTTTAAGTTGCTAGAGCTAAACTAAACATTTTATAGCTACATAACGTTGAAGTATTTAGTAGAATTCCTTGAGTGGTGATCAATTTGGCATTGAAATAAAAAAGTCTGCTTCTTCTCGTAGAGTTCTAGTGGATATTGAATTAAAAAAAACCCTATTTCCACATACCTACACCTGCAGCAGCAAACCTGTATCCCGATTTCCCATGAAATTAGGAGGCCTAAGTTTTTAATATTATTCTCAAATGTTTTAGGTATTTTATACGTATTGATGAATATTTCCTTTGTATTATTTGATATCTCTCAATAAATTGTCTTAAAAAATAGGTAAAAAATTATAGCAGCTAGCACATTAGAAAATGTGTGGCCTTGTTTGACCGCTAAGTTGATTAGGACCTTTGGGAAAAGAAATTATGTTACAGAATACAACTGCTTGGCGTCAGTGAAATTAAGAATCGTGCTGAATAAGAATTGCGGCTAAGCCGTCTCGTCTTCGTGGACTGAGAGCAACGTTTTAAAACAAAGATATAGATCTGGGGAAATTTTCAGTCGCCTTAATCGCCTTTAAAGAACAGAGTGCTTATCCTAACTGCTGAATTTTTGTAATTAAAACCATTTTCCTTAATATTTTCTTATTTTTCTGTTTAGATACGGTCCAAGGCGACAAGACTACTCATTTCTTGAGTTATAATAAACTTTAAAACTTTTGCAAATGATAATCCCAAGCCTTATCCTAATGTCGAGTGATTACACTTTAAAAGCAACATTATTGAGATTAGGTTGACAAGTAATGAGTTTCGTTTTCATAATTCCTAGCCATCTGGGTGAGCGTATACCAGTAAAGTTAAAAAAATGTATTCTCAAAACGCAATGACCCACAGTTCTTTATAATAGTAAATCCATTTGTGAAATATTATTTTTAATTATGCTTATAGATACAGTATGTTTTCCAAAAAAAGCTTTATGACTTTGAAATTTTTATATTGTCATGGACCTATTAGGTTGTCAAAGAACGCTGCTATAATAAATTAAAAATAATTTCAGAAAGCGGGAAATTCTTTATTCTTTTGAAAATCCATTCTCAGTTTATCAAAGTTATGAGGAAACTATACAAACTTTTTTCTCAGTTCCATGGAATATTTCGTTCAATTTTCATGGCATCTCATTTCAGTTTCTTGACTTAAAAGCAACCTGCAACTTATTCAAAACCTCGATTAAAACATTGCGAGAATAAAAAGAACGGGTCGTACTTTGTAGCGATACGTCGCGTGTAACTTCGCAGATAATTTGAGCACCAAGCGGTGGATTAGTACAGAGTACAGAGGACCTTTTGACAGGGTTTCCAGGCAATTTCGAGCCCTGAATAATTCATCAAACCCGGGCTTGATGCAAAGGGTTTCCCCACAACACGAGGTGCCTAAGGGGGTTATACTGTCGTACACAACTGTTATGCATATCCGAACTTGGTCGAACTGTTCCTAATCACTTCTAGAGATTATTCATTATATGTACTTTAATATAGTTCGTTTTAAAGAATCCCAGTAATGGTAACCAATAGGATATAATCTCATATTTTAAATTTGAAATAAGTATCTAACAGTGTTTCTTTTTGCTTTCAGATTTTTACATTACTTTCAATTAGATTTGCAAATTCTTTAACCAACACATTAATTTCCTTTTTTTCAGTTTTTGGTGCATTCAAAAATACACTGAATTTAGATGTCAAGTTCTGTTTGCTGTTTTTATTTTTAACATTAAGTGATGAAACCTCATAACAGAGATTGCCTAAAGAGGCCATATTTTATATTCTCAAGAATGTGAATTTTTATTTTTATTTTTATATTTATTTTTATTTTAGCCTGGCAAGTGTGAAGGATAAAGCATTTTATAGGAGTTGTGTATAATTTTAAAGACCTTTACAGAAAGAAATTGTGTTATTTTTTTGAGAAAATAAAAATATATTCTATTTTATTCTAAGTCCTAATCAACCCTTTTCTTCTTTAGGACTATTTGTGTCACATCCCGGTTTTTTCTCCTATTCTCGGGAGTCAAAATGGCCTAAACCGGGATTAAGGTGAATGCACGGTGCAAAGACAGTTTTGAGTTCAACCCCTTTAGAACTCAGGAGAAGTTATATATTTTTTATTCATACATAACTGAAAACCCAATTTTATAAGTTCAATAAAGGACTAATGAGTAGGCTTGGCATAAATTTTCAAGGTCAACCCCAGACACTAAAAGAAGGGGGGGGAGAAGAGAGAACAAGTTAAATAAATGAAATGGTGCGGTAAAGTTTGGTCCGGTGTAATTCTAAGGGTCTCGGCTGATAGGCTACTATGCTGCCGGTTTTTGCGTGGTATTATCGTTTCTTGAATACTGATTTGCTAAAAAAACGATTATGTAAGCCTCGTGACCAAGCAGAAGACGCAGTTGAGCAGTTGTTGCGCAACGAATTAGCCCGTCGCCGGCCGAGGCCTCTTTAGTGGATACCTGGTGAAACCATGCAATATCCATTCGTTTCGTTTAAAATTTCTTTTGTTTTGTATAAACTTTCTTTAAAAAAACTGCTCAAAATTAACTACCAATTCATTTATTTAGGGCGTTTTCCTCTCTTTTTCACGCAGGCTGACTAAAACCCCGGACAAAACTCAACCCTGGACGTTTTCCCGGACGCAAGCCTGAACCCGGACTGTCCGAGGAAATCCCTGACATCTGGTAAGCCTTCTAATGAGGGAACTTCTGTATTTTTTTACTGAAATGCAAAACAAAGAAAGAATGTGTTCACAAATGGTAACCAATCTCTACTATTTTCCCATCCCAAGGGATACACAGGGAAATAACTTCAGAGAGAACTTTTTCAGAGGAAACGTTACTCTTTTCATTTCAGCCTAGGGTAGAACCGCACAGCCTTAAGAGTATAATTGAGCTGTTCCAAATGTTTAGTCAATATTTAATATAAAAATGAAAGTGAACAGTCAAATTGGTAATTTTAACAGTAGCATATCATACATTGGTTTATATACTTTAATAAAAACTTTATACTTCAGCGGGTGGAGCCAAAGGTATTTTCTTATAGTGGGTGTACAAGGTATCATATAGGGTCTACAGGTGTATTTTTTTCTTAGGTTTTATCACTCAATGAAGGTTACAGCTTTTGAGAATCGCATATTTTATTAACGTCTATTTGGTTTTATTAGCTATGACCATCCTTAACACTTTCCTTAACAGTTACCAAACTATTTTAGCATTATCGATTACAGAATTTGTTGTGCAGAGTGTATGATGGGTATTGTGTCAGTCGACATACCTGCTGTAGTCAGCCAGGGACTGGGGCCCGCTGGCCAGGGGCAGGTCGGCCAGGTAGAGGCAATACAGAGTGTGTTGTACAGAGTGTATGATGGGTATTGTGTTAGTCGACATACCTGCTGTACTCAGCCAGGGACTGGGGCCCGCTGGCCAGGGGCAGGTCGGCCAGGTAGAGGCAATACAGAGTGTGTTGTACAGAGTGTATGATGGGTATTGTGTCAGTCGACATACCTGCTGTACTCAGCCAGGGACTGGGGCCCGCTGGCCAGGGGCAGGTCGGCCAGGTAGAGGCAATACAGAGTGTGTTGTACAGAGTGTATGATGGGTATTGTGTCAGTCGACATACCTGCTGTAGTCAGCCAGGGACTGGGGCCCGCTGGCCAGGGGCAGGTCGGCCAGGTAGAGGCAATACAGAGTGTGTTGTACAGAGTGTATGATGGGTATTGTGTCAGTCGACATACCTGCTGTACTCAGCCAGGGACTGGGGCCCGCTGGCCAGGGGCAGGTCGGCCAGGTAGAGGCAATACAGAGTGTGTTGTACAGAGTGTATGATGGGTATTGTGTCAGTCGACATACCTGCTGTAGTCAGCCAGGGACTGGGGCCCGCTGGCCAGGGGCAGGTCGGCCAGGTAGAGGCAATACTGAGTGAGTTGTACAGAGTGTATGATGGGTATTGTGTCAGTCGACATACCTGCTGTACTCAGCCAGGGACTGGGGCCCGCTGGCCAGGGGCAGGTCGGCCAGGTAGAGGCAATACAGAGTGTGTTGTACAGAGTGTATGATGGGTATTGTGTCAGTCGACATACCTGCTGTACTCAGCCAGGGACTGGGGCCCGCTGGCCAGGGGCAGGTCGGCCAGGTAGAGGCAATACAGAGTGTGTTGTACAGAGTGTATGATGGGTATTGTGTCAGTCGACATACCTGCTGTACTCAGCCAGGGACTGGGGCCCGCTGGCCAGGGGCAGGTCGGCCAGGTAGAGGCAATACTGAGTGTGTTGTACAGAGTGTATATTGGGTATTGTGCCAGTCGACATACCTGCTGTAGTCAGCCAGGGACTGGGGCCCGCTGGCCAGGGGCAGGTCGGCCAGGTAGAGGCAATACAGAGTGTGTTGTACAGAGTGTATATTGGGTACTGTGTCAGTCGACATACCTGCTGTACTCAGCCAGGGACTGAGGCCCGCTGGCCAGGGGCAGGTCGGCCAGGTAGAGGCCACCGTTGACTAGGAGTGTCCCACTCTCAGACCCAGGAAGGACACTATGAGGGACATCAAGGTGCAGCACTTGTGAAAACCCAGCCTCCTCGTTGTAGTTCCATATCCTAAAAAAAACGAAAAGCATTACACAGAACTCATAGACAGTAAAACACTTCATTAATCGACACGCAGACCAGATGTAAGGTAAACAGGTGCCTTGCAGTTTAAGGAACCATGTGCACTTAATAACCTGTGGTTTCGTAAAAATAGTAAATTAACTGTACGTGATATATTATTAATTGCTTATTGTACGTGATTCCAAGTTTAGTTTGGTTTCCAAAACCATCGTAATAAAGGTTTTTTAAAAATATTTTTAGTTAAGTTTTCAAATTAACTTAAACCTTTTTCATGTTTTTTAGTGTCGGACAATAATATAATTTTAAACCCACGAACCCACCATGAATTAACTTATAATTTTTAGTGTATAAAGGTGTATTTTTATTACATATTTAAACCACCGATGAACATTGCTAAAATTAAAAAAATACTACCTCCTTAACGATTCTGAAAAAGAGAACTCCAAAAGCAGAACTGTGGGATAGAGAAGACTTTAAACAACTACAAATTTTTTTAATGAACTATGTGATACCAAATTGTTTTTAAAAAATACTTAGAATAAAAGTATTTTCTACAAAACATTCAATCTTGTGTAAAATATTATAAGGAAAGCACATTATAAGAAAAATAAGTGCGAAGGTCAGGCATTGGGGCAGTGTCGGCTACCGTTGCGTTTGCCATACGCCCCATGTTTGAGAAACACAGAATCGCTAGTATTTTGTATGGTACTAGAATTTACGGAAGCTCATCACAGAAATCGACAGTTCGCAATTTTTTTCGTGATATTGAACCCGATGTTGATGCAATAGATAGAGCAAAGGTGTATTACGGTAATACATTTTTAAGATGCTATTATAATTTCTTTCACAGATCACCTAAATCATTATTGCACACATTTAGAATTAAATTTATGGTATTTTGTCGAATATCTTACTCGTCGCCGTCCCTACCCCACCCTGACAATTATGGTTAATAGAAGAAGATTAACTTCAAAAAATATGTTTTTGTTAGAAATCTATTTTATCATATTTCAATGTACGACGCATTCATGAGATTTTAAGCGAAGAAGCAAGGAAAGCTACAACGAAACTCAATGAGATGTTAAACCTTACGACAGATAAATTGCCTACCTTAATCCTTAATAGTACAAAAAGTAAATATGCTGCAGGCATCCACAATACAATAATTAATCATAGGGACTGTTTCAATGTTATTTTATTTTTAGGGGTTTCACCCTGAAGGTACGGAGGTAAAACTGGTTTTCTACAATTTAACTGTAGACAAAGCCACAGGTTGCAGCTAGTATTCATGATTACTAAAGATCGCCTACTGGACGAAATTCAACCAGGAACTTGTTAGGTTTTGATGTCACCCCTTGCTGCAATAACACATGTGGCTGAATTTGTTTACGTTACTTTGTTATTCCGTAACCAACAACGCAAACCATAATATTCGTCTTCATGTTATTATTTTTTTCAAATTGTAAATTCATTTTTCCACGTGCCTTAAAACCAATGTATATGATGGATTGGGCTTATCCACAGGAAAATATAATTCTAACTGTATGCTTAGATTTGTCCTAAGATACCCACATGCTGAGAAAAAAATCATTACAAAATCATTACAAGAATCATCCGCTTGCCTTTTACAAGTAAAAAGATTTTTACAGACAAAGCTCCAACTAGTGTTTTAAAAATATACCAAATACTTTTTAAAGCAAGTTTAAACTTATATCCCGAAAATTCAATCTTCCATACAAAATGTACCTTATCTCAAAAACCTTAAAGCTGGAACCCAAAAATTTAGATAGCCTTTTCATAGAATATGAACGCATATTTTACCAATGGGATGTTTCGATGAAACGATTAAAAATACATGAAGTATCATATATTTTAAAGTACCTGTCTTAAATTGATACTAGTCTTACTAAAATTTACCCACGACAAATTCGCAGATTGACTATTGATTGACTATTTGCTATGAACTATTAAAAGAGTAATTTTTAAAGAGCATGATTTTCCAATCCAATAGAAAGTAATTTATCTGAAATTATTAGATCAAGTTTTTCTAGTGGCGACTGTTAAGTAAATAGTATATCCCCAGAAACTAAGCTAAATAACAAAATTGTTCGGTAACGACTTTATAAATCCTTCATATTTAGGCATCGTAACCTCTTCTTTGATGTTTTGTAATGTAAGGCAATGTTAGGAAAATTGTGTTGGCTTAGTTATGTTTTGACAACCTATGGAACAACGGAATAACCTCTGGAATAACGGATTAGACAATATTTTAACAGGAGCTTCACATCACGATATATTTTCTGCATGAAAATTTGCAACACCTTGGTTTGATGTCACATTAAATGGCCCCATAACCATAAAAACATACAATAACTATTGGATAGAGGTCGTAATCTCTATTTTAGGCTGATATAAAAACTCCTCTTCTGTCACCGAGAAGTTAAATATGGTATCAAATTATCCAGGTTTCAAATCAACGTTGAAAATTGAGGTTTGACCGTAAATGCATGCTCAAAATAAATTAAAGGATAGTCATCAAGTCAAAAAGGTATAACGTTTGGAAAAGTTATAAATTATTTCAAAATATTCATGTTCTACCCAGTGTTTTGACATTATTCAACCCTACAGTTTATTTCGAAACACAAATTAATTTTTCAAGGATCTAACAATCCTCCAGGTTATAAATTTAAGCGACTTTTCGCTGACAAAAGTGAGCACTTGCGTTTCGAGATCCTCCTAGTTTATTCAAGCCACTTTCTTGTTTTATCCTCCTTTATGTTTGTTTCCCGAATATTAAACAACCTGAGTTTTACGTGGCAGTAAACTCGCGGCTGCAGGCCCGTATTTCACATGTGTCAGCCGCGTTGCAAAGTTTTTTTTGGAATTTAATGTATTATCTCTATGCAAATAATAATGTGTAAGAGGTTTTTATTAATTAAAACATAACAGTCGATCTATCAGCTTGATAAAAATTAATTTCATACAAAAGAACAAGGAAATTGTTGAAACACAATTACATGTAAGCGAATAGAGTTTTTTAACGTTAAAGATGTATTATTTAGTTTACCATAACTTTTTTTCATCATGAGAACCCGGTCCCATTAATTAGTTTAATATTGCTACCCATAAATGTAACTTGAAACAAATAATTAACACAACATTTACTCCTAAAATGGTTTCTCGTAATAAGGCTATGGCCAAATAGACTTTTTATTTAATACAGTAATTGTTTTCGTTAAATAAAGCCTAAGAAACACGGTTATTCTTCTTATGGTGTTAGGAAAAGTGCACTGGTAAGGGTTATCGTAATTCTGATTTAGGATACACACAAATGAAGTTTTTTTTTTAGTTTTTGATTGAAGCTTTTGTTTATATTAGGTTTTAAGGTAGGGTTTTAATCTTTCATCTTTTAGTAGTTTTTTCAACCCACTATTTTTGTCACGATAAATAACGGTTTTACTCGTTCTCAATGCAACTGAACAGTGATGAGCGCACCGGAAGCACCTGCCTATGTCTGCTGATTCCTTAGACCAGTTTCAATAAATGAAAGGTTAAAAATGATAATTTTTTTTAGTTGGAGCTCTTTAAAATAATTTGTTTTATTTGATAATATGTGATCTTATTGTACTGTAGTAGCTTAGCTATTTTCATGGAATAAACAATGTTTTTCATATATTCATTCATTAATTCATTCATATATTTAAACTGTTTTAAATGACATACAATTTATAAAAAACATCTTTATGTTACTATTATAAACCATCTGAAGCTATTAATGTGTGTGTTATTAAAAAAAGCATGAACCCCAAAATATATCCTGCTTGAATTTTAAATTTTAATTAGTTTCGTCTTTAAAATACAGTAGAACCTCAGTAAGAAGACACTCACTCACACAAAAATCTTAATAATACTCGTAAATGCACTTTTTAGACTCCCTTGGAATTGCAATTACATATAACTTCTCAATTACACAAACGTCAACAAGAAGACTCCTTTGAAGAAGACAATCTTCCTAATCCCCTAGAGAATCTTCTATGAAGGTTCTACTGTATCAAACCTAACCTAACCTAACCTAGCCTAACATAACCTATCCTAAACTAATCTAACCTAACCTAACCTAACCTGATCCCGTAGAGAATCTTCTTTGAAGGTTCTACTGTATCAAACCTAACCTAACCTAACATAGCCTAACCTAACCTAGCCTAACCTAACCTAGCCTAACCTAACCTAGCCTAACCTAACCTAACCCAACCTAATCCCCTAGAGAATCTTCTTTGAAGATTCCACTGTATCAAAAAATTACCTGAAATCAGCTTTCTTCCTCCAGGACGTAGTAAATCCAACGAAGGCGACCCTCGTCTTCTTGTCCATCTTCCACTTGAGCAGCGTGTTGGAGTGGAAGACGAAGCCTCTTCCACAGGAGACGCTGCCCCTCTCCCAGGACACCCAGAATGTTCTGGACTCCTCCGAGGACAACACCCCGTGGGTCTCGGCGCTCACCAGGTGCACGCCGTACCCTGTAATGATAGTAATAATAATAATCTTTATCGTTATATTACAGGGTGGTTTTCTAACGCAACCCAAAACTTTATGAGTGAAGGATTATCTGCCCCAGAGATCTCCGGATTTTACCCCTCTATATTATATTCTTTGGGTATACATAAAAAGTAAGACCTACGAAAACAATTCACAGGATATTCAGCACCTCAAAACAAACATAACAGATTTAATGCGAGAAATTCGAAGAAATACCTTGTAACACGTGTTCGGGAATTTGGTGGAGAGAGCACAACTTTATACAAACGCCAATGGTGGATTGTTTTAACACATACAGTAAACTAAATGTGATCAAACTTAAGTAATAGGTTATATTATATGTAAAGATCGACAAAACAATACTCATTTCATATCTATATGTGCATTATTCAATCTTAAAAATGGGTTGCGTTAAAAAAAACCCTGTATAATTTTAAAGATTTTTAAATCATAAATTTACTTTAATTATTTTATATTTTTATTGCTTTCAGCAATAGTGTTATTAAACCAAATTGACTAAATAAAGTACTGTCAACCAAACACACGGTCTATAGTAGACCATTGTTTGAAGGTGCTAATAATTTTTCAAGAAGGTTGTTTTTGTTGCGTAGCCTATTTCTTATCCATTCTAATTTCTGGAAAGATATCTGTATAAATAAAGTACTACTTTCATTCATTCATTCATTCCAATTATGATCTTCATCGCCAGAAACTAGGGGTATGCGACTAGTAATTTTTGAAATCGAGTCGAGTTTAAAAAAAAAAACTTGCGAGGTTCGAATTTTTTTTCGAGTAGTATTTTGAATTGTAGGAGTTAATAGTTATCATACTTATTATTGAACACATACAATGAAATATTTTTTAGTCCTTAACCTAGGAAGTGTTCCTATGAGTTGAAATCAAACCTGTTTAAAAATTAAATGAAACGATAATTCAGGCCATTTTGTTACATAACTTTGTATTAATATTTTTTGAACTTTCAACCTTAGGAGGTGAAAACCAAGCTAAATCTGCACTTTTTTGCTTTAAAAAAGAGTAGACCAGTTTGTAAGATGCTTTTATAGGTTTAAAAATTAAAGCTTGATCAGTCCCATTGAGGATAAGTAATAAAACGTCTCAAATTATAGAAAAGAAAAAAAGACTTATTTAAATTTATTTATATTAACAAATCAACAACCACTTTAATTCAAGTAAAACAATGAAATTTTTATGGTGGCTATTCATGTCTGTGTTAAGCGGCCGTAAATGCGACAACGCACACCAATTCAGGGTAAACGGCGGGAGGAACTACTCAACTCGAATGAACTCGCGAGTATTTCTTAAAACTCGACTCGACTTCAAAAATCACTACTTGCACACCCATTGTTCTTTACTTCCTGGACGACCCTGGAAGTTATAGATGGAGACAAGGAGGTTAGAGTCTATACTTGAGGTACAGCGACAATGCTTTAGTTTATGAAAAATCGGCCCTTTCATTTTTTTTCATATTGACAGTCTGAAGAGGAATTAGTAGTTTATTAATTAAATATTGTTCTTCGTACGATCGAAATATTCAAAAGGGTTCGAATGTTCGAATCTTAGGAGAGAGACCAAAGATTCGAATCAGTTCTTAAAATATGTCATAAATGCTAATAGATTGATTAATCTCAATGATTACGTATTTTCTTAAATTGACGTACGGGAACACGACTAAACCAATTTAATATTTTTGAATCATTGAAAATATATTTTCATATTCGATTTATCAAATGGTTTGACTCCATTTTTCATTTGGTTTGGTTTGGGTTGGTTTACCCATTTTGTAATTGTTTGATTTTGTGTTTATAATGCAAAGAACGAAATTATCCCTACTCATAATGCCAACCAGAACAAAATCAGCGGAACTAGTAATAACTCCAGTATTATATTATCTAACCTCCTTGGACAGAGATAAGATAATTTCTATCTCCAAAACTCCGGTCAAAGTTTATATCTCACTGAGTTCTTACATATTTTTCTGTAGAACGTGATATTTTGGTAAAAGATATATTTTTCAAAGTTTTACTTTAGTTTGTGTAAATGATGGAATTTTTTAAATAAAATTTATCTCCTGTGATAACTCAAAAGAATTGATACCCCTCCTTGGATGCTACTACCATTATTGGGTGTGTTATAAAAGGTAAAGCAATTTAACAACCAACATTGGCGTGCTTAGTTTATTTTAATGTTCACTGGTTGAGAATGAGTGCATATGTGGGGTTTTCATTATCCCACAAATCCTTAGGGACCAGTCCTTTTTCATGTACGGTATTTACGCTAGGTAATGTTTGTGTTCTTTGTAAAATTCAAAACTTTGTGAAGGGCCTATAAAAGCCGTAGATTGTGGACAGAAATATACTTACCTATCTTAAATAAAGAACGTTGTAAGTGTAACATTAATCTTCGGATCCTTAAACATAGTTTAGCTACTCTTTTTTACAACATCATTCAACGAAAAATATGAAAAAATCTAGCTAGTTGTTGTACCCTTATTAATTGTTTTCATATTATTATAAATATATAAATCTTGATGAAAACATTGACCGAACAATAGGCATAATGCTAAATTTGTATGTTATCAAGCTCAATAGAGTACTTAGGAAGTGATACTAGTAAGTATGATCGGGATAAAAAAACCGAAGAATGTATCATTCGGTCAAATTGCTTAGTAACATATTATTTTTAATTTTACTGTAATAACATAATTGGGAATATTCCATTAGAGAAAACATATTTATGTATTTTAATAAACAGATGAGCATTTTTCTACAATACAACCACTTACGTTTCTAGGTATTAGTTCACAAATATAAGATTGATTCGAAAACCAAATATCCTACGAGAGGAAAAAATATTGTAAATGACTATTTTTCAGAAGATACTCTGACCATACAGAATTCATAGCTGAAACCAAAGAAATTTTAAATAGTTTATTATCCCTGTTGTACTGAAAAATTATTGATCAGTTAACACTAGGTAAGTAGTTTGTTATTATAATTATAAGACAATGTCATATTGACCACAAAGTGCATGTAATATTGAATTGTATAAAAATTGGTGTATACCATCAATAAATAAAAAAAATTAAATAAATAAAGAAAGAAATACAAATTATGAAGAAGTAGGCAAATAAATAAATAATTAAATAAACAAACAAATAAAAATTTATAAATAGATGAATAAATAAATAATTAAATATATAATTTAATAAACAAACAAACAAATATAAATAAATAAATGAATAGATAAGTAAATATATAAACAAACAAACAAATTAAAAAATAAATCAACTAATAAACAGATCAGTACATAAATAAACAAAAAGGTAAATTATAAAAAATGAAAAATACATTTAATAAAAAAAATTAATGAATTAATATTTAAATAAATAGATACATACATTTATAAATAAATAATAAATAACAAATTAATAAATTATAATTAAAAATAAGTAAATAATAAATAAAACTAAATAAATAAATTATAAAAAATAAATAAAATTAAATAAAAAAAGGCACGGACCGTGCTTGCCGCGGGCGAGGTAGCTGACGGAGTTGTCGATGACGAGGAGGTAGGAGGTGGGGGTCAGGGCCTGGTGCTCGCTCAGCGCGACGTGCACCCCGCCGGCCGCGCGCACCTCGAACACCAGCCCCTCTCTGTTGCGCGGCGCCGGCACAAACTCGAATTTGAAGTTCTCTGGGGCCGATATCATCATTTTCTCTGCAAGTAAGATGTTCGGTTAAGGTAGGCATGAAGTTCTCTGAAACCGATGTCATCTTTTTTTCTGCAAGTAAAATGTTCGGTTAAGGTAGGTATGAAATTCTCTGGTACCCATGTCATCGTTTTCTCTGCTTGTGCAATATACGGTTAAGGTGGTGTAGTCGAAAACTCTTATGAAACTTCTTCTATTTTTTTTTCGGCTAGATAGTGCTGAAGAATTTAAAATAAAATTTGTATATGTTAACTTTGCGAGCTGCAGACGTCAAAAGAGCAAAGACAGGCAAAAATTCCGATCATTCCTGTATTATTCATGGGAAAACAGTTTAACCCACAGAGCCTATATTTGGGAATTATTTATGATCTAAAAGTGTCTTCAACCTAACATTGATGAAATAAAAAAATAAAAAATATTATTGTTGCTGTAAAAAAATGTTTCTGCCTGATTATAAGTGCTAAAAGCTTTAAACATTATTTAGTTTTGAAAACGTGTAAATACCTTGCAACTTCACAAAAAATTAAATTTGAATCTTTTTAACTTTTTTCTGGAATAATGCACGAACAAACTGAACTTAGCACCTGAATAATTTGCTTAAGCAACCCGCACTCAATACAATAATGCCGCCGGAACGTTCATACCATACATTTCAGTCACATAAACAGACAACAAGTTGAGGAAAATAAAGAAAAAAAATCCTAAGACTGCCATGCCATCTGGCGGAATAGATTGTCCCCAACAACGCCCGCACATCCTTAAACTGTTATGTCAGTACTGTCAAAATTAATGAGTATAAAACTAACGTACACGTAAAACGTATTACGGACGTTTAACATCTGTTACTGAGCAGAAAACGAGTTTTATAACGTTAAAGGTTTTGGATTATAAATTCGTACGAATGAGGGAGTATTTTTCGCTCGACCAATTGCTTTTTGGTATTGTCACCTTGAGTTGATTTAAGTTTACGTGGTTTCTATATTCATCTGTTATGAGCGACTTAAGCCTATGAAGTTTAGAAATTCCCTTAGAATGCTTATCTAGAATATTAGTTTCAATTATTAATAACGTGTGTAACGGCAATCTTAAAAATAAATATAAGCTAGGATAATTTGCAGTGGATTCCAATCAAATATTTCCCTTAAAACAGTGCTTGGTGGAAATACGAGTGTACTATTTTCACACTTAGAGTTTTGAGAAAACTAAAAATCAAAGTTTGGTGTACCATAAAATCACATTTGCACTGCTTAAAGCTACTCAATACGAATTTATTCTAAATGTAGTTTAGAACGTTGAAAAGTCCTTTATTGTACTAAATCGTACGATTTTATGTTCACTAAATTCGTACGATTATCAAAGTATAACTGAAATATGACAGTTGTTTTCTGGACCATTCAACACATAAAACTGATCCATCTTCAGATATCGGCGGGCATTCCAAATAAATAAATTATGTAATTGAAAAAAAAACATTAAGAGTTCTTTTTTAATAATTCTTATATTAAAAAATAATTAGGACGACAACATATTTGTAACTTAGCAAAATATTTTTACTAAGCAACATTACCCCACTGGTACTAATAAGTAAAGAAAGGGTAACAGGCATTTCGTGATGATATCCCTGCCTGTTTTAAGAAAGCGCATGTACTAATGCTTCATAGTTTTGTACTTATTTCATTTTAATGCCAATTAAAATGTTGCGCGATTGAGATATGCTGAAAACATATGTAAAAAAAATTATGTGACCAGATGGAAAAAGTTAATAAAAAGTTAAAATCACTTCTTAATGATTTATTAATGTTTATTTTTAAATATTTATCAGTGAATGATTGAATGATTGAACGTTTGGAGCATTAGTGAACATAATAAATTAACTGAGCTTAAAACGTGATCAAGCAAGATTAATTAAAAGATTTATGAATCATATACCCATAATAATTATGATAAATATAAAATAATACTTGCAAAATACAAGTTATTTGGAAACTATTTTTGAATACAACGTTTAAAGTTCCACCCAAATCACCCCATTTTGAATACCATAGAATGTAAAGTGAACTAGCAGAAACTAACTGCAAATGTTTCTCGTTAATTGATCAGATTCCAAATAACATCACTGTGTCCATGGTTACAAGTGAGCGCATGTTCGTAATATGCAGCCATGTCAGGCGCGCAAATCAAAATAGCTTGCAGTTGCGCAAGAGAGCTTTTATTGCTAAGTTTTACTGCTTCCGAGTAATTTTACCTGCACTGCACGTCGTGACTGAATAGAACAATTTGTCCTTCAATAAACGACAGGAAAACTGGTTCTCCTAAGTCGCAGAAGCACCTTGTGATTGAATTAAGCATATATATTGAATAATGTCTCTTCGAATGAAGTTGTGTTAATCGTAAATGAAGTAGGTTCGTAGAACTTGTGTTGGCCTTATACAATACACTTCGATAGGTATAATGAATAAAACCATTAGTAGACCTAGTGGATTACTTAATTTTTCGTTAAGCTTCGTATTGTGATCAGATAAATCTTAATTAGAGTGTTAACAGTTATAAAAGAGAATGTCATTAGCAATATAAGTTTGGTCTATATAATACAATGACTACAAAATTATCTAGAGAATCTGTTCTAAGTTATCATAGAACTTTGCCTCCTCATCTCGTCTGTGCAGCCCTATAAAGTTCATGTCAAAAGAAGGGGTTAGAATTGAATGCAGTGAAATTCTTGGCTTCCGTTTGTAATTTTAAGACTTCCCCATAGTTTTTATTCCAATAAAAACATTTACGTTATATTTCGATTTACATTAATCCATCATTCAATAATATTTTTTTGGGAGGCAACGAAAACAAATGTAATATGAGCTTATGAGAAATAACAACAGGAATATATCAAATTGTCCTTTTAACTATGGTGCCTTTTCCAGCTTCCATTTATTAAATTCAGGATATTTGTTGGTAATTACTAAATATTAAAATTTAATGTCTGACATTTTACGAATAGGTTTACTCACCACCGACGCTGCCGCACACTTAAACGTTCGAAAGTTAACTCTGTATTTCCGAACTCATTATGGACGACGCTTTCTTTCATGTCAAAATAAAAAAACTGCTAATTCTTAAGCAATATGTTTTGATTTCACTTACATTATTCTAATAGTATTTTTAATTAGATAAAATGCATTGTTTGTTCTCTTTCACCTCATATTTTGTTTGTTTGGGCCAATCAAAAACATTTTTTACTTGGAGGACAGAAAAAGCAAATCTTTATGATATGAACTGGATAGGAGTGACAATGTAAAAAGATTATCGTAAGTTTTGGGAGGAATAAAAAATCTTTAATGATGGTAGTTTTTTTTAATGATGAAGTTTGAGATTTCAACAATAAATTAAAGTTTTAATATTACATGTGTTAAGGAAGAGCTACAATTTCAATTATAAATGGTTTAAGAGAAGATCTAATATCAGTTAATTCCCAACAGAGTATACTCCAATGACCGAAAGATTAATCCCCCAGGAGGAGGGAATGCAATCACTGGTACGACAGGGAACAATCTTCAGTTGTAATCCGTTGCATTTCAGAGTAGATATTTCTAAAATTGAAGTAGACAATAAAATAAATAGTTTACGAGAGCACGTTATTTCAGCTGAGTCTAAATTAATTAATCTACTTTAATCTGGAGATGAGAATAAAAGGGTCCTGTTGTACCTAAAAAATTGAACGTCTTCCTTGATAATTTATGGCAACGATCAGGTTCTGGAGGCCGGAGAACCCTGTTCGCCGCTTTCTTCAACGCAGTAGAGAGATGTATAAGGCCCACTTCATTGTATAGTAAGAGCTATTAATTTATTCCTTTCAGCGTGGAGAAGAAAAAATTATATTGATCCAGATGTTCCAGTATTAAGAGATACTTATACTTTTCTTGAAATTACAACCTACTCAGGTAGGTATTTTAAGCCAAGCATGAATGACAGATGAGTAAAGGACGATTGTGGGGCGATCTTGTAGTCTTGTTACTGACTAAGGCCGACGTGTTCCTTAGGCTCTAACAGTGACCCAGGTTTCTTCTTACCTTTTTTTCATCCACCTCAACACTCCCGCTTATGTGACTCAAGAACTTCACAATTTCATCTCTTACTGTAACACCTAAAACCTTTCCCACTATTGCACCTTATGTTGCATCTTGTTTTCCACTAAACCTTTTCCTTTATGTTTAGGTGTAACATAAAATTGCTAACAGTACTACAGCATTCCACAACGTAAATGTTATACTTGTCACTCCACTAACCTCCAAATCATTAGTTGCAGTTTACTGTTGCCACTCTATAATTTACTACATTGATCCGCAATCTCACACCTCATAGGTTTCCTCCTCTCTCAAAATGAATTTTCCCATCAATAATTTAATAGGGTGTAAATTTTATATTTAATTTAAAAATATTAATTCCTTAAAGTAATTAAGAAATCTTCCACCCCACTGGGCCCTGGAACGGGAAATCTTCCCGTGCCCAGGGCATTGTAAGGGAATCTTTTTGATTGCTTTAATTTTTATGGTTCTTATACATATGTTCTTCTACATATGTATGAAAAATGAATCATGAATCTTGAAATAAAACTATAACGTTAATCAACTGAATTAAAATTCAAAGAATAGAGTACATGGTTTTCCTGATAGCCCATAGAATAATTTCAGAGTAGTACAGTATGTATATGTACATAAATACAATGTGAATCTGCGTTAATATTCTTAGTATAAATGATTGGTTCTATAGCTTAATATATTACCAGTCTTATTTGCGTCCACATACAGTAAGAGCAAACTTTGTAATTAATTTATTATTGTTTGTTTGTCCTTGGATTGGCGCTGCCGACAAGTCCTTCGTCACTTGGCTGAGCCACAGATGAAGAAGTAATAAAGATTGGCAGCCCAGTGCACTTTTTCATATCTGCTCTTTCGGGCGGCACCGGCGCTGGCGTCAAGTTTGTTGGGCGTGTTGTCACCCATATTCTATTGGTATCAAAGGAGATTTCGTCAATAGAAAATAATCAAGTCTCAAAGAACATATCTAGCCAATAATAACTTTGAAGCCACATGTTATTTTTATTTTATTTTTTTTGTAGAAAAACAGCCCGACAAACTTGACGCTGCTAGGAAAAAACAGACACGAAAAAATGCACCAGGTTGCTTACCTGTATGGTCTTTCTTCATCTGTGGCTCTGCCGACATGTACTTCGTCACTTGACTGAGCGTTTGTTTAAAAATGATTGAAACTAGTTACAGTGGCTTCAGAAGTCTGTTGCAGTTTGTTTATTTATCCTCGGTTACTGATTTTGCCGAAAAGTGCTTCGTCTCTTGGCCCAGCTTTCGTTGGACAATTTCTTAAAACAATAGGTTATACAGCGCCGTAGCTTTAGTTGGTAGCGCTCTGAGTTCTCACTCAGCCGGCCCAGGTTCAATTCCCGGCCGCGGCTCTAAGCAATTTTATCATACGGAAGTGCTGTGAGAACAAGGTAACCTTCGTCAAGAAGATATCAAGGTTCGTTAAGGACCTTGGGATTCGACAGAGAGTGAAGATACCTGTGAGCGGAGGGTGCACAATAAGCTAATTCTGCTGCGTTGCAACACCATGGTCAATAGGCCAGTAAAATTAGATCAAAAATTGGTCATGCCTGGACAAAATTCCCGGAAAGCTGGAAATCGCCTTAATCTTTCCGTTTTACATCCAAGTATATGAATTCGAAGTTTGTCCCATTTTTCCTGGTGTGCTTCCGACCTGGGACCACAAAAATATCAGAGTTTTGAGCCATTTTTTATTCTTTTGCAAATAAGTAAAAAACCGTTTATTCTACATAAAAAGTTTAAATACGAGAATTGTAGAGGACAAAATTCTGCGTTTATTGAGTACCTTCTGATAAAGATATTTTGAATAGTAATTGATTTATGGTAAGTTAAATAAAGGGTTTTGGCGAATTCCTCTTTTAGGGAAAGAGCTATTACTGTAGGTCTCATGGTAAGACCTAAGCCCGAGACCATGATAACTTTTAGTTTCAGGGCCCTCAGAAGCTAAAAACACCATTCGTTCGAATTTCCATAAATATATATATACCTATATATACGTATATAAATATATATATCTATATATTTGTTAGCTCGATAACTCTCGTAAAAATGGTCCAATCTTCTTGATATTCGGCACAGACTTGTAAAATAGTAATTATTTTGACGAGTTAAAAATTCAGCCGGATCGGACCATCGGAAGGGGGGGTTATGGGTAATAAATCCCTAAAAATGGAGTTTTTCGGATTTTTCATGTAGAAAAATCGAAATAATCTGATTTTGGTTTACACCATTGGACTCAGCTCGAAAAAACAAATAAATTAGTATTTTGAATCATTGCTCTATGTCCATTGGTTCCCGAGATACTGAAAGTGGTAAACACAGTACGTTGTCCCAATGTTAACCTTATGGGAAATAAATAAAATTGTACATCTCGCTTATTCCTCAACATATCCTAATAAAACTTGGTATATGGCTTCATCTAGTTAAGATCTAATTGATTATGGCATAAAATCTACAAATTTATATAATCCTGAGGCAGCAAACCTACGTACTCACTTTCCCAATGTTAACCTTATGGGAAATCAATAAAATTGTATAGTCTGCTTATTTCCCAATATATCTTAATAAAACTAGTTATGTGGCTTTATCTAGTTAAGATCCACTTGATTATAGTCTAAAATCCTCAATTTTATAGATTCCTGAGGCAGCAAACCTGCGTACTCATCTCCACAATGTTGACCTTTGGGAGAAAAATAAACGTGTGTAGCTTGCTTGTTTCTCAGCATATCTCGTTGAAACTCAGTACCATGTGGCTCAATATAGTTTGGATATTTTGGATTATACTCTAAAATCTGCTATTTTTACATTTTCCTTGTCAGGAAACCTGCATACTCACTTATACCATGTTATTGTGTTCAATACAGTGATGCCAATAAAATCAGAAAACGAAATTAAAACATAAAAATCTTACAAGTTTTCACAATTGATAAAACATGAAAAATACCCCTGTTGCAGCAGACCTGCATACTCAACGGATTCAAAATGCTCAAATAAGTGTTTTAGATAAAGCCTCGTACCAAATAAAATCAAATTATGTCCGTAAATAAGCATGCAAACATATTCTCCATAAGAATAACATGGTCAACATTGTGGAGATGAGTACGCAGGTTTGCTGCCTCAGGAATCTATAAAATTGGGGATTTTAGACTATAATCAATTGGACCTTAACTAGATAAAGCCACATAACTAGTTTTATTAAGATATATTGGGAAATAAGCAGACTATACAATTTTATTGATTTCCCATAAGGTTAACATTGGGAAAGTGAGTACGTAGGTTTGCTGCCTCAGGATTATATAAATTTGTAGATTTTATGCAATAATCAATTAGATCTTAACTAGATGAAGCCATATACCAAGTTTTATTAGGATATGTTGAGGAATAAGCGAGATGTACAATTTTATTTATTTCCCATAAGGTTAACATTGGGACAACGTACTGTGTTTACCACTTTCAGTATCTCGGGAACCAATGGACATAGAGCAATGATTCAAAATACTAATTTATTTGTTTTTTCGAGCTGAGTCCAATGGTGTAAACCAAAATCAGATTATTTCGATTTTTCTACATGAAAAATCCGAAAAACTCCATTTCTAGGGATTTATTACCCATAACCCCCCCTTCCGATGGTCCGATCCGGCTGAATTTTTAACTCGTCAAAATAATTACTATTTTACAAGTCTGTGCCGAATATCAAGAAGATTGGACCATTTTTACGAGAGTTATCGAGCTAACAAATATATAGATATATATATTTATATACATATATATAGGTATATATATATTTATGGAAATTCGAACGAATGGTGTTTTTAGCTTCTGAGGGCCCTGAAACTAAAAGTTATCATGGTTTTGGGCTTAGGTCTTACCATGAGACCTACAGTAATAGCTCTTTCCCTAAAAGAGGAATTCGCCAAAACCCTTTATTTAACTTACCATAAATCAATTACTATTCAAAGTATCTTTATCAGAAGGTACTCAATAAACGCAGAATTTTGTCCTCTACAATTCTTGTATTTAAACTTTTTATGTAGAATAAACGGTTTTTTACTTATTTGCAAAAGAATAAAAAATGGCCCAAAACTCTGATATTTTTGTGGTCCCAGGTCGGAAGCACACCAGGAAAAATGGGACAAACTTCGAATTCATATACTTGGATGTAAAACGAAAAGATTAAAACGATTTCCAGCTTTCCGGGAATTTTGTCCAGGCACAATCTTAATTTTATTGGCCTACAAGTGAAGCCATGACCCTCTTTAAAAAAAGGTTTCTTCTTTTTCTTCTTCTACTGACCGTTTGCGCAGAAGTAGGCGCTCTCGGTGTGGGAGCGGACGAGGCCTTCGTGGTAGACCATGATCTCGGCGGAGCGGACCACGGAGCTGACCAGGCTGTGGTTCCCGTGGGCCCCCGTGGAGTCGCTGACGGTCTGGCACGTCTCGCTAATGAAGGCGGACACTTCCACTGCGACAAACACACCGTGACCAGTCAAGCATTTACCGTAACATGAAACTATCACCATAAACCATAAACCATAAAACTACCTAGCCATCACCACCATAAACCTAACCTAAACCTACCTACCTACCCACCTCCATAAACCTAACCTAACTACAAGGTGTTTTTTTAAACGCAACCCAAAACTTAATTTTATCAGTGAAGGATAATTCCCCCCAAGATCCCCGGATTTGACCCCAGTATTTAATTTTCTTTGGGGATACAAAATAAGTAAGGCCTACGAAAACAATTCACAGGATATTCAGCACCTCAAAACAAACATAACAAATTTAATGCGAAAAATTCAAAGACGTACCTTGCAACACGTGTTCAGGAATTCGATGGAAAGAGCACATCTTTGTACCAATGCCAGTGGCGGATTGTTTGAACACATAATGTAAACTAAATTCGATAAAAGTTAAATAATAGGTTGTATGAAGTGTAACGATTAACAAAACAATACTCATTTCATATTTATATGTGCATTATTCAATCTTAAAAATTGTTTGCGTTTGAAAAAAACACCCTGTACTTATTTGACAGACGTCAATTTCTTTTTAGGGGTGGAAGAAGAAAATTAAAATTCTTAATTTTGAGGGTTTGCTTATAGTATTTTGGGCATATTACTAAATTAATGTTGCAACTAATTCATTCTAGGGCAATTTTAAATACTTGCCCATTCCCCTCCAAACAAACCTCCACTTTTTGGAAGGTTTACAAAAAAGGGCAATCAATTTGGTTTTTGAAATTATTTGAGGAAAAAATCTTATTTTATATTTCTAAACATTTAATGAATTGTTTAAAATACATTGAAACATGGCTGCACGCTTATAATTACTTATTATTTAAATTCTAAATCACTTAAAATTACTTAGCTATTAGATCCAATCATGAAGTTACACAATCACTATGCACCGTCTATTGCACGTCATGATAATGTTCACTAAGTAATTACTATAACCCGCCTCTCGGACATTGACGTTATAAGATAAAACGAAACCAATCACTATGCAACGTCCGACAAATCGATTCCAAAATGGCGCCTAAAAACTGAGTCCGAGCGTGACAAGACGTTTACCATAGACAGTTCAACACCCACTCGAAAGGTACTGGGTGGGGCGGGTATAGGGATAGAGTGAAAGGGTGTGACATCCGGAAGACGTCGGCATAGTAGTTAAGAGGTAACATGAAACTAGATGAGTTTTGCTATCTCACAACCCCAGACGGGTACTCCATAAGACAAGTATAGGCTCAGATGAAGAAGTAATACAGATTGCCGACCTAATGCACTATTTCGGGTCCCTTTTTTTTGGGGCGGCGTCAGGTTTTTAGGTTTTTTTACCCATTTGCATACGTATCAAGGGAGATTTCGTCAGAACCAAAACTTTAGGTCCAAAGAACAGATATGACCAATGATAACGTTGATACTGGTGCAATATGGGTGGCAAAACAGCCCAATTAACTTGACGCCGCTAGGAAAAAGGGAACGAAAAATTCATTACGTCACTAATCTGTATGGTTCTTCATCTATGGTATAGGTATAATCCCAAATTAGGCAGTAATGAGTAGCTCGGTGGAGGTAAGGCATGACAACTTCCTAAGCACAAAAATTCCCTGGCTTAGTCTCTTGTACACTTGATCAATATTTGTGTGAAAAGAGAGAATAAGTTATCAAGGTGGTCCCTTAAAGAGCATTCTGAAAGAGGAATCTGATCCTGTCTTCAGGTGGAAAAGAACCTAGAACACAAAAAAAATTGTCACACAGCCAGGAGAACCTGGACAAAAACATAGCTGAAACAGAAAATTGTAAAAGTAGTCACGAAATACTTATGATGTAAACAAAAACATTTGAAATTCAAACAAAATTTAAAATTCAAAAAGGAACACAATCTGACAAAGAAATCACAAATTCTCCTCCCACCACTCTTTGCTCTGCTCTGATTGGGTGTGAACGTGCTCTGTTCTGATTGGTGATTTTTGTGATTTCTGTGTTATATTTTGTTCTTCAGTATTAGTGTTTCGTGGCTACTTTTTCAGTCCTCTGTTTTAACTTCGTTTTTGGCCAGGTTCTCCTGGCTGCTTGTAAAAATCATGTTGTGTTCTAGGTGGCGTGTCCTGTAATCCAGCTACACTTGGAGGCAACGAATTGTGGATAGTTTATGAGCGATGGCTTATGGACGCGGTGTTCCGGTAATCCACTGAGGGGATTAACATCCGCACTATATGGGATCATCCTCATAGTTAGACCAGTTCGTAAATTGTAAAATGTGGTTCGGATCCCACGTTAAAATGTAGGTCCCTTAGTTGCCATTAGCTGTTGGGCTATTAATTAACAGTCCTGTCTAAGGAACATGTCAGCCTTAGTCAGGAACAAGACTACAAGATCGCACCACAATCATCCTACACTCCTCCGGTTAAAATAATTTAGATTTTACCTAAGAAACCTATTTTGATGAAACTAAATTTGAAACAACACTTTTGATTATCGAACAAAGGAACAAGGACTATGTGGCAATACCGCTAGTAACGTTTTACACAAGGATTTTGCATCGGTCACTAAAATAAAAAAAACCGTGGTAGGAGGTAGAAAAATGGGACACAGCAACTTGGCAATAGAGGGAGATTACGGCGTCCAAGTTTTGACGACTTAACCAGCTCTCAAATAGGCCTTTTGCAAATCTCTTTCACCCTATGCGCTAGCCGAAAAAGTATGTATCATCATCACAACAGACAATAATTGCGATCCATCGCATAGACAAGATGAACATGATGCTTGTAAACTTTAAGTGGAGTGAATAGTAAACTGTGTTTAATTAATAGCAATGAATAGGGCGTAAAGAAGATTCCACCTTTTATGGCATCCTCTTCTGCTCAAGCATAAATAAAGTCACACATTCAAGGTACTTGATTGCAAACAGGCGTTCTGCTTGGGCGTTGGTGTGAACTTGTGCATTTCATCCCCACAGCCCCATGAAACAATTAATTACTAGAATAATGAGTCCTGTAGCTCAATAAACATTAACCTGATATCATAGCATCAGCTGCATGTCTACTAGTGACAATAACTAGACTGATCAATTTGCTAATTATCAATATAGTTCAATTAATTGATAGTTTTACTATTTTTCTCTAAAGAAAACCTTTAGAAAACATACTAAAAATAAAAATATAACTGTTTAAAACGGCAGAAACAATGATTTAGTTAGTTATTTATTTGGACATAAAACTGTTTTTGCTACAATTTAGAATATATCACACTAAATAATCCGTAAATTAGGTAAACGTGAATCTATTCGCTGTAAAATATTCAAATCCACGACTAACTAACCCTTGTATTGTTATTGCGAGTTTTTACACAATGCAAGCACACGATAAATTTTAAATAAAGTAATATTTGATGGCGTAATATCATATTGTTATGAAACATCGAGGGTTATAAAGCAGCGATGGAGATTGTAGAGTTTTCCGATCGACTAAGTCCTTTTGAACCTCAGAGCAAACATGCACAGAGGTTTGAAGTGTAATTTGAGAATATTGCCCTGGGACAAGGACCAAAAGTTGTACTCTTGAATATCTCTCAAGCCTCGTGTGTGGTATGCTCGCTGTGCCGTGACCGGGCCTCCCGCTACACTGCATTCCTAAATGCTTGCTTTATTTCAAACCTTGTTCGGTTTTATTAAATTGTGAAGCTTAAAATTTTTAACGCAATAATATATAAAATATATATTTTTAGCATAATGTTTTTGTAATATAAAGTCTATAACATACGCTTTGCTTTTTTTAATTAGCTAAGAAAAAATACATCTTTTAATAATATTCTTGAATTACAATAAGCTAAATATGCACAAAGTAACCGAACAATAAGAATTAATTTGTTCGAGCAATGGAAACCCATGTAAAAAAATTTTTTTTAAATAACCAATAAAGGTGCAACATATATATATATATATATATAAAGACCTATACAAATCCATAGACAAATTTTCTGTTTGAACAATTTTTGTTTCATTCATAACTATCAGGTACTAGCCCATTAATAGGATAGGAAATGTTTAGTTGAATTATATTTTGTATGCAATATGCAATCCTTACAAATTACCAAATAGACTGATCTCTTCAAATGATACCACATATTATATTTGTACTTAAACATTTCAAGCATTTAAATACATCTTCAAGATTACAGATTACAGATTCAACCTTATGTTGAAACGAGAAGGTGAAACGTTTCCTCTGTGAATTTTTGTGTTTACCTCAAGATGGACGATTGCTTACCAATTGCCAACGCAATTGCCAACGCATTCTAATTTTACTCTTAACAGTACTGAAATATGCTAATTAATATATCGTTGAGTATAAAATTGGGTTTCCATTCGTGACGGAATACAAAAAAATCATTGACACTTCAGGAGGTTTGAACGCTTAACTTTTACCACTTTGTTTGTGATAAATAGAACATTTTAAGAAAAAATAGAAAATGAATGTACTGGCAAAAAAATTAGGAAACGTAATTCCCCTAAACATTTCTCAAACACATTGAAGAACGGATCATACGTAAGCTAGAGAAAATGGTTGACAGAATTAGTAATTTTTTTACTTAAATCCCCATCAACAACCCTAAAATTTTAATTGTTGAAAACTTCTTTTCTAGTGGAAGTTGTACAGTACTCTAAATGAAATGCCCATACAGCGATTCAAGATTCTAGTTTCGGGTGATCCGTAAAACGCGAGTAGTCCAAAAGCCCTTAATATGGTAGACTGTAATATATTAGTGCATTTTAATCTCTTAATAATTCGATACTTTATATATTGATTCTTTCAAATTAATTCCGTAAACCTTCCCTCTATAGTTCTGTAAACTGAAAATTACAGTATTGTTAATTTTATAACATACCCTATTTTAATCTTTTAAGAAAACATATTTCAAAATCCTACTTTAGTACGCATCTAGAGCCTATAAAAATAGTTGTGCAAAGTGTCATGGTCCAAAGCCTTTTAATTTTTGAGGACCTGTCATCAGTTTTTGGCTTTTATACACCAGGTGTCTAACCTAAAGTGACACCCTAAAGTAACAATTAGCTTCTAACCTAAAGTGAAGCTAACTTTTTTATTATAAATAAGACAAAGAACTTCTTATGGAGGACTTCCCTCTTTTTTCTTTTTTTAAATTAACTTGTGCCTGATTATGTAGTTTTCACAGAAATTTTTAAATTTGTTTTATAATGTTTTTGTAAGAAATCGATAAATTTTGCAATTACATTTTTAGTCATTTATGACAAAATTCTGTTTGTTGTTTTTTGCTCTTGCCTCTTGTTGTATGTTTAATGACCTTATTTGAGTTTTATGCCAACTGTGATAAGATGTGTGATCTAATATTATAAATTTATATATAAAATTAGAACCTATGTAGATACATGGAAAATTTATTTCATTTGTCAGTGCATGTAAAATGTCTAATGATTAATAAACGTCTTATTGCTCTTATCGCTCCAAATACACACGAAATAGGAAATCGCCTAGTATACAGGGTGTCCGGAAATTATGGTAAAATATTTTAGTATACGATAGTCGAGGTAAAATTAAGAAAAAACCTTTACATAAACATAGGTTCTCAAGTGCTTTGTTTTTTGTCTGTTTGTGTTTATATTTAACTATATCTCACGAATCTCTTAACGATTAAACTTCAAACTTGGTAATAAGACCATACTTGGTACCCGGTATATTGATAACGGTTGGGTAAATTAAAAAATACATCAGAACAAAAGTGCTTTATTAAAATGTGATTTTTAGTTTAAAAACATTCATAAAAATAGTTTTTAGTCGAGATTCACTCATGGAAATGAAAAAATTTGAATAGTTTTGTACTCCATAACGATTGCATGGGATGGCACAGTTAAAATGGACACAATGCATTTTAAAAATGCATTGAAAAATCAAACTTTAACTGCTTATTTCTCCTTAACTATTGGGTTTAGGAAAACATGTTAAAGAACAAAAAGTTCTTAAAATTAACCGTAAAATCCAAATATCCCATAAAATACAGGGTGTCCCTAAAGAAAAATCAAAGTTGTCCACCATATTGGAAAATGGCGGCCATTTAGAAGGAAATGGAATTCATATTTTTAAATGTCTTAAAAAGTAGGCGAATTCCCTCATTTAAAGTTTTTTCTAAATCCAATAGTTTCTGAAATACCAATGGTGGCACACTTAAGTTGGACACCCTAAATACCAAAATATTTTACCATAATTTCTGGACACTGTATTAGAAACTCAACCAATGGTCAGTAGCTTGGCTCTCGCCAAACTCACGTCGGATCCACTACTCGTCTCGCCCTCAGTGTTTGCGGGGCGGGATGTGATTGGACTAAGCTTTATGGAGCTAATCGAACCTCCTACAGCGGACGCCACTCAGCCTAATGCGCAAATGGAAACTTCCAAACTGATAACGGTCAGATCCGGTATACATGATCGAGCCCGATAAAATCCTAGTATCGTATTAAGAATATTTAATGAAAACCTCAACAATGACGACTATAAGGGTTTGAAACGTACTTACAAAACAAATATAAATCCATTGCATCCAAAAGAATGAATAATAATCCTAACGATTACAACAATGGTTCGAAACGTACTAACAGAATAAATCTAAATCCATAGCAGCCGAAAGATTAATTAATAATCTTAACAAAGAAGACTATACTAGTCTGAAACATAGCAACAGAATAAATCTTTATGTTAATATGGAGCAATGCATAACATCCAAAAGATAAAGTAATAATCCTAACTATTAAAACTGTAATGGTTCAAAACGAACTTAGAAAATAAATCAAAATCCATCAATCCGAAGATTAAATAACAATACTAACGATTACAACTACAGTTATTTGAAACATACTAACAGAATAATTCAAAATCCATAGCATCTGAATATTAAATAATAATCCTAACTATTACAACTGTAATGGTTCGAAACGCACTAACAGGATAACTCTACATCCTTAGTGTGCGAAGATTAAATAATAATCCTAACAATGACGACCATTATGGTTTGATTCGTACGTACAGATTAAATCTAAATCCATCGCATCTGAAGATTAAATTAATAATAATCTTATCAATGAAGGCTATTATGGTTTACAACGTACTAACAGAATAAATCTATATCCATCGCTTCCGAAGATTAAATAAAAAATCCTAAAAATGATGCCTATAATGGTTTGAAACGTTTGGAATGAATCTAGATCCAAATTAAACCATTCCGCGATAAGTTTTATTTTTTGGCATTACTCGATATAGTGGGTTGTTACCAACCGTAAAGAAGCTTTCATGAATAATTTATTCAAAATATTTAAATTTATATAGTCTTGTCTACTTTTGAATGTTACTACTTCTAATCAAATTTCTCATTTACTTTACAGCGTTTTTGCAATCTTTAAATTATTTAACCGATCAAAATCGACTTAAACATACGGTTTAATAATTCTTCGTACAATAATAAATGTTTATCGTAATTTAAAAATTATATGAGTGTTAGTAAATCAGTAGTTTTTATATTTACGATATACTATATTAATACAATACATACAAATACACTAAAATAATTGTTCATTATATCAGTAGTTAGTATAGACCAAATAACATTTTCTTTAGTTCGGTTATGACACTATCACTATTGACTGTCTTTGTTAATGATAAAACGTTTGTTTTGCTAAATTTCTCATTTACGTTGAATGTGTTTGAGATCATGTTTGAGCGTGCCGATGCGCCGTGCAACAGTAGGTCCGGGTGACTGATTAATATTATACCCACAACACATGCCAAGCACAATGGCATGCTATCTCTCTAAGTGACTGGCTCTGTTCTAGTATCATGTACATAAAGTTAGATCGGTTATCATCTTTTTCCTACCACTGCATTTAAATAATCTCATTGCCACACCTGTACATAATACGCAAACCGGTTCATTTCCGCTTTCATTTCATTCCCGCTCGCCAAATCAGGGTTACTTGAAATGTAGAATAGGTTAAGGTGGCACACAAGAGGGATAACTATGACGTCAAACATCACAGACCAGTTTCTATTGGTCAGAAATCCCATGACACTCACCATATTCTAAATTTTAGTTGCCTTGTTCTAAATCAGCTGATTTCATTGTCACCGTTTCTATCTCAACTTCCGGTTCGTTCCAATAGAATAAGCAAACATAACCTCAATGAACTTTTGTGTACAGGTTAGTTAATAAGTTTAACTGTTTAAATAATGGTTGTAGGAAAAATATTGTATGTATTACGAGCACAAATATTCATTGCCGCTCCCGAAATGTTTGGCTGCACTCAGCTAACGCTTCGTGAGCCATCTACAATTCTAGGGCAGCAATGACATACTTTGCGCTTCTAATACACAAAACTATTGCCTACTGGATGACGCGCCACGAAGCAAACCTTTAAAAGATCGTATTCGTTCAGTTGTAGAAGAGCAGTGGTCTCCAACCTTTTTGTGCTCGCGTACCAATTACTACTTTTCAAACATATTGGCGTGCCTTAATCCCCTAAAAGCAATCTGCCCTCCCATACCATCCGAGGGATACTGTCTCCCTATGCTCATAGTTGCCCTTTAGTTAAATTAGAACCACCACTATATGTTCAAGATGAGGAAGGTACTAGTAGGTTAGAGAGTAAAAGTCATCAGTTATTTACAGCTTTATATATCATTCGAAAATTACATTTTTAATTTAAAATCAAGCGATACCGGTATTTTAGTTGACCATTTAAAGTAATAGGCTATCATTCCATTTTCACCGATGCACTTATTTATGCCTGCTACGAAAAGCTATTTAACTGATCTAAGGATAGAAGCCTAATACCACCTGATTAACACGGTACACTTGGTTCCAATAAAAAAATTATTTAAAAAAATCTGTGTCAAAAAATAACTATTCTTAAAATAAAAGCTAGAACCTCCATAGATAGAGCTCCATACTCCATGCTTTTAGGAGCTTTCATTAGATAGAGCTCCTATTGCTTTTATCTAATGTCTTAATACATTGTGTAGACATTAAAGTATATGTTCAGTAGTGGTATACTTAAGATTAGAATAAAGCTTAAGACTTATTTATTAAATTACGATACAATGATTTTATGTATAATATGTATGTTATTTTTATTTTAACTGGTTTGGAATAAAATTATGAGTTTGATTTTATAAAGATTAATTATGAAGATAATTTCTCTTGATACTGTAAAAATAAAAAATGTAAATTTGTGGGAGACTCCAATCAGGCATACTCTTGGAGGCTTAATTTTTTTTTCAAATTAAAAAGTGGAATGTGTATAATCATTTCATGTATTTCAGGGTCAGCCTGGCTAAAATTTGTCAATTTGTTCATTTAATGTATTTCTTATTTTACATGGAATTCATGTACCCTACTGCATTTGAGAATAATAAATAATTTATTTAATTTTAAATACTTTTAATATCGGACCTGATTGAATCGGACAACTAAACGCAGGTGCCATAAAAATTGCATCGAAGTGCTAAAGAAGTACTCCTTGCTAAGAAGAAAATTACAAATTTACGAATTAATCACTTTTAATTGTATATTGTTTAGCCAAATAATAGATCTTATTTCCATTGTATTATAAATAAATAATATTTTACAAAGTCTATGCGGGCCTCTCACTTATGTCATAGACCTGTCACTTGTCTTGTGCATAGCCTATGCTGAGTTTACCCGTGTTCGTTGTAGAAATATATTAAATTCTGACAAGTATTGCGACTGGGAATCTTATTATTAGTCATACTGACCGGGAAACGAATTTTCTAACGAATAATTTAGTTCTAAAAGTTCTAAATAAAAAAGTCGATATAGAAATGGACACAGTTCCTAACCTATAAACATTTGTCGATATTGTACGACTGTACTGTCGACGGAACAGCCATCGTTCGGATCCTCGTATTTTAATTTTTAACTAATTAGATTAGATTACCATTAAGACGCCGACCACCGGTAAGGGGTATTTTAAGGCAAATATGATTGGGGGATGAGTGTAGGATGATTGTAGCGCGCGATCTGGTAGTCTTATTACTGACAAAGGTCGACATGTTCCTTTGACAGGACTGTTAATTAACAGTCCAACAACCAATGGTAACTAAGGTACCTGTAGGTTAAATGTATTTTAACGTGGGATCCGAACCACAATTTCGCATGTTTGACAATTTACGAACTGGTCTAATTATGAGGACGGTCCTATGAGCGTAGTACTCAGTAGAGTGGACGTTAATAACTACTAGGGAACACCACGTCCACAAGCCATCGCTCATAGCTATCCACAATTCGTGACCTCTGAGTAGCTGGATACAGGACGCGCCACCGTCCCAGTCACATAATGACTCGAATACCACCGGGTGGGAAACGCTGTAATAGAGTTTCATTGAGACCCGCCAAGGGAAATGGGATCTTAACTTCCATTTTTTTAAACTGATTTATTAGCACATCCTTAACCCACATATCATTAACCCACATCAAAAACCAAACAAACTGGTAAAAGAATTTTCAATATATCTTAAAAAATGATCGAATTATTGATATTTTAATTTGAAATATTAAAAAAAGTAATTTTAGGAAATAACGGCCCAAAGTTTTGCAAATTTCTAACTTAAATTTTGTTGTTACTTCTTGTATTATTGGCTATACTTCACATATTATTTTATCAGAAATTTTAAGCTAAATATGAATCCACCATTGAATTTGTGATAATTGTTCGCATTCTTTGTCGGACATTGCTTAAATAGATGGGAGTGATAAAAAAAACACAAAATGTTAAAGACAAAAATCCTTGTTACATGATAAAATGTTAATTTCAATATTATACTCAAATAAGAATTTATTACAAATCATTTTAACAAAATATGACATTATATTAGCTGACATTATATATGACAAGTAAAAAGTGTCTGAGCTTTTACTTTTTTATTTTATTACCTTCTAGAACTTTTTTTGTTTTGAAACTTCACTTGGACCAGGAGCTACGTCGTCAACTTCTTCTTCTGGAATATCCTATACATTTTCAGGTTCTGATTCCTGCATCAGGGCTTAGCTAGTTTTGAATTTATTCCCTAAATGAATCTTTGATTTTCTTAACTTTGAAGCGTTAAAATAACATTTGGGAAGTCAAGGCCCCCTTTCTCCAGATTGCAAGGGTTTGGAAAAAATTTAATTTAACCATGTTAAAAGTTCAAGTGTAAGATGGGCCAAATATTGTACTGGAAGCATAAATAGAGAAAGAAATAATAAAATCACAATTTTTTTTATCCTAACCTCTAAAACTTGCTGTCCTCGAAAAAGTTGTCTGGGAAGATGAGGTCTCTTTTCCCTTGGCAGGTCACAAATATATTTTTCGTCATACTGCTTCAAAACGAGCTGCTTTTGAAACATGCGTTGGGATTCAAAAATGGTTATTATTAGACCTTGGATAATAACATATGATTTGATGGTTATTATTGGACCAAAAAGATCATTGTTGATGATACTTTTAATTCGAGGTAAATAATCGAACAATATTATTTCGATTACAAATAAACGAAACATTCACCGTTATTATCGAAACATTCATTGTTGCATTGTTGTCGATTTAATCAATTTGTGAAACTCGCTCATTTCACCAATCGATTATTACATGCGTTCGATACGTCGATAGTTGTTCATTTTTGTCAGTCTAACCTAACACGAATGAAACAATCAGCTGATTGTTTCAAATAGCAAGAACAAGATGGTAGCATCTTTGGGAGGTATCTTTAAAGGTACAAGCTGTAACATTTTGGTTTTCTTAAGTAGTTTGCGTGTTGTATTGAGCGATATAACGAAAAATATAGTTCATCACACGGGCCTGAAGCTGCTTTTCGTTACTCGGTAATTTTTCACCCTCGGCTTACTGCCTCGGTCGTAAAACTTAACCTTGTTCGAAAAGCGTCACTTTAGGCCCTAGTAATGAAATATACTAAAATGTCGGTCTGATATTTACCGGTCATGTTCTTGCGGCCGGGGCTGGTGGCGACGAGGCGCACGACCAGCGAGGTGGCGCCCTGCGGCCCCAGGCGTAGCTTCTCGGCCACGAAGGGCTGGTTCACGCCCGCGAAGTGCGCCCCCTCGTTCAGCGACAGCAGCGCGTTCACCTACCAGCAGACAAACACATACTTAACTTCATTAAAGCCAGTTAAAACAAGGAAATCTCTATAAAATTAATTAAAATAGTTAATATATGTTTAAATAAATATAAATATATATTTTAGCTAAAATATTAATTAAAATATATTTATAGTTAAATACAAACCAAGTTGTATCTTAATCGGTTGGCAAATAAGGGAGATGTCCTTATGTCCTTAACCAACGCCATTGGTTCAGAGGTTGAGGCTGTGCCGAATTTGAAAGTTAATTCCCCCTCGCCCCCTTCACTAGTGGGGTAGTTATTACCCCATCGCCCTTTTGAGAGGAGCGGGTAGAAACGCGATTCTTCGTGAATAGAGTCCCCTCTTAAGATCAGATCGTTAGGGCAACCTACATCGACGCAAGCGTTTACAATGTTACCGATCTTAAGATTGTTAACATCGACCTCCAAATTTGTTCATTGAACTATTCTCTCTTAGTTATGAAGAAAATTACTATCAAAACAATCGCTTAGGAATACATTAAGAGTAGATCTAAAGGGGCCCAAGGAAGATCTAAGGAGGGATCTAAAGGGTGGATCTAAGGGAGTGGGCGTGGTGGAAAGACAATAAATAAAAAGAAATAAGTGTGCTACTCAGATTCTATAAGCTGACGTCACTCAGATTATAAACATTAATCACTTGTTGAAAGATCAGACGACTCCCGACACCTAAAACAAGTGTTATAAATACCGATCTGCAAACTGAGTCATGCCATGAAAGAGTCTTAGACCTAGTCTTAGAGTCTTAGAGCAGACTATTTATTTTTGTTTATTGTCGTTCCGCCATGGGAATTAGGGAGGGTAGTATTAAAGGGGCGGATACGGACTGCTCCCCCTTTGGCGCTTGCGACAGGGACATTCGGATTGCTCCCTCTAGCCTTTAATGGAATGCTTCTAGTCGTGACTGTACCAGTATTAGTACAAATAATTGTCATGGCGCTTTTTAAGATATGGAGTGAACTATCGCATGAAACAATAAAGAACATCAAACCACAAATAATAGATATGTAAAGAATATATATCTTTATTCATTTATACTTTCGGAAAAACCTGTAATGGTTTTAAACACTGTAAAAAAATGACTGGGTAGCTATATTTTGGATGAAGATCTCTCTTAGGAGAAACCCTTGAGGCCTAACTTACCCCAGTTCGGCACAGCCGATGACAACTGGTCACCGGCCGGCGGAGGGGTGAGTTCCTTTTTACTCGGATTTGGATGTGAGTCAATCTAGCCGGTTTACGAACTCCTCTAAGGGAATATAATTTTACATGTCTGTACTATTTTTTTTATCTTTACATGTCTGTACTTTTTTTGGATCCGACCATTTACACGATAGTTATCGTGCTAACACGCACACGGAAAAAGAAAATTCGATTCCCCATGTAAGTTCATGTTAAGTTTTGAAACAAATCGTAAATCTTGCGGGTAAATTTGCGTTTCCCCAAAAAACTTCATATCCCGAAAGTCTTCATACACATAAAATCTATTAATTAATATAAATATGAATATGAATGCTGAGTACAGTCTCGTCTAGAAATATTGACAAACATTCCAACTCGGCAAGGGGGAGCAATATTTATGCCTCTATTTCTACCTGCTAAGGGGGAGCAGTCCGTATGCAGCCTGTTAAGGCTGAATACGGACTGAATAGGGACTTACATCGACACAGGAGTTGACGTTGTTGCCGATCTTCACGTCGACCTCGAGACTCTCGCCGACGTTGATGCTAGGCGCCAGGCGGAACTCGACCTCGACGGGGCGGAAGACGGAGAGGCTGGCGGGCGGGGAGAACTGCAGTTGGCGCCCCGGCGCAGGGGACAGCAGCAGGGCGAACAGCGTCCACTTGCCCGGCAGCGGGGGCGCCGCCACCCTCAGTCCCGTTGCCTCCACCTCCGCCCTGCCCGTCAACAGTGGAGGTGTTTTAGGAGGTGTTTTTTAAGTTAAGGCCAATGGCGTGACAAATTTTTTCGGGCCCTCCCCGCAAACATATTTTAAGGGTTTATACTTCCGCAGAAGGGTTACATCTAATTGGTGAAGTCAGTGGGAACCCGTAATGTCTGGAGGGGAGCTATTGAGTGGTAATCATTGCCAAATTACAAAATGAATTTGCTTGAAACCTTAATTAACTATTTTAAAGGGTTTTAAAATAAACATAAATTAAGTTATATCACAAACAAAATGGTCAGCTACGTTATGTTGAGATGAAAATAGGTGTTAAAAACCAGGTTACATACCTTATCCGTCGAAAAGTTTTTGTTTGTCAATGTTGACTACTTAAGTTTCGAAATTAACATTCCATCATCAGGTCAGGTACTTGCTGTCTTCAGTAAATTAACTTTCAGATTAATTTTGTCAAAATATTAAAATTCAACAAGCTACACATACATTTATACACTTTACAGATAACGATAATAAAAACTACACTTAACACGAACAATGCCGGCCGACGATTAGACTCCGACATTCGTGTTAAATGTAGTTTTTACTGTCGTTATGTGTAAAGTGTATGTGTAGCTTGTTGAATTTTAATATTTTGAAAAAATTAATCTGAATATAAATTTACTAAAGACAGCAAGTACCTGACCTGATGATGGAATGTTAATTCCGAAACTTAAGTAGTCAACATTGACAAACAAACACTGTTCGACGGATAAGGTATGTAACCTGGTTTTTTAATTCTTACAAGAGTTTTGGAGGCATATCAATATGAATAAAATAAAAGAAATAGGTGGTTGATATTTCAGTTACAGTTTAGTTAGTTATAATTTAGTTAAGATTAAACTATAAGATCCTTTCAATTTGTGCACGAACGTTTTAAATAGTGGCGGCCCTCTCAAAAAATGACCTCGAATGTTCTATCTATGGGAATTGAAATTATTTGATAATCAGTGGAGTATTTAGGAATTTCCAGCCTCTGCTATCTGCATAACTTTTTTAACTTTGGCCAGCATTTCATACTCGGGTTTACTGTTATTATGCACTGTATTCCTCTCCTACAGAATGTTTGAATTTTTGCAAGATGATACAACTATACACTGAGTGGTTGTCTATCAGACTACTGGCTCGTATAGTTGAATGGCGATAATTCTTCTTTAACTTTAAATATCACTCATTGTTTCGTTTGGTAAAAGTATTCTAGCTTTTGTGCAATTACATATATTCTATAAAATACCACATAGTTGGATATCCACTGAATTTGCTTATAACAGCATTAACAAAAATAATTGGTTTAAAAATTAATGTTGCTTGTTTATCTCTAGATGTGATAAAAAAGAGTATAACATTTTTAATTGAAACATTTTATTGAAACTGAACCAAGAAAAGACTCTTAGAGTTGAACATGTTTTGGATAAGTATTCTTTCATCATTTTAAAATTGCACTCTCTATTAGTAAATAGTATACTTCAATGCTGCACAATGTTATATTATCGTTTGCCGCTGGACGTATACAGCCTCAAAACTAAAATGTTCAGAGCTGGGCCTCAGGTGGCTCAGTGTGACTTGCTAAGCCCACTGCCTCTAAGTGTCATCTAATAATCTTCCAAGTGTTGCGTTTGTGTCCATAGTGTCTTGTGTATTTGTTCGAGACTATTATTATTAGAAAAACATAATGCATTGACCCCATCTTAGTATTCATCGAGTGATTCTACAGAACAATGTAGAAATGATAGTATGACCATCGGCAATCGTCAAGAGGACCTAAAAGTCACCATTTTCTTTCTCAAGCACACGGCCAACACAAGAAGGTAAGGTTTTGTTCTTTTATCAATGTGTTCTTTGCCCCTTTAGGACTTTCCTCCTTTTCAACCTAAGCCGTGTTTATCTACTAACATAGGCTATGTTTGTGTATTAGCCTACAATACGTTTTCCGAGCTGCAGAAAAACGCAACTCACTTCACTACACTTGATCTCTTCACCGTCCCAGACCTAAGGAACCGGGACTATATCAAGGTATCGGCTGATTTAAGAAAGATATAGGCGAAATTTGAAGGAAATAATCGTGATTCGAGAACACAGATCAGGTTAGGTTACGCCAGTAGGCTGTTAGGTCATAAAATTTTGCGAGTTTGTAAAACGGGTGGTCTATTAGGAACTGTTTCAAAATTTGCTTGAATCGGGGTAGGCCTTTATGGAAATATGTACTGTCATGTAGAGCTTGTAGCCACTATAAATTTGATGGCTCTGAGAACTCGAGGTCTGTGACAAGGTTTTTCAAGATCGTAACATTTACCTTCCTGCTGTCAGTAGAAGACTTCTAAAATTTTAATGAAGAACACAGTTCGGTCAAATTAAGTAATTTGCTCACAAATGTTAATATTTTTCCTATTGGCTTTGTACTTAATCTATCTAAGTTTATTGGCTACTGGGTGATTTGTCAAGTAGGCCTTCATCAGAATCATTTAACAGTTAGCTATTGCTTATAATCCAGTCCGCACGTAACCTAACATATCGTAACATGAATGTTTAAAAACGTCCAGATTTGGTTGGATTAAGTTAGGTTGGATTAGTTTCGTTTGCTATTGGTTTGGTTAGGTTAGTTAAGGTGGTTTCAATCGTTTCAACTGTACGATAGTCAGTTTTTATAACCTAACTGGACATTCACCAGAAAGCGCGTATGTAGTGGGACTGGTCGTCTTAACACATATCCAACGTAACATAACATAAACATAAATATACCTAACCCAAACTAACCTAAACTGACAACCATTCTTACCAACCTATTCCAATCGGGGAGCGGCCTGGTGTAGTGGTTAGATCGCGAAATTACGGGCTCCGGGACACAAGTTCAAATCCCGCCAATCACCAGTGGCTTTTTCGCTACGTCATAATACCGTTATCCACAAGTCCTTGCCCGAAGTAATGTGTAAAACTGTTCCAGGCTAGGTCTAGCGTCCTGGGATGTGAAGGTGGGACACTTAAAAAAACCTAATCCAATCAAATCTACAGTTCACATGCAGATAACGGAATTTGACCCTAAACTCTTAACGAAGAAGAAAGTTAGGCGTACGTGTAGTTGAAGCAGTGCCAGAGCCAGAGCTGCTCCAGCCCCGAGTGCAGCATGACTGTGCGGCGCGGCTCTCGCAGTGAGGAGTGCCTGACGCCGCCCCCTGCTGAGGCGCAGTCGTGCTGAGCCAGCCACAGGCCCGCCTGCGAAAAGTCTACGCTCTCCGTCTGCTTGCTACAACACAATAGATAGCCTGTTTTCTCTATCACAATTTGCTATAATCAGAAATACAGGGTGTTTTCTTATGCGACCCATTTTTAATATTGAATAATGCACATATAAATAAGAAATGACGATTGTTTTTCGGTTTTTACATTTTACACAGCATATTATTTAAGATTGATAACATTTAGTTTACATTATGTGTTAAAACAATCCGCCATTGGCATTCGTACAAAGGTGTGCTCTCTCAATCAAATTCCTGAACACGTGTTGCAAGACACGTCTTTGAATTTCTTGCACTAAATTTGTTATGTTTGTTTTCAGATGCTGAATATCCTGTGAACTGTTTTCGTATGTCTTACTTTTTATGTATCCCCAAAGAAAATTATATAGAGGGGTCAAATCCAAGGATTTTGGGGGGGGGGGGGGGGACAATCCTTCACTAATAAAACAAAGTTTTGGGTTGCGTTAAAAAAACACCCTGAAGTTAGCCACTTTTTACCTCTTTTAACCTCCTAAATCTAACAAATTCGTCCTAATAGCATTACTTTTTATATTTCGTTGATTTGATTTTAAATTAGTATTTTTACCTAGTCCTACCCAACACCCCCATCATCCCTGTCACCCCACTCAGCCCTATTCTCCTACAGTCGTATCATTTTTCCCTTTCCTGTACACCACCCCTCCACCCCATTACCACCAAACATACCTTGTGGTGAACATATTTTTGGATTATTATATTAAAAGAAAAAAACACTACCTGACACGTGACACATTGTCGGGGACCTGGTGGTGGAGTCCTCAGCAAGCTGAAGGTGAGGACCTTTATTTACGGATTTTTTCAAAGTAAAAACTTTAAAGACTGCTTTTAAAGCCTGATGTCAACTTACACTAGATAATGTAAGAACAATTAAATATAAAATGTCGCTTGGAAAGACATTGCTTTAATTTTACTTTTAAAGAAGGAAGGCTGCTGCCTTTAATGGTCTGAGGCAGGGCATTACATATGTCAGGCCCAAAATAGATAAAGCTTTTTAACCTAACTCAAGGCTAACCAATGGTAACTGTAAAAGGCAGTCCTGCCTAGTATTTAGAAGGATCACATTGTGCGGAACTCCAACTTCCTCCCCAGGGAAAGCGGTTTTCTAGATAAGATTATCTTATGGACAAGCAAGACGGGTTGGACTTCAAACACTAATTTTTTTTAATTTTTGCATTTTTTCCGAATTAACTGATATGATACATTTTTTATCACAAACAAATATCAATGAGCTATTTTGAAGTCTGGTAAGAAGAGCGATGTTTTGACGGGACTGACTATTTCAAATATAGGTACGATACAGACAATGTGGGAAAATTGTAGAGTGGGCAATTCCTAGCCTTGCCGATTCCGAGAAAATTATCTCAACATGTTCACTGTACATAACTTGAATGTGATGAACTTGCAAATGTAGCTTGAATGGTCAGAAAAAGTTACATGGTCACAATCCACTACATAAGCTTTAGTTTATGTTCCTGTCGAATGAATCAGCTCGAGCTTTGTCAGTAACAAAGCTTCAACGTGATCATACATGGTATAAATTTACCTGTGTCTGTCGAATTGATCCTATTAATCTTTACAGGTGACATGCGTTTTGATGCTTAAATTCAGATCAGTGTTCGAGAACAATGTATCACTTGCAAAAGGTAATCGGAGTGGTTAAACAAGAAAAACACGGAAACGTTGATTTTACATGTAACAAAAAAGGCCTACCTATACTGCGTGTAGCAACAGCACCGGACTTATTAATTATGTTTAAAATAAATAATATAGACTAAAGATATTTTGCACATGAGTTTGGACCAAAGAAAGGTTTGCTTTCCATGCCCCTGCCCCTAAAGGCAATTTTGTGGTGGGGGGTTGCCCTAAGTTTTCAAATACAAACCCCCATCGGATGACCATTATTTTTGAAAGAATGAGTAAAAGGATGCCGTGAACTCGGGGTAAATATCATTGTGCCAGGGTTTTTACGTATGCCTTACTTTTTATGTATCCCCAAAGAAAATTATATAGAGGGGTCAAATCCAAGGATCTTGGGAGGGAACAATCCTTCACTAATAAAACAAAGTACAAAATGTAATGTTACGTAATATCAGGGGTATAATATAAACAACTCGCCCTTCACTAAAGTTACATTTGTTTGAAAATTCAAAATTAAAGGTTTTTGTTAAAAAGTATACCCATATTAATGTCGGTACAGTGCAAATGGCTTTTAAAGTTCACAATAAATTTTAAAAACTGTTCTCAAACCATTACTAGGTCGAATTAGTATGTTTTATATAATTTTTGTATCAACGCCCCAACCCACAGATTCAAAATTTTGGGACGGTGGTTGTCCCTTGTTAAAAAATATAACCTTTTTCGAGCGACCACTTAAATTGAAGAGCTTGTCAAGAACGACTTACCAGCAGGCCTACATATTCTAAATTAATCCCCAGCCTTGAAAAATAGGAGCGTTAACTAACTCCAGCCTCCTCAAAATTTTATATTTTCGTAAATATGTCAAATTAAGGTAGTCAATAATGTATATATGGGACATGGAATCGGCTTCAGATATGAACCGTCATGTCAAAATAAACGAGTCACGCAAAAACAAATAGTCACTTGATTAGGGTTTCTTTTTTTAAATCGGACAACCCGTCCCCAAATGTTAATTTTGTGGATTAAGGTGTTGATACCAAAAATCTTACCAAACGGGCTAATATGTGCCAGGAATGGTTTAAGATCTTTAACTATTTTCGTAAGATTTAGATGCCATTTGTATGGTCATTACCTGTCATATGGGTACTTTATAATAAAACCTTATGGACACTTAATCCAGGAGTCACAGGTCGCGCACGCTCATCCCGATAAGCGCGAGAACTTTGACGCATCGTGGTGTGGGGGAGGAGGGGAAGTCACTCCCCTACTCAAGCCCCGCCCCTTTACTACTACTACGAGCTGTAAATAATTAAACTACTATTCAAAACAAAAGTAAAATTCTTGGTTGTCAAAACATATTTAAGGTTATGGTTTGAGGTTTTTTTACGTAAGTTTTATCTTTGTCATTTCACTTGTAAAATTGGAAATATGCATTGTATTCTCTGAACTTGTATGTACTTGTTATTAAATAAGAATTTAATCTTGAAATAGTTATGTTTTTCATAACTTTTAGTTAAAAATTCATTCTCCCAAAAGTAAACAACTATTGTTTATTTTCTTTGATTGATGACAGCTGTCAACTCGGTCCAGGTTTAAGAGTCGCTATTAAACGTATAATATAAACACTTCAAGAACAAGAAAAAAAATCGTCCAATAGGAAACCAAGTAGGTACAAAAAACCACTTTGCTGCAGCCAATGACATACGCTTATTTAGGAATCGTCTATCTCTATCTAAACATTCATTGCCCATCTCTCTCGCACAGGTCGGGATGAGCGTGCGCGAACTGTAGCGACCACCGGTCTGACACTTAAATGGAGCCAAGTGGTAAGCTTATTGGAGCGGGTTAGTTCGATGCACTTTATTCAGATGGCGTTGTAAAAACATGGCTTTCTTCTTCTTCACTGATTCAGCCAATCAGAACGACGATAACGATCTGCTAACTTCCTATTCCGTTTCCCCTGATTTTCTGTCACGACGCGACGTGTACACAACCATAACGAGTTGGAAATAATTTGTGTGTGGGAAAATACCTAAGTACGTTTGCAGAAAGTTGTTCTAGTGTAAGTTGTTTCGCGAAATACCGTTCTGTGTGATTCATATCGTGCTTAAAGCTATTGATGGAAAATAAATACGAAGATGTTTAGATAGAAGCACTTAATAAAAATTACCTTAGTAAGTTAATTTTTACTAAGTGCTTTTATGTAAACATCTACGTATTTAATTTCCATCAATCGCTTTAAGCACAATAAGAATCACTCAGTACAGTATTTCGCGAAACAACTTGCATTAGCGGCAAACGTACTTAATCAAAACAAATCGGTAAAGACATTAAAATTGAAAGTCTAGCAAACAAAACAAGAAAACATCAATATAAACAAAGCAGACAACGATGACGACGACGATCGATATATCGCATCGATAACGATCGATATAATCGTATCGATCTTTTTAGTTCGTAGCACTTTATTCAGATAGCGCTGCTGTTCCCTTACCACCGAGTTAACATGGGAGTGCCATCTCTTTACGAAGTTCATTATTACTCTATGGTAGCGACTTACTTCTCCTGGATCTCGCCGCCGCGGCCGCCGACCAGACACACGGTGGAGCCCAGCTCGGTGACCACCGCCACGTCCATCACGTCGCCGGGGTACCAGCCCTGCCGCCGCTCCACGTTCACGCTGGCCTGCGAACACAGTAGTTTATTTCGTCACTGAGATCAAAAGACACTTTTGATCGTAGTGACGAACTATATTTGTGACCTGCCGAGGGAAAAGGGGCCTTATCTTCCCAGGCAAAATTTTACAGGACAGCAAGTTTTAGAGGATAGGGTAAAAAACACATTTTCTGATTTTTATTTTTTTACTGTTTGTTTCCAAACAATATTTGGTCCATCTTACACCTGAATTTAGCTTTTAACACGGTTAAATTAATTTTTTTCGAAACCCTTGCAGTCTGGAGAAAGGGGACGTTGGCTTCCCCGATGCTGTTTTAACGCTTTCAAGTTAAGAAAATCCGAGAGTTCTGTGAGGAATAAATGCAGGACTTGCTAAGCCCTGATCCAGGAATCAAGTCATGAAATTGAACAGAATCTTCCAAAGACGTAATCGACGTCTTAGCTCCTCGTCAGAGTGAAGTTTAAAACAAACAAAAATGTACTAGAAGGTCAACAAATAGAAAAGTAAAAACTCAGACACATAATATAATGTTATATTTTGTTAAGATTTTTATAAAAATTCTTATTTCAGTATAAAATTAAAATTAACTTTAGCTTTTATCATGTAACAAGACATTTAGTCTTTGAAACGTTGTGTTTTTTATTACTCTCATCTATTTCAGCAACATTTAACAAAAAATACAAACAATTGACACAAATTCAATGGTGGCTTCATATTCAGCTTTAAATCTCTGACAAAATGATATATAAAATATAACCAATAATATGAGTAGTAACAAAAAGTTGAAGTTGAAATTAGCAAAACTGTAGACCTCGATTTCCTAAAATTGATGTTTTTAATATTTCAAATTCAAAAATTAATAACCCAGGTATTTTTTAAGATATCTTGAACATTCTTTCAACAGTTTGTTTGTAGTTTAATGTATATTGAGGGTATACTAATAACTCAATGTCGAACAAATGAAAGCGAACTGTAGCGACAAGCACAGTGAGGGTCCCTTTTCCCTTGGCAGGTCACAAATTTATCTACGACCATTGCAATAAGCACCAATTATGGTATTACAATAAATATTATAATGATATACATTACAAAACCAAAAACCAACCGGTTGCATAAAGTCAACTTTATGATACTAGAGTCACTTTAGAATACCGGTTCTAGACCAATGAGAGCTCGGCATTTGACGGAAGTAGTACCTTCATACAGATTAAACAACTCAAACATGAGCTGATTGCACCCATACGATTCCGGTTTTAGTGTCCTATTGTAACTAACCTCAAACGTGAGTTGACACATTCCATCAACTGAGTGAAAGTGAAGAATTGTGCTTAACTCCGGAAGAAATTACTACAAAAGCAAATTTGGCTGTAAATAGTTTTTTTCCAGAGAAATCAAAATATACGTTTTAATATGTTTTTATACCTAACCTCAAAAACATATTGTGCGACGAAGTCAAGCAACGTCAAGCGTGGTCACTTCTAGGATGGGTGACCGTTTGGGAACACCACGTTTATAGTTGCCACATTATAAATATGTGACTATTACTTGCTTCGCTCGTGTTCTAACTTACATCTCACTCGTGGCTCAAAGGCATTCATCATACAATCGTTGTATAAACTACTATTTAGTTTTTGTGTAGAGTTAGTAAGGTACAACATTTTCTCATGAGTGAAAATGTTGGCGCCCGAGCTTGCCGAGGGCGACAATTTTCAAGTGGTAGTCAATGTGATTTATTCCATAAATAAGCAGATAATTTTTTTCTCACCTGCTATAATAAATATCCTGATCATAAACATTTCTTTTAACAACTTAGTAAGTAATAAAAAATATCAATTTTGTTTCGTTCTGCTATTAGCGCCTGCATCCGGGTAGCTCCAACCATGCATGCACCAGCGATCAGCTGACTGTTGCAACGTTTTTACATGCTTAATTTCTGGATGTTCTCACAGCTGATTGTTGTTACTCTTGTTTCATTGCTCCTGCCATTTAATCAGGTGTTAGCTCCTGCATTCGTTGAGCTGCAAAATATTTGCATGTGTGCATGGAAGTTTTAAGGCGCTTTAATTTTTGAATAATTGATTTCAATGTTATACTTATGGGTTTACTTTTTCTCTCGCCGAGAGACAAAGTAATCACTTTACTCCCGCTGCGCTGGGAGACAAATTATTATTTTACGTACGCATTACAAGGAGTAAAAAGCGTCTAAACATAGCAGGGGGGGGGGGAAATATTAGATTTGTTTTATTCATTATTTTTTAGAAGATGGCCGCCACTATTTGAAATTTTCTTACACGATTAAACTGTTTAGAAATGAACTCCGGTACCTAGTACTAGTACTGGGAGAGACATAAAAATGGAAAATATCCAACCTTTGCATATCAAAATTCAAATTCAGTCATCAAGTGTTATCTAATCAGATGTTATCTCATATCACTGCTACCTGCAATAGCCGGAACTCACTCACTACTTAGGTACCACAGACCGTAGGTTAAGTTGGTAAGGTTTGGTTACCTAACCTTACATAACCTCATATATTTAACCTTTTTATCAAGATACAGGGTGTTTCTTTTTCAAACGCAACCCAAATCTTTATTTTAGCAGTGAAGGATTATTCCCCCCAAGATCCCCGGAATTGACCCCGCTTTATAATTTTCTTTTGGGATTCATAAAAAGTAAGGCCTACAAGAACAATTCACAGGATATTCAGCACCTCAAAACAAACATAACACATTTATTGTAAGAAATTCAAGGACGTACCTTGAAACACGTGTTCAGGAATTTGACGGAGAGAGCACAACTTTGTACAAATGCTAATGGCAAATTGTTTGAACATATAATGTAAACTAAATGTGATCAAACTTAAATAATGGGTTGTATGAAATATAAAGATTAACAAAACAATATTCATTTCATATTTATATGTGCATTATTTAATCTTAAAAATGAGTTGCGTTGTGGTTGCGTTTAAAAAAACATCCTATGTGTTCAGAAATAATCAAGCTATACGATTTCAAATGGTGGGGCCCTCTTCTAAAAAGTATCCCTTTTCGTTTCATGTAAAGAGTTCTCTCATTTAGTAAATATTCAAAGTTAATCCATAGAATTCCACTTATCAATCACTCGATGCGACATCCGTTATTCGCACGTCCATCAGTATCTAGAACCACTAGAATAATTCATTTATTAGAAACGGCTGCTCTTACTTATGCACTGAGCTGTAAAGATCTATGAACGTTTAAATTTAAATTAATTTTGAATTCTTCTGCAAGATTAAATTTAAACTTAAGAAGGTTTTAGGGTGTGTTCACCCCCCCCCCCCCCCCAGGAGGTTGTAGGGGGGTGTGTGCACGAAGGTATTACCTATTTACTTACATAATATCTTGTTTGTTAGTTCTGTATTAAGGGAGTGATGAAGCCTCAAACAAGCGGGATGTAGATGAAAACCCCCTTACGAACGCTTATTTACATAAAAGACGGGAAACGAAAGGTGGGAAATAACGATCCATTTCAATTGGTGACACCAATGATCATCAGGCCCTGTGAGAGACTACAAACCCTTCAAAAAAACACTCATAAATTGTATTATTCAATATTCAATAATGTTCCTGCCTTATTTTCTACGAAACCTTGGCTCCACCATATTATAAAAAATATACATATCAGAAAGATATGTAAGATATAAAGATTATGTTTATAGAGACACTTTAATTTAGTTGGTATAACAAATTATAATATGCACCCAGGGTTAAAACCACCTATCGCATGAGTAACCGTTTTTTATCGGTTTGAGGGGCTATATTGAAAATTCACATTATAATTTTTCATATTTTATAGATTTGCTCTACACCCTACCGTAAGCCGTAAGGGAGGATCCCCTCCAAGAATTATAATTATTTATCACAGTTTAGAATTAAAATAATTTAAATGAGTAATTTATTGTTGAGTTCAAAAGGAAAAGACAATATTTTGATTTATTTATAAGTCCATTGGCTCCTGATAGTTTGAAAGTCGAAAAGAAAGTACGTTAACCTATGTAAAAAACCCTTATGAGGAAATCAAAAGATTTATCTAGCCTCCTTCTACACATATTTTAATAAACCTCGTTATATGCTTGTAACTTGTTGTGAGGTCGATTGACAATTTATAAATAAATTTCATAAATGCAGAATTCCTGCATATTTATTTCCCACGCTATTGCTAAGAATATTGTTAATTCAATATCCCGCTTTTATTATGATGAAAAACTTATTAGACTGCATTTTTGCAATATAATAAGTATGCAGATCTGCTGTAATGGTGCTAAATAATATTATTATGAAATCCAAATTTTGTAATTTTCTAATAATTCAGAGACGAACTTAACTGATTACTCTTTTAGATAAATATGTATGACTGTCAAAAGGCCTGTTGGAGGTTATTGTCTTTCAATAATAAAGACATAACAAGATGATAACAATAACGACATAGAACATAAACAACTGCCTCAGCAAAATGTAAACAATTTACCTAATAATGATTAAAAATCATAGCTCAAGGGTTATACAGCCTCCACAGAAAATAAGTATATACAAAGAAAGTAAATTTTATAAAAGGAAGCGTTCACTAGAACTACTTAAGCATTGAAATCTGCTTTAAAATTGTTAATATTTTGTAATAAGCATGTACATGGATGAATTTAGCTGTACATTACACGTTATATTAAATTATATTGAATAGATTTAAAATGGCTAGCGAGAACTTCAATAAGGGGTTGAATGTAAAAACCAAATTACTGTCCCAGAGGTGAATTTCAAATTCCATAAGCTGTTTCCCAGTAGTGGTTATAGAGATGTTCAACAAATTACTAAGATGTCTCAAATACCTCACTGAAAACTCCGCAAGGAAGACTTTGAAAGTTACTCCCTGAATACTTCTTTCCATTGATCTAAGAACTAAGTATATATCACCTATTTTCTCATCATAGCATTTTGAATTAAAACAACTTGTGTTTGTTTAAATAAGAATTCAGATTCTAAAATTTTGGGGAAAACAGTACCTTCTCCATACACTTATATCAATCAAGGGGGGGGGGCAGAAAGAAAGTTTCTTGAAAAAAAATCGTAATTCCAGATCTTTACAAAGACTTCAGCCACATATTTGATAGAAGTAAGAATTCATTTCTAACTTTTTTCATCAATAATACAAAACAAGAACCATAAATGTCTCGAAGGCGATAATCGCTTAAGAACTGATATTTAACCAATTTCGGTTGTCGATATTTCACGTTATACGGTTGTGTGACAGACAGCCCATTTATCAGTTAAGCGGGGTTGAATTTGGAGGCAATATTAATGGTAGCTTGACAGTAGCGTCAATGGTTCGCTGTCGAGTTGAAAACAATACTACTGGAATCTTGAACCATTGAAGGGTAGTTGAAAGAGATCGGGAGCCTTGAAGAAATTATACGATAGTCGAGTTCATAAATATCGATGGTTCGATTTTCACGGTAGAATCGATTGTTTTCGACAACAATCGATTCTTTAAATCTGCTTTCCTCCCCTCCCGCTCCTACCGATTCTTTTAGTAATCATTAAGAATTGCTTGATTTAACAAATCGTAGTATTCTTTTAACACTCCGTCTCGAAAGTAGCTATTTTCGACGACAGCTGATATCAACGAAAATTATCGTTTCCCATGCACAAATTTAGAGCGAGGGAAAAACGATCAGCTTATTTTCCCTTGCTCTAAATTGATTTTCCCTTGCTCTCAGTTAGTTTTCCATTTGTCCACTACGCGCCTAGTGTTTCTTTACCGTTTGTTTTATACAATTTAAATAAGCTATTTTTAGTGTTTAACAATCTAAATTTAAACAGAAATAGCCATAAGCTAGTTTTGTCGTGTTCGTAGCATATTAAGTGTTTAAAATTCCTCCAAGTGTGTTTAACATTCCTTTGAAACGAATTTTAATTGAGAAATAAAAAAGCTTTTATTTTACTGATGTCTCTTTTTGTATATCTGTGTTTTTTTGCGTCTTCATGAAAAGTATCGTTGTAACTTGTACCGGAAGTGATTTTCCGGCACTTGCTCCAATTATTCCTGTACTCGGCTACGCATCGTGTTTGAAACTATCTTTCACATGCTCGACTTCACCTCGCACGTGAAATACAGTGTTCCTTTGTTCGGCTCCGTCTCACACCTAAAACTTGAGCACACGCCGGAAAATACCACTTTCGGTACTAGTAATGAAATATACTAATTACTGTTTGATATCGTTATTTGTTTTATTTCAGTAGCTTAAAATGCTTTACTATAAATAATGCAATTGGATTGAATTCAATGTTAAAACAGGAAAATATTGATTTTAATAATAGCGACCAAACACTAAATTGTTTGTGCTATATTGTATGATGATTAAGCTGAAAAAATACTTATCTCATGCAAACTTTACCTCCTTAATGAAGACTCGAAAAAAATCATTTTGTATCTAGTCAAATCGTACCTTGTAAAATAAAATATCTTTGAAATGAAATCGATTATTTTTTTCACAAAGCATAAACCCGCTTATCTGTAAAATGAAGGACTTTACAAGAGTAATTAGTGCTAAACCACATAATTGCGGGAATCAAAGAAAGAAGCGAGTACAAAAGTATGGATTAATTCAAACAATTATTTAATAGATTCTTAAAATAATCGAATAAATTCTCTTAATATCTCGATTTTCGCATCGCTTCTTCAAAGAAAACGTGCTTGAAAAAATCGAGCCTGTTGTCGAATCTCCACACAGATTCTTGTTCTTGAAATGACTATCTTTATATTTAAAAAACAAGCCTGTTAATATATTTTTTTATCAAACTGTTTATGGAACAACATTAACATCCAATTTTAGATTTACACTGGATAAAATATTTAAAACCCTTTTTTGTTTGAAAAAAAAAAACAGCAACCACTTTATTTTGTAATCGTTAAAGGAATCGAACTTGCCAATAAATACTCTACAAGACACTTGCAGTCGAATAATCCACAACGAATGGAATTCATTTAGAAAAGGAAATTAATAGTGTCAACCTGATAAATATAAATGTTCCACTCGCCACCCCGAATTGCCGTATTTTCGACCCCGAGTGAAAGATTTGACAGCTGCGGCGAGCGGCGATCGCTTACGTGAATGTTTTAGAGAAATGTTGAGTCATCACCAGGATAAACCTCTGTTTCGGAATATTCGATATGACAATTGACATTTCAGCGCATTGTATCTGTTTCGATTAAATAAAATCCCAACTGAAATTTCTTTCAAATAACTTCAGCGACTAAAATGTTTACGAGGTAAATGTTAATTCCCGTTTCGAAATGTATTTACTCTTACGCGTATTAAATTTTCCGAGGAGTTTATTTGTTAAACTAAGCAATTTTACCGGATTGGTACATTTAAAATCATTATGTATTTTTGAAGCGGATTTCAAAATGCAATAAAACACTTTAAACAGTAATCATTGTTATTATATAATAAAGGGTATCAGCTATCAGACACATACTCTCTCCCTTATTCCTTACTTTTTTGCAATTACATAATTGCATGACTTATAGTTTTGAACCTGATTTTTACTTTCTCCCCCCTATACATAGTATATGGAGAAAGTATTGTTTTCTCCATTTCTTTATGTTCTCGCATTTTTATTCATTGATATAAGAATTTATTGCTCCTCTCTGTCATTCATTGGTTATAAAAGTTTTAAAAAAACAAAGCCAAGTCGAAAATTTGCAAAATAGAGGAGAAGGAATGCTCTAGCAATCCGAGTGTTCTATGAATGTTTCCTTGAGTATTTTATTCTTTATATAAATTTTCCTATACAAATAATCACGAAATAAAAATAATTACCGTGTATTAACATTTACGGGTGTTAAGTCCACAACCAAAATGTTCATATTTATACACATCCATTAATTATTGTGGCCACTAAAAAAGCGTATATTACTGTCAAGTCCATTACGATTCATGTCTATATGACAAAACGTCAACATAAAAAAAACTAATTCTCTAGAAGGTTGGCACAGTAAATGTCAAAATGCTATAATCAATCACCACGTAAACATTTGGAAGTTTATTGAGTATTTGCAAAATGGCCAACATGATAATACTAATAATTAATCAGTTTATAGGAGGACATGTTGGTGTTCGTCATCCTATTTAAACGACCATACAGGCTAAATTTACAATATGAAGAGCAAGTGGTAGGAAATTACGATAACCACATATTATTTTTTTGTTATTTGAAAAAAGAGGGTGGCGGCATATTTTTTCAAAGAGGCCACCATATGTACTCTTTACCTATTTTACATAGAAAGAGAGGAAATAGAAATATATCTGAGGGAAATTTCCTATTTTGGATGAAGCTGTATCCAGAAGAGATTGTTAGAGAGGACCATGTTCCTTAAACGCTTGTAATAATATTTGTTTGTGAATATTAAATTGTTATAGCTTGATAAAATTTCTTGTATTTTTAATGACTTCATATATTACAATGTATGGGCAAATATTGTGGACGTTACAGGAAACGCTTGGACAAATACAAGTATGGACGTAAGAAAAGTGGACCAAAAGTATTAGTCATATGTCTGTTGGACCTAGAAAAAGGACATTTCGTCTGTGGCATAAAAACAATGGACCTAACAGCCGTACATCTGTATCAATCCATTACACTGATATGAGGAAAGGAATTTGTCTGTTCTTGTCTAAATGTTTTTTTTTAAACAATTTATTCACCGCTTAATCTCATATTACACAACTCGCAATGCGATGAAGGTGCTTAAGGTGCCCTGTAGGTGTGAGAAAGAAAAAGATTAAATTTTCAAGGTAATGAAAATCATCACTCCTTAATAATTAACGTAGCATCCGAGTTTAATGTGGTGATGGAAAAAATTAGATATTTAATTCCTTTCCTTTGTTTTAGTACCGAGTCATTAAGAACTACGTAATATCCTTCCCTTGAAGTAGATAAAGAGACAGTTTTATTTTTAAATTTAAAATAGTAGTAAATTAAACATAAAATCACTTTGATTCTTTTCATTTTCTTCGTAGAATAGCTGCATTTTTAAGTGGTTCAACCTTAACTGATCGGAGATGTTATGTTGTTCAAGGAGGTTAAAAAAGTTAAAAAAGTCATGAGAAAACTAATCCAAATATACACTCATTTATTGAATTTCTTTTACCGTGTCTTCCAACGAATTTTATCCTTCAGAAAATATGTTTTGTCAAAATTGTTGGTAAAAGCTAGGTTGGTAAACGTTTTATATTGAAATTAGTTGTAAAGAAACTACTGTATATTTTTCTCTGGTCAGTGATCACAACCTCTACACGCCGTTAAGAAACCTAATACAAAAAACAATGACCGATAGTCCTTAGATTTATAATAGTAATTTTAAATGTTGAGATGATTACTGAAACGTAAATTGAAATTATTACTATTTACTGGAGACAACATACAAAATAATAAATGTTTTTATTTTTTAAATTTTAGGATAGTTCTGTTAAGAAGATTTACAAATTTAATTTTCTTCCTGTGAAAGCGAGACTGTAGAAATAATTTATTACATTGGTCAAAATGTAACCAAATTTTAAAACTAGGGAAGCTGTAAGCCAAGATGAATCGTAAACTGATTTTTACATTTCAAAAATGTATTTAATTTAATGTAAATAAGTACCACATACACAAGTTGTACGAGAGCCTACTTAAGCCCGTTTTCGATTTCTAGCACACGAAGGGCCTAATTGGTTTTAAATATTATAACGTACACTTGTGGCAAATAAAATAAATATGATAAATCTATTAATGCCTCAAGAATTCCAGTTTTCGCCTAAAACGTTGAAGAATCGAGCTGTTTGAAATCTAGTCTTAACTGTAATAGAACAGGCACAAACGTACTCAAGGCAGTCAGAAGGGTTTAATACGCTATTCTACCACTTGGATGTTTAAAGTTTTGTAATCGGTCTCCTTACTTATGAAAGCATTTGACTAGACCGTTTTAATTTCTTGACGGGACAATTTTCTGGTCTCGGAATGACAGAGTCCGAAAATTATGGAAAATATCTCCAATCTCCAGAGCCGAGGAGGGTGTCAAAATATTGCTATGTTGCTTGAGGTGGTAAGTTCGTGCCTGTATCCATTATAATTACGACTATAGGTTTCAAACAGCTCGATTCTTCCACGTCTTAGACGATAACTGGAATTCTTGAGGTATTAATAGATTTATCGTATTTATTTTTATTTACCACAACTGTATATTGTAAGTACTCAGGCCACAGCAGTGTAAGTTGCAGCTGTGTTCAAAGTGAGCAAGTTTCTGACTATGTTGGAGTAGATTTCAGTGGGTGGCTTTAGGTGGTACCTTTAAAGGGCCAAACCAGTGAACGTGAAGCAAGTACATGCAAGCTATGCATGCTTTTTACAACTTGAAAATACACACCCACCTTTTTTATTTGTTATTTGTAATATGCTATTTACTATTGTTATTTATTTATTTATTAACTTTTATACTTTCTCTAAGCATGTTGCTAGATTGAATATCTGAATTCAAACTATGATTTTTGCACTTCATTCTCTTTGAACTGTTCTATTGAACAATTCAAAGAACGATTGAATTGTTCTATTATTTAGAGTTTACTGTTATATAACATACATATATTGTAATATAGTATATGTCGTATGTTATGGTAATTAAACTTAAAGTTTATCCTTATTATAATTTTATTGCTATTGTTTTATCAATTGTATTGCTATTCTCACTTTGAATTGTTGTCTAATTGCTACACATGGCTGTTATTGTTATTCTATGTTTCACTGTTTCTCAACATTTAAATCCAATATTAACCTCATCAATGTAAGCTTATCTGAAATGGTGTATACGTTAGAACAAATAAATAAATGAACGATTGAACAAAGGAACGAATGAACGAATGAACGAATGAACGAATGAACGAATGAACGAGTGAACGAATGAACGAATGAACGAATGAACGATTGAACGAAAGAACGAAAGAACGAATGAACGAATGAACGAATGGACTAATGGACGAATGGACGTTTGGACGAATGGACGTTTGGACGAATGGACGTTTGGACGAATGGACGTTTGGACGAATGGACGAACGAACAAATGATTCGTTCGGGACGAACGAACGAACAAACAAACGAATGAATGAATGAACTAATGAACTAATGAACGAATGAAAGAATGAACGAATGGACGAATGGACGAATGGTCGAATGGACGAATGGACGAATGGTCGAATGGACAAATGGACGAATGAACGAATGGACGAATGAAAGAACGGATGAATAAACGAATGGACGAATGGATTAATGTGTAAATAAATAAATGAATAAAGTTCTACTATCATGCAAAAGTAATAAATTACCTTCTTCTGGACGAGTTTGACGTCGAACGTGATGACGTCGGAGATGGGCTCCCCGGCCCGCGTGACGTAGTAGACCAGCAGGTGGCTCACGGGCGCCATCACCGGCTGCACCGCGAAGCTGCCGACAAAATATAAAAAATGGTATCAGCAAACTAACACTTACTTCCTCCCTTAAAGCAAGAAAATCTACAATAAAGTAAAATAAATTTACAATCATCCCACAAATATACACCAAATTTTATCGCAATCGGTTAGCAATCAACGGAGTTATCGATTTTCATATTTACCATAAGAATTACACTAAACAACGTACTACGTTTACCGCAATACTAAGATATCAATTACTCCGCAACCAGTTGGCGTAGCCTAATAATTAATTCAAAATGGTACTGGATTATTTATTTTTTTCTAGCCAAATTTAATGGTGACAAGTAAATTATATTTACCTTAAAAGATATGGATTTCGTGAAATATGAAAAATATGAATTTTTTTAACACATAAACCCCCTATGCTATGACCCTATGCCAGGACGTATCACTAAGTTTTTTCGGTCTGTGGAACTATACGGGAATATTATGTCTTTAAATTTATAATTAAACATTACACAAATATCTCATGGTGATTATCCTTGGAGCAATAATGTCAGCTTATCGGACTGATGTGCGGAATTCTTCATTGAAGATTCAATTTTTAATTTAAAACTCTGAGAAACGAAATACAAATTTCCTATGGAATCAACGTAATATACGGTCTCGAATGGTAAGAAATCCTATCACATGATGATAGGAAGCGAACGTCTGTCTTTGTTTGGTTAGCGGGAATTTCATAACGCCAAGTCAATATGTCTGAGGTGCGTCAGCCTCTTTTGCCGTAGTGGCTTTGTGATCCCAGGCTAGGCGCTCGCATTAAAGACACGGCGTGCCGAGATTGTAGAATAGGTATATGATACGCCACTGCAATATGTTGTTTATTGTTGAACAGTATTTACAGCATATTGATTCTGAATTTACTAAAAGAAGTACTAATCTTGTAAAAAATTCCTGTCAGTTGTAAATTAGTTATTTCAAAATTTCGTTGTTCAGGATAATACAAAGACTTTGTTATAACTGGCGCCAATTCTTGGGGCCCACGCCGTCCATAAGACCAATGCTAAAATTAACATTAGTCTTATGGATGGCGTGGGCCCCAAGAATTGGCGCCAGCTATACCTTTGTGATAACTGGGGAAACTATTTTACGACTGCTCCTTTATTCAAACTTTCTTTATTTATTTATGTTGAAGTTGGTTTCAATTTAGTTAAATTGAAACATGCTAGTTAAAAATCAAGTTTTTTATTGCATTTTTAGAATGATTAAACTTAATAATCATGGAACAAAATATTTATAAATCTAAAATATTTATAAATCTAAATAAAGTTCTATTTTGTAATATATCGGGTTAAGCTAAATATAGCAGTTTAAAAGCATATTTTGTAATGTATTTAAATATTTAAATATTTTCGCCAAATAATAAGTAAACCGCTCATATAATGGTTACAATTAATAAAGATGAAGGTTTTAAAATATGCATTATCTAAAAAAGTAATATAAAACGAAAAACAAAAAATACTATTACCTGATGCTCAACATTGTTTATCATGTTTTATCACTATGAAAAATATATAAATCTTTGTTAACTTAAAAGAAATTAATTAAACTTACAATCAAACACACCTATGATTGTTTACATCGTACCACACAGAAACATCTCTTTTCTGTGCCTTACCCTTGCTTGAAAGTTACTCTTGATAAATTACCGTGCAGGGCACAGTGAATTTACCATGCAGTGCACAGTAAATAGACTACAGTAAGTTAACTAGGAAACGGAAATAACGGAAGTAAACAATCAAAACAATCAGCCGATTAAAGCAAACCGACGTTTAATGCATTATTGGTTATTTCAAGAGAATGTAGTGGCAGCACTGGTAGCAGCAGCAAATGTTTGTTTATTTAGGTTAGGTTTGAAGAATTGAAAAACGTAATGGTTTATGCAAGAGATACGTTATGATTAAAAAATACTTACTCGCATGAAAATCTCACACTCGCCTCTAGCTCGCACGAGAACTATAATGCTCGTCCGGTAAAACAGTGCTTAACGGTCTAGTAACGTAATATACTATTGCGTAAGTTATTACCCAAATGTGAGACGACGCTTACAATGGATTCTTGTAATTGGGATGGGGATTAAATTACTCAGACGTCATTATGTCTAATTGTTTTACACTAAGACGCTCATTTAATAAAAACATTACCTTTAATTACTTCCCTGATTGTGTTATATTATATGAAACTTATATGAAAGTGTCTACTTCGGGTTTGTAGGTAAAGTGAAGTGCAGAGTTTTACAACCCTCTAACGGGGTCGGTTTAATATTGCAGCAACCGAAACATAAAAAGCTGCAGGAACAAGAAACAGTCCTGAATAAATAACCAGCCCGATGGAGCAGCGCAACTCTTCCGAAAAATCTTCAGCTTTTAATGAATATACAAGATTTTCTCCGCCATCCCGTTTTACAGCTTACAATTGTAAGTCAAAATTATCGTATAATACAAGAAACTCGCCAGTAACGAAGTAATACTCAAAACACAGGCTCCCGGTTTCGACTCCCTTGATAAGTAGTATATAGTTATGGTTTTAATTGATATGCAATTGAGTTACCGTTCGACAAAGGCCTCAGCGCCTTAAACAAATTTCGATTTTAATAAGTTGCCTCTACCTTGACTCTTTACAAAAAATTTTTGATTGCTTCATTGAAAATAATAAGACGGTCAGGGTGTTTGTCCTTCTTGCTGGAAATTTGCTCGTTTTACCCGAACCATAGTCTATGTGCATTCACTAGAGTTATTTAAGGCAAGCGAAAATTTTGCTTCATGACTCAAATTATTCGTGGTCTCTGAGTGGCCATCACCTTCAAGGGTTAGTTTGTAGGAATTTTTATGTTTTTGTTAGTGTTATCTTAGAATCACCTATTCATGATCTTTTTGTGTCTTATGAAAAAAGATGTCATTTTTACATTGTTTTTGTAGTTTGTTATTTGCCTCACCTTTTTATGCCTGTTATTGTTTTACTTGTTTCACTGCATTCTTGTTATTGCTATTTGAATAGTTTGTTCTCATGCAATGCATTGTTCATTACTGTTGCTTTGATTTTGTTATTTTTTTATTTCTCGCTGTTATCTTACTATTCTTTGTTATTATTTTCACCGTTATGAATTTGTTATTGTTATGCATCTAGCCTCTCTCTCTAATCATATAGTATCAATAGATATTATCTCATGCCACATCATTACTATTGTATTTCACTTTTGTAAAGTGGGTTGCCCGTCTAATAAAGTAAGATAAAGATCAAAGAGTCCATGGAAGGATTTGTTATTCTCTAGAATAAAGTAGTATAGAATTAAAATGGGTTCGAATATTATTAGTGTAATGGCGCATTGATGCTTGAACGTTATTTTATTCATAGTTCATTGAACCTTTTCTACTTTACACATTTTTTCCTCCACGCCTCCTAAGGCGGGAACGATCATTATGATCACCATAAGATGAGGAGATCAGCTAAATTCTTCCTTTTCCTCAAAAAACAAAAAATATATATCAACACATTTGTCTGAATCGGCTGGTTTTAAGGTAGTATGACAAGAAGCATTTTCATTCGAAAACAAACAGTACCTGAAGTTCATTCTGCAGATAGCTGCCCCGTCCACGGCCACAGAAGGCGGGTTCTGGTCCTCAGTGCTCGCTTCTGATTGGCTCCAGTAAGTCACGTGACCCTCTGTGGTGATGACGTAGTGCAGGTCGTGGTCACAGGGGCACGAGGACAGGATCGTAGCTTTCGCGACGTCACCGGGCTAAAAGCAAAGTTGCTATCAAAAATTTAGAAGGACCTAAAACGTGCTTCCCTAGACTTGGGAATGGAGGATTTTCAGCTCTAAATCAGAAATTAAATCATAGAGTTTTATTTGGAAGAAGAGTATAAATATAGAGAGTTTTTGAACATTATTTTTAATGCATTATAGTTGTGAGTTATTTAGAAGAGAAGCCGACAGACGTCAATACCATTCAACTAAGAATGAACTCTGCTCCTTTTGCCATTTTGAATTCATTATTCTTTGAATTACTATAAAAAAATTATATCGCTTCTTTCTGGAAGAGTTTAGAGCGGCTATGTATACGATCCATCAAAATAGGTACCACTTGAACAAAACCTTTCTTGCCTTCTACGTGTTAAAGAGACGGTAAAAAGAATTTTATGCTTCAAAACTTCTCTTTGACTGGGAAGCTGTATATGAGGTTAAATGTTATTTTTCAAGATAAAGTTCTTATAATCCACACACAGTCAACGGTCTTACTATGAGACCTATGGTAGTAACTTCTTCCATATAGAGGAAATTCGATTGAATCAAAACAAATGTCCACCATCACCAACAATTAATTCAAACAAAAAAAATATACTTAAGCCATTGATTTATATGTCTACGGTTTATTTTTCCCGCTAAACTTTCATTGTAGTTTATTTCAAATTCAAAATGCAATTGAACGGTGGAATTTATGTTAAATTTTTCTCGAAAAAACCACCACTGCCCGTCGTCATGGGCCAATAAGGCTGTGCGGCGATCTAAAGACAGTGAGGTACCGCAGCGGCAATAGCCACTATAGGCCAGCCAGTGGTGACCGCTCATAATGGAACAGGAGTCGCCCGCCGCTGGGATCGAACCAGCGACGTTTGACACACGGGGCCAGCGCTTTATATCTGAGCTACCGCCTCGGTAAAGGACGCATTCCTTACATGTCAATGAACCCCAAGGGAATGTCATGTAGCACATTAATAAAGCTCAGCTCGTTCTAAATTAGTTGGATTTAATATACACTATTAACAACGTACAACTCGTAAATAATTTGGTCAAAAATACGATTAAGGTATACGTCATTGTGACAAATTTATAAATTGTAAGCTATGCATTTGATGCTAAACACAATAAAAACACATAGTGATAGTTTTGTATCGGATTTAACATGAGTCAGTTTTTACTTTAAATATGTAGGAATTTCTAGTTTTTTTTTAAGCAGACTATTATTAGCGAATATGCTGCAATAAGATGGATTCATTAATGCTCATGATCGTAAAACTATATTTATAAGAACAGTACACCTTAAATAGAGTTTAAGTCCCAAGAAATTTATTTAGCAGCTAATTCGTAAATCCATTGGTAAAAATTTCGATGAACATTTACTATTTATTTGTAATACTTTGATGGAGAAGAATTTCTTTATATATACAGCCAACAGTGTAATGTTAAGATTAGCCCCATCAATCCACTGAAAGGACAACAAAGCCAAAGAGGCTAACTAAGATATCGAGAGAAACAGTGGGAAGCTTATTTATGAACACAATTGTTGCGCTTAGCAGGAATTTCTAAATAAAATAAGTGAAAAAGCTCACTGTCTTAAGCAATTCAGTTTTTTTCTAAACACTTACAGGTTTGCTAAAGAGATACAGAAGTTCTGGACTTATGGAGGGAGTTAGGGGGAGGTGGGGTTTATCTGCCACGGAGGAGATGGCGCCACCTTGCAGGTGGAGGCAGGCGATTATAAGGGTCACTCTGGAATTCAGAGTAGGTGGCACGCGGAAGAAATGGCACCCGGATGAAATGGAAGCTAACCCTTACAAACAAATCAAACAAAGGAGAGTTGATCAATGCTTAAGGTGAGTTTTTCCACTATGAATACCATGAGAAATTTCAATGTGAACTAAATTCAACATAACATTACCTCCAGAGTTCTTTCCATACCCTCGATGAGCAGATAGCACGACGAAGAGGAGTTCCACTTTAGGATGGGTTCCTTGGCCAGAACGTAGTGGTTGTCGGTGTCTTTGCCGGCCACTGACACCAGCTCAGCCTTCAAACCAAAGTAGGGAGTTATTGACATCTAAATTATGAACAAACTAGCGTTCAATTAAGTATTTACAGTCGACTATCGATAGGTCGAACCTCGATAGCTCGAAATCCTCGATAGCTCAATTATTTTCGATGCTCGAGGAAAACCTTTCTTAGTCTAAATGAAACCCATAGGTAAATTTAAACAATTTTAAGGTTATATTTTACCTCTGTAAGTCGAAGGAACACGGCAATTACCTCGATAACTCAAGTTCAGTAGATAAGCCGAATTAAATTTGTACTTAACCTCTATAGGTCGAAATTCATTTTACCTCAACTGACATCTGTAGGTCGAATCCCCAGCGTACAGGTCGCAAGTGACCAAAAGTCACATCCAGTCCAGCGTAACTATTCTATACCACTTTAACTCCAATTTAAAGTTTTTACCTCTATATCTAGAATTTTAGCTCAAATTACCACTGAAAGTCGAAATTAAGTAAGAATTACCTCTTTGACTCAAACTATGTCGAAGCCGAACGATAATATGTAACTTGAAGTAGCATCGTGATCCCGTGGCATCCAGAGTTAGCAAGAATCTACTATACTTACATAGAAGGTACACAAAACCGTCTCCATTTTGATGGTAATTTGGATTACGAGGAGTGCCCACTCAAATACATCAAAATTCTACCACTTGGTTCTTTCAAAAACTGTTCACTCTCGTCCATCAATAGATTTAGTACGACCGAAGCGAATATAACACAACATCAACATACCACTCATACTAAAGAGGCATTTCTCACCTGTCACGCTTCATCAAAACTTGTACAAAGGTCCCCTCATGAATTAGCAAGTGGTGGAAGATGTGTCGAACTAATCACAAGTTCCCTCTCTATATTCGCCGAGGGTAAGTATATTAATTTGCCGGTGAGTTCAGTTTGAGTTTTTGACTAGTTTCTAGATTTAGTTCTAGGTAACGTAGACAGTACGATGACAGTAGCTATCTTCAAATAGTGATGTTGGAGTAGGATGATACGTTTACCTGAAGAGTAATGACGTCACTGTCGGACAAGATGGCGGGCACGACGAAGGCCCCTTCTCCCATCGCCATCTCGATGTCCTGGCTGTAGATGGCGGTTTGGTTGTCCAGAACTTTCACCCTTACTCGAACTGCTTTTTCTGAACTAACTGCTTCGACCTATTAAAAATAGTTGTTAGAATTTCCTCCCTTTTTTGTTATCTCTATTAAAGCGGAAACTCGTACCTCAGATCACTCAGATGAAGAATCATACATATTAGCAACCTAATGCATTTTTTCTTATCCGTTTTTTCTAGCGGCGTCAAGTTTGTTGGGCTGTTTTGTCACCCAAATTGCACTGGTATCGAAGTTATTATTGGCCATATCTGTTCTTTCAGACTCAAATATTGCTATTGACAAAATCACCTTTCATACGAATGCAATATGTGTGACAAAACAGCCTAACAAACTAGACGTCGCGTCTGAACGAAAAAGTTCATTATGTTGCCAATCTGTACTAGTTCTTCATCTGTATCTGTGTTCGTACCCATGGCGTTTAAGAAACGATGGTAGTTTATTTCTTAGAATTAAAAAGCTAGGATTGTTTTGACTTCCGATTAAACTCTGATGTTTGTAGCATTTTTCTCCTAAAACCATGATCGGTTGTAGTAAGAGCAGATAACTCATGTAGAAGTTAAGCTTAAGTCAACGTTGTAAGATATTCCGTCTGGGTTACTAAACAATGTATAGGAAACACGATTCGTGGAAAGTAGGGAACTGCACAAAGAGAGAGTGGAGAAGTAAGAAGTCTTGTAAGCAGCTTTTCATCAAGAATCCCCTTATACTTATGTGTTTAATAATAATGTTAAGGGCGAGAAGTTGCTTTTCTAAATTTCTAAAATTCTAAATCCAAACATCTAAATGAGTATTTACTTTGACAATCAAGGAATCAAGACGTTACTGTGCGCCTTTATTTGTTAAACAATTTTGGAGGAAAAATGTACGATTCACGGTAGCACAAATGTGTTGGTAGTATTTGATAAATAAAATAAGCCCTAGTTGTTTTCTTAGAATTCTAAAAACTACCGTTTTAAGAGACAAGGACTCGTGTAATACGCTATAAACAGCCCTAAATCTAATGTAAAACTTTTTAAACATGTATTCTGGATCTACATGTTTAAGGTTACACCAATCTTTAAGAAGGGTAGTAGAGACCAACCTGAATGCTATCGCCCCATTGCAGTAGAGCCAATTTTAAGTAAAATAATTGAATCTTGAATGTTCGCTCAACTTTATAACTATTTTAATGACAATAATTTGCTTTATTTGCACCAATATGGATTTAGACCTAATCACTCGACTACAATGGCCATTGAATCAATTGTAGAACAGATTCTGTGCTGTTTCGAAAATAAACTTGTAGGAGCTTGCCTCATTAATTTATGTAAGGCATTCGATTGTATTCCGCACCTAGTTTTATGTGACAAACTTGAACTGTATGGTATCAGTAACAATGAACTTGAATTAATCAAGTCCTATTTAAGTAATAGGATGCAAAAGGTTGTGGTAAATAATTGTTCATCTGATTATCTCAATACGATAGCTGGCATACCACAAGGTTCGGTCTTAGGACCTTTCTTGTTCTCAGTGTTTATTAATGACCTTTATTGTAATGTTTCTGCCTTTTCTGTGCTGTACGCAGGCGACACAACTTTGCTCTGCTCAAGTAAGAACTACATTGATACTCAGAATCTGCTCAAAGAGTCAATAGAACAGTCGAAACAATGGTTTGCAGCCAATGAATTAGTAGTTAATGACTCTAAGACCGAAATGATGTATTTCTCCTTAAATAATAACTGTAACTTTGATGATGATTTGGTGAATAGTGTTAAGCTTTTAGGCATGTTCTTGGACAGGAAATTGAGCTTGGAACCTCATATTTCATATGTAATTAAAAGATTGTCTAGAGTTATATTTTTATTGAGAAAACTTAAAACTTGCGTGAGCACTGAAGGTCTTATAACAGTTTATTATGGTTTATTCCACTCTATCATTATGTATGGTGTCAGACTCTGGAATAATGCTACCCAGAGTAGTAAAGTATTTTTATGGCAAAAAAAGCTCTGAGAGTTATTGATAATCCATCTTATAGGGAGTCCTGCAAACCTAGTTTTTATAATCATGGTATTTTAACTTTACCATCATTATATATTTTAAGTAATTTAATTTTTGTCAAAGAAAATGTCAATAACTTTGAAAGTCAATGTCAATGTAACTTTGAATGTTATGTAAGTCATAATCATAACACAAGAACAAAGGATACTCCTTCAATACCTCATGTTAGACTAGCAAAAACCTTGAAAAGTCATTGTTACCAGCAACTTAAGCTTTTTAATAAACTACCTTCTGATGTAAAGTTGTTGAACAACATTAGTTTTAAGAAAACTGTGTCACAGTGGCTGAAGAAAAGAACATTCTATAGTGTTGACGAGTACATGAACTTTGATTTTAAAGATGGCCCAATTTTGTAATCCTAACTGATTGTGTCTATTGCATTATATTAATGTTTAACGACATCAATAAATCTTATTGAATCTTATTGAATCTACGTGTATGAGAGATAAATATAAAAAAGAAAGGAAGAGTACAAAGAGAGTGAATGACTCATAAGTCTCGTGAGTAGCTTTTCATCAAACATTTCTGGATACAAATGTATCTTATGATAGAGGAGATGGAGAAGTTACATATCACATATTTAATTTAAATCAATTTATCTATCGAGGACTGTGGTACTCGATAACCACAAAAAAATATATATATTGTAGTGATTCAAGGGAAAAATCGCAATTAAATAACCACAGGCCAGAGAAAAAAAATTAGACTGGGCATAAGCTTGTAAAAATTAGGCCCGTTTTTTTTTAATCTTCGGATCCAAAACATGGCGGCCATAAATCGTCATACCCTCAATAGAGGTACTCATGCGTAAATTATCACCTGATTTTCTTGGATCAAAAAATATATATATATTTTGGTTCAGTCGGTTTTTTGTATACAGTTTGTTGGTACTTCGTTGAAAAACGTGGCGATCCATAAGATCTAAAGTTAAGTTTTTTAACCTTTTAGCCAGTTTTCCTGCAAATTCTGAAAACTTAAGGAATTCTACACTTCTACAATGAAATATATAATAATAGTGAATTTAACTCCCTACACAGAGAAACTGAGATAAGACGTTATACGTTTTAGTCCTTTTTCAGTCATATAGTCATGATAATGTTATAAAATATGTCCTGTTTATTGAACAGAGCCATTACGCGATATTCTGTGGTAATACACAAAATAGTAATATATTGTGGTCTACATATTGGATCCAAAACATGGCCGACGTGTCACAATTGAGATTCACCGGCTACAATGCACGATTAATAGGGGTGTCTAGTCTACTTTTTTCCATGGTCTGTGCTAAATATCAACATATCTTTTCAGAATCCCATATACCTTGAAAAATAACTAAATATCTCACCATTCAGTATCACCATTGCCTTTATACCCAAAAGGAGACTGCTAATGCTTATGGATGTTTTGAAGCTAGAAATTGAGCACTCGCAAAATTAGTTCGGCACTTGTCACTAGAGACTGCGCCAGGACTGTGATTTCACGCTTAAGATTCGTATCCGTGAATAATACGTTTTTGCTTCTTCCAGGCTGAAGAATGCTATAGGGTTGAAAAAGAGATTTTATTTTTAAAACTTCCAAACTAGGAGTGCAAAAGAGAGGATTTAAAAAATATATTTTGAATTTCTTTAAAACTAAACTGAAATACTACCAGAGTGTGCTGATGTGTGTAACATATGATCACATTTTTAATTTTAAAATTTATATTGCTAGGAATATCAAATTTTTACAACATACTACACAGAAACATCAGTTTTCTATGCCTTACTCTTGGTAGAATAGTTACTCTTTGTCGATAACTGCACGGTAGATTTTCCGCACAGGGCTCAGTAAATTTACCGTGCACTAGAAAACGGAAATAACGGAAGAAAACAATCAAAACAGTCAGCTGATTGCAGGAAACTTACGTTTAACGCATATTTGTTGATTACTTCAGAGGAATATAGTGGCAGCACTGGGTAGCAGTAGCAAATGTTTGTTTGTTTATTATAGGTTAGTTTTGCAGAATTGAGTAACGTAATTGTTTATGCAAGGAATATTTTATGACTAAAAATAAAGTTTTCTGAGTAGTATGATGTAAAGTACCGTACGTCACACGCCCGGTAAGTTTTACCATACTCGCATGACAATCCCGCACTCGCTTCTGTCTCGCGCGCAAACTATCATGCTCGTTTGGAAAATCAGAACTTACCGGTATAGTAACGTAATAAACTATTTCTTATAACCAACGGTATCACCTTTCCGACAAAAGGTAGGCCGGGCTTGTATCGCCGGCGCATTTCAGACGCGAAGCGAAGCTCGACGAAGTGCTCTTCGGCGATGACCAGGTCGGGGGTGAGGGGGTCCCGACTGCCCCGGGACAGGGAGACGTTCAGGGAGTAGGAGAACACGGAGCCCTCGACCTCCACGCCCAGAGTCCAGGGCCCCGGGGTGGCGGTGGGCGAGAGCGCCACGAAGAACTTCTGCACTCCTGTGGATTTTAGGCGTTTTAAAAAGCAAATAGGGAAAAACATCACAGTGCACAAAGTTGTTAAGTGCCTTCCTTAAAATAAGTGTTAACATAGGGAAAAGAGAGTTCTGTGGGAAGAATAAACGCAGGACTGACTGTGCCCTGAGCCAGGAACCAGAAGTGGAACAGGATCTTCTAGAGGAATTAGTTGAGAAGTAGCTCCTGTTCCAAGGGAAATTTTACCATCAAACAAATAATCCAGGGGCTTAAATGCCCATTTTTTTTAAGAACAGTTATTAGCAAACGCTTAGTGAACATTTAAAAACCAAACAGTCTGTTGAAAAGCTTTTCAAGATATCTTAAGAAATGCCTGAGACATAAATGTTTGATTTTGGAATGTAAATACAAGAAATTTTTAGGAAATACCGATCCAAAGATATTTTGCTGTTAGTACTTGTAGTGTTGGCTAGGTTTTATCATTTTGTCGGAAATTTAAAGCTGATTATGAATGCACCTTTGAATTTGTGACAATTGTTTGCATTTTTTGTCTAACAGTGCTTAGATAAAGGGGTGAATTAAAAGAAATACAAAATTTCAAAAACAAAATGTAAGCAGCAATTACATGATCAAAAACACGTAATTTTAATTTAATCAAAATTCATAGCAATTAATCTTAAACTATATTACATACAAGCTGTCTGAGCTTTTGCTTTATTATTTTTTTTTACCACTTGGTACATTTGTTTGATGGCGAAATTTCCTTTGGACCAGAAGCTACTTCGTCAACTACTTCTTCTGAGAGATCCTATACATTTTTAGGTTCTGGTTCCTGGATTAGGGAAAAGCAAGAACTGCATTAATCCTCACAAAACACTCTGATTTTCATTCTTGGAACAGTTTAAATAGCATCGGGGGAGTTAAGGTCCCCTTTCTCCAGATTGTGAGGGCTTAGAAAAAAAATGTAACAACGTTTCATATAAAATTCAAGTGTAAGATTGACCAAACATTGTCTGTAAACATATATAGAGTAAAAACAAAAAAATCGGGAAATGAGTTTTTTCTGCACAAACTATAAAATTTTCTGTCCTGTGAAATTCCGCCTGGGAAGATAAGGTCCCTTTTCCCTCGGCGGGTCACATATCTAGCCAAATTATATGTTACGTAGACTTTGCAGTAATATATATCCGACCATATAATCATGTCCGAAGACTAAGATACTAAGATCATGAACTAATCATTTTCAGGTGATCCTTCAGTGTCAATTAGAACACAATAAAAGTAAACTTAGCCTTCCTTGAAAAAAGGGAAGTCATCCCAAGAGCAATATGGTACTCTAAACATTGAATTAAATTATCATACGTTAGTTGGCATAAAAGATGATTTGATGAATCTTTAATTTTTTCCAGAAAATAAAAATGAACAGAAGGTCCAAAATACCCTTTTTTTACAACAACCATTGTGTAACAAACTCCTAAAGCGATGTTCGATCCACAACTGTTTATCCTTTATATTTAAAAGTCATTTTATTAAAGTGATTTTTCTAAGATACTCAAGCATACCTTGGTCCAGTGAAATTTCCTCCCAAACTGCTACTTTGGTGCCTTGAGGGTCCGCCATGAAAACTTTTCCTCTCGAGTCTGTTGTCAAACTCAAGTCGTGGTCTACAGCCAGAATCCAAAACTCAACTGCAATCGACACAATTACATGTTAGAGTTCGCTCGTTATGGGATAACATCTATAGTTTACTAATCAGGAGAAATAAGTTGAATCCTAAATGTGAGGAAAACCTTGTTAAATATTTCCCGGAGCAGAGTCTCACTCGAATGCAAAACTTTTAATTGGTGTCTTGGTGTATGTAGTGTCTGCTGTTTGGCTTTAAAACGTGTCATGTTCTTTTCAAAAGTGACAAAAATGCATAATCCATAACTTTACATTTGATTAAACTTTTTGAAGAACTGATTCCTACTCTCGAACATAAGAGTGTACTACAAATTCTCAGTAAGAGTTTAGGAATATATTTTCATATGAAAACTTTTATAAAGATTTACTCACTTTCTATGAAACAGCGGCTAGCCAGAAGTTTAGAATTTATATGCAGAAATAAGACTAATTCTTTAAGTACTTATAAGAGACTATCCATAAAATTCATACACTAATTTGAAAACATTTACCTTTTTACTCACAACTCGCACATTTCAACGGAAGATTTTAAGGTCTTAAAAAGGTATAAACTGTGTTGTGTTGCTAAGACGTTTTACTTTGTTCTTAATGACTTCGTGGAATTGAATCGTAATGAAAAACATTTATTTTGCTTATCATTGGTAGCAAACAAACCCCCGTACGCACCAGTACGTACACTGGATCATCCATCAAAGTCAGCCGTTATTCAATTTGACTGCCAGGTAATAGCAAAAACTGCCGTTCGATAAGGCCATGTCCACAGTGACAAACATTTTGATGAAAAAGCCACTGGCTATTTTTAACTGAATGTTACACACAAATGTAGATCGTATTTACTTTGATGGAATATTCAGCAGTGACATGTTACATTGAAAATATTTTGTGACTGAAACCGAACTCATTTAAACGTAATATAAGCAGCGAGCACTTACGATTTAATTATTTAAAAATTTTAGAGTGGTAAAATTCATTTTAGTATAGAAGCATTTTTTAAATAAATCACCGATTTGTTACGTTATAGTTTCGCGCAGTTACACAACTGTGTATGAGAAAAACTATAGGTCAAGAATCAACAGGTTGATCAATTTTACTGTAATATAATTGATTTCTTACTTAATTGGTGTTCCTCCTCTTAAAAAATAAAGTGCATCAAAGCAAACACGAAAAGCATAAACATTTAGGCGGTATTTACTAATATGTAATAGATTATTCAACAAATGAAATTGTTTCAAGTTCACCTAGTTGTCAATTCTTTTTGCCACACTTGTAGTTTTCTAAATGACCATTAACTTATGGTACAAACTGATATATTACCAATAACGATATCGTTTGTTAAGAGATATTGGGAATTTTTTGTCACTAACGATAAAGCAACGCGGTAAACGTTAAACCCTATTTTTTTCATTGCGCTAAATGTAGAAAAATCAGCTGATTTTATTTACCTTATTGCTTTACCGTAGAAAAAAAAGTAAAAGAAGTATGGCATTAATGCAACTTGGTTTCGCATAAATGTCACGCGAAACATAAAAACATCTGAACATTTCTGTCACTTAACGCGAAACAATGTATTTTAGTGGGTCATTGATTTCGCTTTTCTTGGCGGGACATATCGTGACATGTTTATACAGGTATACTGAGCATGGTTTCACGAATGTTTAGCGAAATCAAGTTGCGTTAATGTCAAACGACCTTAAAACTCCCTAATATTTAAAATAACCTTAAAGCACCAAAGCAAGTTCCGTTACCTCAATGTTCGTTATGTCAACCGAATGGCAATCTTGAAAATCGTTTTGGATGATAAAAAATAGTTTGTTACAGAAAAGCCTGCGAAAATACCCTACTTTTAATAAATCTGCAAAGTAAAATTTGAAACGTTTTATAATTCAAAATAAGAAAAGTATCTAAAATAATCTAATAAAAAATAATCCACTTAAATCCCAACCGTCTCAGGACCTACTTATAAAAAGAGGCTTAGAAGGATAGGAAAAGGATAAGACAGGCAACAACAAATAGCTGGGGTTGACCGGAGCCCAGTCTCTCTAAAGTGGTACTATTTGTCTGCAGTCTTTTCATCTCCCGACAAAAGACCCTCCTCTGAAACGACTTTCCGTCCGTTCGAAAGTTGATTACAAAGCGAGTTGGTTGAAAGATATGTTAAAGAACGTGATTTAACTGATATTTCGATTATGGAACACTTACTTCAGTTTTATTCAAGAACTTGGAAGGTCTTAATACCACTTTAAAATGCACTGTTATCAGTGCGATAAATTGACAGATACCCGTTTCTAACGCCTTATAATGTATTTTCCTACCACTACATGGAAATAATCACATTGCCACACTTGTAAACAGTAAGCAAAACTGTTCATTTCCGCTTTCATTTCATTCCCGCTCACTAAATTAGGGTTACTTAGGTTAAGGTGGCACACAAGAGAGATAACTATGACGTCAAACACCAAAGACCAGTTTCTATTTGTCAGAAATCCCAAGACACTCACCGTATTGTAAATTCTAGTTGCCTTGCTCTAAATCAGCTGATTTCAACGTCAGCGTTTCTATACACTAACTTCCGGTTCGTTCCAATAGAATAAGCAAACATAACCTCAATGAACTTTTGTGTACAGGTTAGTTAGTAAGTTAAGCTGTTTAAATAATGGTGGTAGGAAAAATCCTGTGTGTATTACGAGCACAAATAGTCATTGCCGCTCTCGGAATGTTTGCAATGTTTGAATGTTTCTCCTTTGCATCTACAATCCTCAAACGGCAATGACGTACTTTGCGCTCTTAATACACAAATTTACTACTTTCCATCTTTGGTTTATGTATTACATCCATTCCATATAAAAAAAGTTAACACCAGTTAATTTTGAAGCCATTTTTGATAGTGTACATTGGCATTAAAGTTCCCTAAAACATCGCTCGGTTAAAGAACTACTACAATTAAAACTGCACTGGGGCCGATAAATTGTTGATGTTACTTTCCTATAATCTTACTTTGTAATTTTTGATTTGTTGTAACTATGTATCTGTAATTTGTTAATATATCATACTACACTGAATATAACATTACGTTACTAGGCCGGAAAGTACTGTTTTCTGTAATAATTATTATGCGAGCACAGTAAAACTTACCGGCCGTGTAAGGTACACTACTTTTCATCATAATACTACTCTGAAAGCACATATTTTCATAAAACTGACGCAGAAACATCTGTTTTCTAATATTTTTTGTTGACTCGAAAGTTACCCTTTGCCAATATCAGTCCAGAAAAATTTCCGGCCTAAGCCAGAAAGTTATCCGGGCTACGATTACGGGAAAAGGAAGTAAAAGATTAGCTGATTTGCTGTAAACCGACGTTAAATGCAAGTTTTTAGGTTACTTTGGCCACATCCACCTTTGCTGTGCAGTGCCAGCACTGGCAGCAGTAGCAAAAGTTTGTTAATTTATTATAGGTTAGGTCTGAAGAATTGAGGAACATAGTGGTTTATGCAAAGAATTGGTTATGTTTAAAAAATATGTTACTTCTGAGAAGTATGATATAAAGTATCCTATACGTCACACGCCCGCTAAGTTTTATCGCTCTAGTAACTTAATAAACTATGTCATCTACTATATATTTGTCAAATACCACTCACCCATCATCGCACAGCCCAAACTACTTGACCTAGAACCTTGAAGCTTTGCACGAACGTTCCTCTCAGGGCATGGGCACCCATTAAGAACGGATTTTTTAAAATTCCCTCAGGGCTGCGCGCCCTATAGTACATCTAAGTTTCAATGTTAAAGTATAGGAAAGCTCATGTAGTTGTCATGGAAACCTTAACATTAATTCTGAAATCCAAGGAAGTTTTTCTGCTTTTCCACGGGTAAAACTGTGTTTATCAGCTAGTAAACACATAAATATTGAAATTTTATATCATTTCTCACCAGTCTCTCCAGGCTTGTAGAACTTGCTCATGGGCCGGACAATGACGTCACGGACGATGCCGACCACTTTGATGACTGAGGAGGTGACGACGTCTTCGGCCCCCTCGACCGCCGCCTGCAGGACCACCTGGCCCGACACGTCCTTGGGGATCATCAGGGGGATGACACCGTGGTCTGCGAACAGAACAGATTCAGATTCAGATTCAGGTATATATTCCCAACACAATTACAATATTATAATCACATGGATATTTTAATAATACAGATTATGGAAATTTCCCCACAAAGTCTGTGCGCGAGGCGGGTCTCCACTGTCACTTTCAAGTCACATGCACACAAACACACACTATGCTGAATAGGAGGAACAAAACAATATGATAATTATTCTAACATAAAATATATAAACCTAACTTAATAATGAAAATTCATTTTTGACCAGAATATTTGAAATACGTAGAAAAAGAAATTAGAGAAGAAAAAACTGAAAAAAGAGGAAAAAACACAATAGTTTATTTTTGTATAGAGGTTGGATCAGGGTATCCGCCGCATCCTCCTCCAAGCCCTGCAGCCACCGCTGAACTCCCTTCCTTACAACGGCGACACTCCCCCCCTCAGAGCTCTGATTTCTTTTGGTAGTTTGGTATATAGAACATGCGCAACATTGTAAGGAATATATTGTTGTATGTGATTATATAATGTGGGAATTGAAATACTAATATTAATATTCGTCCTAGTTTGATAAGAGTGTCGGATTTCAGAAAATATATGATTTTTATTAGTCATGATGAATAGAATTAGATTTTTTAGACAAAACTTTCTTATTGTTAAGACGGAAAGCTCTTAAAAAGGTTGTTGAGTTCGGAATCTTTGTTTTTTTCTTATTTTTTTAATTATGGATCTTTATGTAACCGCAGGGGCTCCAGAGGCAATGCTGATACAGCACCCCACGCCAGGACCCCGTACTCCAGCAACGAGTGTACATAGGCGACGTAAACGCTCCTGCAGTGATCCACGGACAGCACACAACCGAGCTGCGAGAAAGCATAAATCATTCTGCGTAATTTTTGTTTGACACTTTGAATATATTGCTTCCAGCTTAAATTGTTGTCAATTATCACTCCTAAATGATAACTGATATTTGACTAAAATGATAATGATAATTTACATTTGACTGAATGATAAATGATAATTGAGATCTATAGCCACAACACAGTGGCTACAGATCTATGGTTCCTAACCACCAGGCTCTTCCGGGGACGCTCACCCTCTGACTCGTGATCTTCCCAGCATTCCCAGACAAGGACCTCCACTTGGGAGCTCTCTTTGTTGTGAAGAGTCTCACCCCGGTCGGTTCGTCCTCCAGACTAGCAAACGCATAGAAGTTTGTCGGGTAAGGGTCCCTCATCCCCTCCCAGAAGGATAAGCCATGATGGTCCTCAATTCCCTCCAGGGCTCAGACCTGACTGGGAAAGAAGACTTTCTTTCATCGACTGTGTCGCTAAAATATAAAAAAGGGATTATTTTAAAGATCGACTCATCGGGTAACTGAACGGCAAATCATAAAGAGTATCGAGCTGGAATTAGGGATATTATCTAACGGCCGACGAAATTTTTTACTTGACAAATATTATAGGTTGCAAACAGAGACACAGAATGTTAAATCGTTTTGATTTTTTATGTAGATCTTAAATCTGAGTGTGACATCATGGATTAAAAAATGTCTTCTACAAATTATCACGTTTTTCCATTATTACAAAGATCTCAAATATTATGAAAGACTTTTTTACGGAGACTTCAGCTGGGGGTAGATAATATCAATAAGAGGTAACTAATTTTTTCACCCAGACATGTTTAAAACAAGGCTATATTGGTTTAGATGTTCTCACGTTTTATTAATTACATTCCAGAGGGGTTAGGAGGTTGCAGATATTGAAGTATTCCTCGGGGATTGCAAATAAACGTATTGTTGTGTGGATGTTCTTATGCTGCTGGTGCCTCAGACTACACATTGCATCATGTAGGGAATTTTTTCCAAGGCGAGCATTTAGTTAGATTATATACATCGTAGTTAGAAAGCACTCTAAGATATGGAATTATTCACTATGGGGGTACTTACCCTACTATATTAAAGCCAGTTATATGTGTCAAAGATTAGCAGCAAGAACAATATTTAGAGTAAAAAAAATGGTTAGAGTTAACTACTTGTTTTCTGATAAAGGATTGTTAACTGTGACCCAACAGCATCTATTAAGTATGATTATGTATATTCTTAAGAATGTTGCACAGTTTTCGTTTAGGCAAGCTAACAGAATGACACGCTCTGCTTAAGTAGCATCAATAATAATTCCAAACAACAAGGAGCACAGTGCCATCAGTTTAGTTAGATAGGACCTAAGATATTTAATCAGTTTATATTGAGGTATGGCAACGGAGTACTATTAGAAAAAATACCAAAAGTGAAAATAAAATTGAATGAGTTTGTTGCAGATTATTTATTGTGCTTAATATTTATATGTTTGATAACTTTTACATTTCTTTGCAACTATACTATTTAATATTTGTTTATAGAATGTCAGCACATTTGATTTTTTTTACCATGGATATATGCTTCAATTTTTTTTAATTTTAATTTATTTTCATTCGTTATTATTACCGTGAAGCTGTTGTAACATTTAGATTATTTAATTTATCTACAAAACATATTTGTTAGTAATAATCGTTTAAAAAATATAATTTTAATCACTGTTAATTAGTTTTAATTTACACTTTGCATTTGTTATTTGGATGCAATATACTTCAACTACAAAAGAATAGTGCGCACGTAGACTCAAAATCAACATTGAATGACTAAAATTACTGCTAATGGAACTATTATAAAATTTTAAATTGTACACTGTTTAAATTTTTATCCCGCACGAGCTAATTAGGGCGCATGGGACTTTTGTACTTTTTCTTATTTAAGTTGCCTCAAATAAAGATTTTCTGATTTCTGAATTAGATCTGTGCTGGTGCTAACTTCCAGAGTATGATCGTAAATCATTTAGCGTTATTGTGACCTTCGGAGCCAAAGAGTAAATTAAAATCAATTTAAAATGTGGTTTTCAGGAAAAAGGTATGTTAGGAAGGAGGAAACCAAAAAAATATAGCGGAAGAAGTACAAAAAAACCTATTATGGGGTAGCACATGAGGTGCGTTAAATGAAAAATGTTTAATCATCGAAATTTGTTGTGTCGAAATAATAGAAGGGACCCATGAGCGATTGGTAAAGGTATAGGAGAAACGACGAGGGCGTAAAGCAAAGAGGCCTTGTGGCCTAGTTACAACCTCGCGGGTATCTCGTTATCACTGATTATCTAATCAGATATCTTGACTTTGAAACTGGGCAGTGGTCTTAGCTCGCTGGATTACCAGAGTACTATGTATTAATATAGGATGTACTAATCCTTGTGACCCTGGGTTAAAAAATATATAACAAAATAAAATTACTTTATCAAATCACTCTTTTGCATCAGGTCATAAGTATGCAGCCACATTAACCAACGTATCATTACACTGTGGCAAGACAATTGATTCGATAAAATGTCACAGTCATTAAAGTCAAAGTTGTCAAATTTAAAAAATAATGTTTAACTCATAAAAACTGGAGCTATGCTGGCCAGCACTAATCACTATCACAGAGTAAACAATACAGACTCACTGAAGGGATTATTCTTCTTACTTTCTTCCACTGCCTTATATATTTCAAGTTTGAAATGTTCTTTTCTTCTTACTTTATATATCTTTGCATTTTGAATTTCTATGTATCAGTATTGTTTAGTCAATGGTAGAAATTATTAATGAAAATAAATAATAAATATAAGTTAATAAATATATAAATAAAATATAAATATAAATTAAAAATGAATTTAAAAATAATAAATATAAATCAAATAAAATAAATTTTAATTAAATAGGAAATAAATTATAATTATAAATGTTTTAACTAGAGCCAGCATGACTCCAGTTTTTTTTAAGTTTTAACATTATGTAACAATGTAATGATACACTGATTAATGTGGCTGTAATGACTTGATGAAGTTCTAAGGAACGAAACATATCGTCATTTGAAGAGCAGTGAATAGAATAGAATAGAATGGAATAATTTCCAATAATATTTACATATTTACACGAGTAAAAAAAAAAGAAACAAAATCCTCACATAGGCCACCAATGGCCTGTGCGTGAGAACGTGCTCATTATTAATAAGTATGTACTCTTTATAACTAAATCCATTCTATGACGTTAAACAAAGAAAAAGATTCAAAATAAAAAAAATAAAAAATCCTATTCAATTTTCAGCTACAAACAAAACGCAATTAAGGAAAAACGAATAATAAATAAATAATAAATAATGACACCGTATAACATACATTATATAACTAATGACTGAAAAAGCAAATGACAAATTACAAATAATACACAGGAAATGTGTGTAATGAAATGAAATGCGCGGTGAGAGAACCAGTCCAGAAAGTATTTAAGTAGGCTAGTAAAATAAAAGTCAGTTGATATCGTATTGCAATCGTAAGTAATAGTTTAATTATTGTAGTATTCAGAACGAATGAGGGACTCAGCTTGTTCAGAACCGATCCCCACCAGCCAGTCATGGACCAATCCCTTAAAAACTTCTACCGATACTTGCAAGTCCCTTATTTTAGCAGGAATGTTCCTATAGATAAAGTTAGCGATAAAAAATGAGTTTGAATGGCTTATTGATTTGACTGCTCGTGTTACCTGGAGGCCAACATTGGTGGCAGCTCTAGTTCGATAACTATGTGTAATAGGTGTTATAACTAAATATTGGTGTAAATGTAAGTTAACAACGATTTGACGTACAGTTGTCTAATTGAAAGCAATTTTGTTTCTGAAAATAACAGATTTGAAGGGAAGCGTTTTTGTTTTTTGAATGCAGCTTTGATAATTGTTTTTTGAATGATAGACAATGAATTAAAAAGTGACACCCCAGCCCCACCCCAAGCAATGACTCCATATTCTAATAAAGATTGAACATATGAAAAATAAATTGTCCTAATTTCATTTTCATTTAATACTTCACTTAATTAATAAAAAAGATAAGCCAATTTTCTGAGTCTGGTTTTCAAATAATTTATTTGATATTCCCAGTTTAATTTCGAATTTAAAATAACCCCAAGGTATTTGTAACGGTCAACCCTTTCTATTTCCGAACACTGACAAGCGGCGGCGGCAGTGGTGTCACACGCATGTAACACCAGCCTGAGGTCTGCGGGCGGCTCGCTAGCGGGGCGCAGCGCTATTGGCATACACTTAGTTTTAGAAACATTCATTGTGAGAATATTACTATCAAACCATTTCTTAATAATGCGCATTTCATTTGAAGCAATTGTATAAGTTTCATGCCAAGTCTGAGCCTTAAATAAAATAGCTGTGTCATCAGCAAATAAAAATATATTACCTGTTATGTTAAGTTTGTCAATGTTGTTAATGTAAATCAGGAAAAGTAACGGACCAAGAGTGCTGCCTTGAACAACGCCGTAATTAACCTCCAAAACCTCACTTAAAGTTCCATTGATTGACACAACCTGTCTCCTATTCGTGAAATAACTTTTGAACCAACTTAGCGCAACGCCCCGCACTCCCGCACACTCTAATTTATAAAAAAGGATATTTCTATCAATTGAATCGAAAGCCTTTGCCAAGTCTACAAAAACCATCAAAATCTTTTCGTTTTTGTTCAAAGATTCTACAACGCCTTTGTTGATAGCAAAAAGTGGATCAGAAGTATTTTTGCCCTGCCTGAAACCAAATTGTTTTTCTGATAGGATAAAATTGTTTCCAAGAAATGACTGAAGCTGAATTTTTACACACTTCTCCAGAATATTACACTTAGCAAAGAAATTGGTCTGAATTTTTTTTTCATTCTTTAAGCCTGATTTAAACAAGGGAATGACTTTAGATATTTTTAGTTTTTTCAGGAAAAACGCCTATTAAAAAACTTAAATTTATAATGTGTTTGATTGGGGGCAATAGTTGCATAATATTTGCTTTGAGTGTTGATGCTGGGAATTCATCTACGCCGGGAGCCGAGCCACCGCGCATCTCCTGCACGCACTTGAAAATCTGGCTGTCGGTGACCGGCTCCAAACGGAAGTCATGACTGGCCCTGATTGGTCATGAGTCAGTGATTGGATAAGACAATTTTATTGTATTATTAATATATGAATTTAGTTGAAACGGTTGGTTTTCAAGGCTCCATCCGAAGCAAAAATTAACCCTGAACTTTTGGTCGAAATTTACATTGATCGTTGTGTAAATACCCAGAGGACGAATATTTTTTTATATATTTTACTAAGAGGTATGTGATACTGTCACAAATTGGAAAAGGTTGGTTGTTAAGTCATGAATTAAGCTAGGAAGATTTATTTTCTATAGATTAATGGGAGAGGTTGTCGTGCTGTGTGTGGTTACTCGACCGATGCATGGAATATGTGATGTAGTGTAATAGTGTAATATAATTAATTTCTAAAGCTGTGGTCTATATATACCACAGCTTTATTCTTTGGGAAAAAAGTAACCGTTTGAAAAAGAGTAAAAATAATATTTTTACACTGAAAAATAATTCATTATTTTTATCCTGAGTTGTAATAATTTTCTTATGGCCTAAACAAATTTTTTGTAAGGTTTATGTATATAATTTTTAATTTTAATGGAGTACCCTTAAGATGTTTTTTATCAAAATAATTTGATATTATAAATACACAAAGAGAAACGTATGCAAGTAGTTCCAGTGTGTTATTTTGTTAAATTGGAGGAAGGAATTATTTATTATTGTTTGCCAACACACTGGACGGTTCATTACAACGGATTTTAGCCTGTTGTGTACGTTCAACAAAAAGGGTTTCTGTACTGTAATGGTTTTAGGCAAATAAAGCAGGGATTCATTTATATTTATTTATTACTTACCAAAGGAGTTAAGTTGAAGATTGTCTCCTGAGGTAAAAGGTTTCCACCCGCTGCTTTCTAAAGACCGGGTGTCTTACCAAACTGTGCCACCATTAGCATTCAGAAACTATTAGATTTAGAAAAAACTTTAAATGGGGGACTTCCTCTACTTTTTTAAGACAGTAAAAATATCAATTCCATTTTCTTGAAAAGGCCGCCATTTTCCAATGTGGTGGACAACTTTGATTTTTCTTACAGAACACGTTGTATGTTATGAGCTTTTTATTCTTTGAAATATTTTCCTAAACTCAATGGTTAAGAAGATATGAGCAGTGAATTTTGATTTTCCCCATTTGAAATGCATTACGATATTGTCGGTAGTCTGTTTATCGATAACGGGTGTGTAGAATGAAATATACTACAGAACATAGGTGCCTTGAAATGTGATTTTAGTTGAGATTCAAGCATACATATATTTTAGTCGAGATTCATTCATGGAAATAAATAATTTTGACATTCTGCACTCCATAAGGAATGGCACAGTTAAAATGGACACAATGCATTTCAAATGGGGAAAAATCAAACTTAATTGCTCATATCTCCTCAACGATTGGGTAATGTCAAAGGATAAAACGCTCTTTAAATAAAGCGTAGAATCCAAATACGCCATTAAATATAGGGTGTTACGTTGAAAAAAATCAAACTTTGAAAAAACGGCGGCCATAAAAAAATATAATTTGTATTTTTGATTATCTTAAAATAGTTAGGAGAAGTCCCCCGTTTAAAGTTTTCCCTAAATCTAATAAGTTCTGAGATGCTAATGGTGGCACTTTTATGAGGACACCCTATATAATTTATTTACTTTACTCTTATAACGTAGGCTCTACACATCATTCTTCCCCCGCTTGTACGAATAAATAAATTTACCATATATGAATACTTATTGTACTGACAGTAAAACCACGATCGTAACAAATAGAAGTTGATTGCATTGTACTGATTAACATAACCTGAAAACCATTTCATTCATTATCACTGATCAGCTATTAGTGCCTCTAATTCGTTGAGCTGCAACACATTTTAATGCCTGCGTTGAAATATAAGGTGTTCAATTTTTACTTTCTCACCGATAAACAAGGTATATGTAGAGAGTTTTATTTTCGTCAAATTTCTCGAATTTGAGTTGTTAGTGGATATATATTTGTTTTAGTGCTCCTTGAATCCAAAAAAGTGGTTTTTCGGATTGGTATCTGTCTATCAGTGTGTGTGGATGTATGTAAACAAAGCTAGAGACGATACCAAAGGACCTATTGTCATGCAATTTGGAATTTAAGTATAAAACCATGATAATTCCAGTTTTTCTCATTTTTAAATGAGAAAGTAATCACCCCATAAAAACCTATAAAAAACTACAAAGATCCAAATTTCTCAAAAACTGCAGTAACGATTATTTAATGGTTTTTAGTGCTTAAACCATGAAATAATCGTTGCAGCAGTTTTTGAGAAATTTTGATTTTTGTAGTTTTTATAGGTTTTTATGGAGTGATTAGTTTTTCATTTAAAAATGAGAAAAACGCCTGGAATCGACAAACAAAATGACACCACCCGCATGTCTGTGAATATTGAGATGGGGATTTAAGTGTTAAAAAATTCAAATTTGTCAAATTTATTTAAAACCGTAATAATTAACCGAAATATACTTGCAACCATTAAATATAGCAAAAAAATAAATAATCCGGTATTTCGAATTATTAATCTACGTCAGCTGGTTGCAGAGATAATAATTGATCTTTTCTCATGGCGGTAAACGCAACATGTTGTCTGATGTTATTATTATTGCAAATGTTTAAAACCCGATATCTCCGTTTATTACAAACCGATTTTAACAAAATTCGGTATGTAGTTGTAAGATAATTATGAATTTGTTATATAGGTTTTATTTTATTTCATTTTGTAGCTTTTCTAGTTTTAAATTGCTTTAAGAGAGAAAGTATGTGTCAGTTTGATGATACCGTTTATTGAGTTATTATTTTCTTTGTTATTCTTATGGGTATACTTTAATCAGTGATAACCAGGAGTAAAATGTGATTAAACACAGCAGGTAGGGGACAACGCATGATACCATTTTTATTTATTGGATGACTATTAATTGATTTATCAAATTTATATTTACCGTAAGCCGGAAAATAGATCTGGAGTTATAAAGATAAACTATTATAATAACGATAAAGGTTTTCCGCGTCATCATAATTATTTGATCATAGTAGTACTGTAGTCCAAAAAAAAAAAACAAAAAAAAACTAAAGAGAGCGGGTTTTTAGAGTACTTTTAAAACGAAAAACCGTAATGGAGTTTTAAGATATGGATATTACACTTATATATTACAGCTTTATGTTGTTAGGGAAATACTAAAAGTAACCAATAAACGGTACGATAAAATTATTAGCATTTACAATAAAACTAATAAATAACATAAAGACGGAGATCGTCGTCCTCACCAAAAAGAGGATAAACACCGTGTTCCCGGTGCAGATAGGTGACGTCACACTCGAGACTAAGCCTGCTGCAAAGTACCTGGGAGTCATGGTCGACAGCAGACTGTCTTTCGGCGAGCAGATCCAGCGCGCCGCCGACAAAGCCGCTAAGGGTGTCGCTGCCCTTGGTAGGCTTATGCCCAATGTCGGCGGTCCTCGTTCCTGCAAGCGCCGTCTGCTCATGACTGCCGTCCAGTCAGTCTTACTGTACGGGGCGGAGGTATGGGCTCACGCACTCGAGAAGCGAGTCTACCGAGACCGGCTTGCCCGAGTCCAGCGCCGAGGAGCTCTGCGGGTCGCTTCGGCCTACCGCACAGTCTCCGAGCCTGCTGTGATGGTGATCGCCGGGGTCATCCCCGTCCTCTTTCTCGCGAGGGAGAGGCAGGCGATTTACCGGAGGAGGCCTGAAGTGGGCCGGGAAACAGCTGCCAGAGAAGAGCGCGATCGCAGCTTCGACTCCTGGCAGCGCGACTGGGAAGCCGAGCCGAGGGGACGTTGGACCTTCCAGCTCATACCTTCCGTCCGACCATGGGTGGAGCGGCAGCACGGCGAGGTCGATTACTACGTGACCCAGTTTCTTTCTGGACACGGGTACTTCCGAGCCTATCTGCACCGGATGGGCAAAGTCGCCAGCCCGGACTGTCTGTATTGCCCCGGCATCCCAGATACGTCCGAGCACACCTTCTTTCAGTGCGACCGTTGGCACGTCCGCCGAGCCTCGCTTTCATCTGAGATCGGCGTGATCGTCAGCCCAAACAACATCGTTGGAGCTATGCTCCAGGGAGAGGGCAACTGGAACTGTGTCAAGCACTACGTCCAGGCCATTCTTCGGGCGAAAAAGGTCGACCTCGATCGGCCTTAATCCTCAGCATTTCCCCACGGAGGTTGCCCTAGCGGCGTAATATCAAAGGCCTAGCCCGAAGTAATGTGTGAAACAGTTCCAGGCTAGTGTCCTCGGTGCCGAGGGAGGTGGTTTAGTCGGTAGTTCACGGGACATCGAGCTCGTGGGAGTCCGACACTACTGAGGGGACAACGAGCCCCTCAGTGTGCGTAAACGCATTCCACCTCCTACCCAAAAAAAAAAAAAAAAAAAAAAAAAAAAAAAAAAAAAATAACATAAAAGAAGATAAAACAATAATAACAACCATAATAAAATAAACATTAAAGATTCTCTTAAAAAGTATGTTTAAAATAAAACTTTTTAAGTCTCAACTCTGAATACGAACAATTACAGGCATAAAGGAAATTTTAGTGTCATTTACAACTTTTAACAAGTCATTTCTATGAAGTGGAAATAATTAAAATGCATAATTTACTTTATTTCAATTTCAGTTTCTTGAAACTTTATCACTGCTCATATATTGTCAGCCCTCTGATGAAGAAGCGGTCTGAAAAGTCATATGGGAGGAGTCGGTCATTGCTCCCTACTGATTATATTACATCAGCCTCTAATGATATTTAGTTTCCTAGCTGAATTCAACGAAAATCTATAGAATAACCTGTCTATCACGTTCTCGGAAGAAATAAAAAGGCGATGTCTGCAAACGTTGCACACCGTTGAAAGTGGGTTGACTAAGGTTACTGAAATCCTTTTTTAGCAGATGAAGCACTGAAATGTTCGGTGAGAGAAAAAATCTACAGAACCAGTAGAGGTGTAGATCCGTGATTTTTGGGACATTGGGGCGTATTCAACACAAATTTACTTTGATCTCAAAGTTACAAAAAACTCTTATTCCTTAATGTCTTATATTAATCTGATACAAACAAAATGTTCATTGAACTGTACACAAAGGAAATAATAAACTTTGATCCTAACAGTTTTAGAATTGAAACCAAACATATTTTCAAGACAATAATGAACTTAAAATATATAAAAAAGTTTGTCTTGGTAGGATAGTTATTTGAATAAAGCCATATCAAACAAATGAAACCCTTAATTTACTCATTAGTGTAGGTTAAAAAATTGGGCTCTGTGTGAAATTTTGAAAACTTTGCTATATTAGGATTTAGGTATTAACTTGTTATTTTAAGTGATTTAGAATAGTTATCCACTTAAAAGTTGACTTTAAAAAATACTTATCCGAATTTCAGAGTTTTATTATTCAAAGAAGAAGAAAAAAGTTCAGCTTAAATAAAGTAGACTAATTTAATAAGTAAAATTAATTGATAACACATTTTAATTTATTGTGATTTAATTACGTAATTACATTAAAATCATATGAATATTTCATCACTTTTCAAAAATGACTACTCGACTCGATTCTCAAGTAGTTGTCTCGACTCGACTCGAATTCAAAATCCACTACTCGTCCACCCCTAGTTTTAAGTTAGGTTAGGTTGTTTTGCTTGGTTACAACCTTGACCTATCCGATTGCCTGTGGCAAAGGGATACCCTTGTAGCAAAGGATGGAGACATCCTCTCTCTCTCTCTCTCTCTCTCTCTCTCTCTCTATATATATATATATATATATATATATATATATATATATACATATTGCTTGTATACACTACACCGATCGAATATAATCAAATTTCAATAATTCTATATTTAAAAGCTATGCCTGTTGATCGAAATGAGTAATTATGAACATAATCAGTAGTTTGACAAACCAACCGGCTTGTCACGTCCTCGAGGATAATCAGTTATACCTTGGTGGTCTGCAATAATCACAGACCGTTCCTATATGCAGAATAATTAGTGGTTTCACGCAGTGTAATCAGCTCAATCTCCGATTTAATTATGCGTGCGCCGGTCGTGGTGAGTGAGATGGTCTGTGGTGAGTCTGTTTGCGATTGGTCGACTTGTTAATAAGGCGTAAGACATGGGTAAATTTCGTTGAAAGATGAACGAGATAAAAAACATCGACTTTATTACTTAATTATTAATTTTTTTCAAATGTATTTTCTGCTCAAATTGTTATCTCCCCATTAACTGTTCCATCTTTTTACCGATTATTATTAACTGTAAGTTTAAGTATTATACTGTATAATTATTTAAAAATAACTTTTGCCCCACCTGCAATGTTTAGAGGCAATGCTTGTAATGGGTGAGGAAAATAATAATTTGTCTCCCAGCGCAGCGGGAGTAAAGTGATTACTTTGTCTCCCGGCGGAAGACAAAGTTAACCCATAAGAATAACATTGAAATCAATAGTTCAAAAATTAGAGCGCCTTCTATTTCCACGAACAAGTGCACATATGTTGCAGATCAACGAATGCACGGGCTAACAGCTGATTTAGTGGTAGGATTAATCATATAAAGAATAACATCAACAATCAGCTGTGAGAACGTCTAAGAATTAAGCGTTAAGAACGTTGCAACAATCAGGTGACCGCTGGTGTACGAATGGTTGCAACAGCCCGGATGCAGGCGCTAAAATCAGAACGAAAAAATGGATTTTTTTTATTACTTACTAATAAAAATAAATTTTTATGGCCAGGATATTTATTATTGCAGGTGAGGGAAAAATGTTTATGTGTATTTCGAGAGTAAAGCACAATGTCACCCTCGTGAGACAATGTTGTAACTCAACACACAAATAACTGTTCCTACTCCTTTGATAAAGTATATGAGGTATTACCGAGGATTCGAAGAAAAATTTAATTCGTGTCACAATATTAAGTCTTTAAATGAGAGAGTAATTAAATCTGTTTAACGACATTGTTTATCAAACGGCGATGTGATTAAAAATGCGTATAATGAGAACTGTCAATTAAATTACAGAATAAAAGAAATACAAAGTGCAAAGTTACGGTTGTATTCAATTAAATTCAATTAGTTTACTGATTTTTCCCAGAATGGATACATCAAACAATTGCATGTAAATAAATAGGTTCATAGAAAAATGTGGATCTCATGCAGGTTGGTAGAGTCCTTGAACTGATGTCACTTTAAATGCCCTTCATTCATATTTTTATTGTATTAATAAATCTCCCTGCTATTTTACAGAATACTGTAACATGTCAACAAATAAATAAAATAAATATAAATTAACTAAAAAGAGAGAAGATAGCTCTGAAAATTAATAATAGTAAATATAAATACATTTATTTATTTATTGTTATATAGGGTGTTTTTTTAACGCAACCCATTTTTAAGATTGAAAAATGCACATATAAAAATGAAAATAGGTATTATTTTGTTAATCTTTACATTTTATATAACCTATTATTTAAGTTTGATAACGTTTTGTTTACATTATGTGTTCAAACAATCCGCCATTGGCATTTGTATAAAGTTGTGCTCTGTCCATTAAATTTCCGAACACGAGTTGCAAGGTACCTCGTTGAATGTCTTGCAAAAAAATTTCTTATGTTTGTTTTGAGGTGCTGAATATCCTGTGAATTGTTTTCGTAGGCCTTACTTTTTATGTATCACCAAAGAAAATAATGTAGTGACATCAAATCCGGGGATCTTGGGGGTAATAATCCGTCACTGATAAAATAAAGTTTTGAGTTGCGTTAAAAAACCCCTCTATTTTAAATTGTATAAAGTGTTTCCAATTTCGTGTTTACGGGGCGCCGATGTAATAACGTGAACCAGTTTAAAAGCCTGAACCTCCCCTCCCCCTCCACCCCTCCCCCCCTCCATCATCTGAAGAGCGGATCAGTGCGTTGAAAGTGCCCCAAATTGGCAATAACGGAAACATCACTTAGGTGGGTTGAGTTCGATTTCCCTGAAGCGATATATGGTAGAAATCCTATATAGGAGTTTACAGATAAACGTTACTGAAAGGTAAAAAGAATTATATTAATCGAAATTCGAAAGATAAACGTAATCCGGCCTTCTCTTTGCTACAAAGGCCGATTGAAAATAAATATTACTTTTTATATTAATTTTAATTGAATACAAGAACAAATTAGATTCAGATGTTGTAGTATAGGTTTGTAATATAGGATAGTAATAAAATCTTCCGACATATGAAGATTTGCGATGATGTACAATGCCTCTGCAATGTGCAGCTATTTATAAAGTTGATTTAATCCATTTGCACAACTAATACAAATTAGTTTGTGGTAATCAAACAAAATAAAAGACTTTAAAACTTGTTGAAATACACTATTCTACTTTTATTTTAATAAGTTATTGTTTAATTTATAATCAATTATAAACAAAAACTAAATTTGGTTATCAAAATTATGAAAAATATCAACACAATTTGGTGATTTTAGTCGAGTTATTTAGTTCTGCAACGACACTATGAAACCTCTGTTTTATAGGGTGTTGCAGACTACATGTATATTGAGTGAGATATAAGTCTGATGTTTTACATGTTCGATTGTGCAGTGTTACTATAGGCTTGCCATGTATATAATAATAGTGTAATACTAAACAAATACCGTGAGGTATCCCTGAACTTTTTGGCGTTATTAGTGAAATATATAATTAAAAGAAATTCTTTTTTTTATTTCATTAACTTATATATAAAATATTTTCGGTTGTTTTGTAAATTAATTTGTATTTTTCACTTTATCGTCAAAGTTGATTTTTTGTGAATTAAATTTATGAATAAATTCTTTTTATACTAAAATTTATTTTATAATTATCGTACTGGTTATGATTTTTATAAAAAACTATTTAAATTAGGTTCATAACCTAATCCATGTATTTATGAACATTTGATTTATGAACATTTGTACAATTTCGTAAAAAAGTTCCAACTAATTTATCTACTACATGTTTTAAAAGAGTCAAGTAAAGAATAAAAAGTTTAAGATTAACAGGAATATCGCATACTGCAAATGTCCAAAACCCCATTAAAATGCTCCTAATTTATCCTACATTTCTAAGGAAGACCCCTGGGTCCCCTCTTTGTGGGGAGTCCACAAACCCCAAACCCCAGCGCCTCGTATTGGCTTTTCCAAAATCTGGTCACATTAACCTACCTATATGTAAAATTGAAATCCAAACTAACTAGCGTTAAATGATTCGAAATTTCCTGAATCTGTCATAGTTATATATTGTGATAGTATTACCCTGTATGTAGACGCTGGTCTGGACCAGGGGTCGGTTGCTCGGGGCGCCGGTGTCGGGGAAGAGCCGCAGCGAGACGTTGGCGGCGTCCCTGAGTCGCGCGTCCAGCTGCTTGATGGTGATCAGAACAGGCGTCGGCCGCGCGGGCGCCGCCACCTCTGGCGCCACCACCGTCAGCCGCCTGCAACATCGCACTACGTTACTGGCGTCACCACCGTCAGCCGCCTGCAACATCGCACTACGTTACTGGCGCCACCACCGTCAGCCGCCTGAAACATCGCACTACGTTACTGGCGCCACCACCGTCAGCCGCCTGCAACATCGCACTACGTTACTGGCGCCACCACCGTCAGCCGCCTGCAACATCGCACTACGTTACTGGCGCCACCACCGTCAGCCGCCTGCAACACCGCACTACGTTACTGGCGCCACCACCGTCAGCCGCCTGCAACACCGCACTACGTTACTGGTGCCACCACCGTCAGCCGCCTGCAACATCGCACTACGTTACTGGCGCCACCACCTTCAGCCGCCTGCAACACAGCACTACGTTACTGGCGCCACCACCGTCAGCTGCCTGCAACACCGCACTACGTTACTGGCGCCACCACCGTCAGCCGCCTGCAACATCGCCCTACGTTACTGGCGCCACCACCGTCAGCCGCCTGCAACACCGCACTACGTTACTGGCGCCACCACCGTCAGCCGCCTGCAACACCGCATTACGTTACTGGTGCCACCACCGTCAGCCGCCTGCAACATCGCACTACGTTACTGGCGCCACCACCTTCAGCCGCCTGCAACACAGCACTACGTTACTGGCGCCACCACCGTCAGCCGCCTGCAACACCGCACTACGTTACTGGCGCCACCACCGTCAGCCGCCTGCAACATCGCCCTACGTTACTGGCGCCACCACCGTCAGCTGCCTGCAACATCGCCCTACGTTACTGGCGCCACCACCGTCAGCCGCCTGCAACATCGCCCTACGTTACTGGCGCCACCACCGTCAGCCGCCTGCAACACCGCACTACGTTACTGGCGCCACCACCGTCAGCCGCCTGCAACACCGCATTACGTTACTGGTGCCACCACCGTCAGCCGCCTGCAACATCGCACTACGTTACTGGCGCCACCACCTTCAGCCGCCTGCAACACAGCACTACGTTACTGGCGCCACCACCGTCAGCCGCCTGCAACACCGCACTACGTTACTGGCGCCACCACCGTCAGCCGCCTGCAACATCGCCCTACGTTACTGGCGCCACCACCGTCAGCCGCCTGCAACATCGCCCTCCGTTACTGGCGCCACCACCGTCAGCCGCCTGCAACATCGCCCCACGTTACTGGCGCCACCACCGTCAGCCGCCTGCAACATCGCCCCCCGCCTGCAACACCGCACTACGTTACTGGCGCCACCACCGTCAGCCGCCTGCAACACCGCACTACGTTACTGGCGCCACGACCGTCAGCCGCCTGCAACACCGCACTACGTTACTGACGCCACCACCGTCAGCCGCCTGCAACATCGCACTACGTTACTGTAGTCACCTCCACCGTCTGTTTTAAGGCAAATATCAGTGAAAGATAAATGGTTAGCAATGGATTATATAATATATTTGTTATACTGGCAAATATCAGCTAATTTATTTGTGAGTATCATTAATCAAAAGCCAAAAATACAATGTCAGATAAGATGATTAATATTATAGTTTTAGGGAAAGCTTGTAGTTTAATATCCGAACGTGTACGAAACCGCCGTGGCCTTGGCAACGCATTTCGGCTGCCTACATTTCATTTCCGACACTGGCAGCGGTGTTCACCTGCCTACAGCTCATTTACGTTGCTGACAACAGTTTGCCTGATCTTGTCGCAATGACAACACATCTCGCCTGCCTACAGTATATTTGCGTCGCTGGCAACGCAGTTTGCTTGCCTACAGTTCACTGTCGTCACTGGCAACGCAGTTTGCCTGCCTACAGTTCATTTGCGTCGCTGACAACGCAGTTTGCCTGCCTACAGTTCATTTGCGCCGCTGGCAACGCAGTTTGCCTGCATACAGTTCATTTGCGTCGCTGGCAACGCAGTTTGCCTGCCTACAGTTCATTTGCGTCACTGACAACGCAGTTTGCCTGCCTACAGTTAATTTACGTTGCTGACAACGCAGTTTGCCTGCTACAGGTCATTTGCGTCGCTGACAACGCAGTTTGCCTGCCTACAGTTCATTTGCGTTGCTGGCATCGCAGTTTGCCTGCCTACAGTTCATTTGCGTCGCTGACAACGCAGTTTGCCTGCCTACAGTTCATTTGCGTCACTGAAAACGCAGTTTGCCTGCCTACAGTTAATTTACGTTGCTGGCAACGCAGTTTGCCTGCCTACAGTTCATTTGCGTCGCTGACAACGCAGTTTGCCTGCCTACAGTTCATTTGCGTCGCTGACAACGCAGTTTGTCTGCCTACATTTAATTTACGTTGCTGACAACGCAGTTTGCCTGCTACAGGTCATTTGCGTCGCTGACAACGCAGTTTGCCTGCCTAGAGGTCATTTGCGTCACTGGCAACGCAGTTTGCCTGCCTACAGGTCATTTGCGTCGCTGTCAACGCAGTTTGCCTGCCTACAGTTCATTTGCGTCGCTGTCAACGCAGTTTGCCTGTCTACAGTTCATTTGCGTCGCTGACAACGCAGTTTGCCTGCCTACAGTTCATTTTCGTCGCTGACAACGCAGTTTGCCTGCCTAGAGGTCATTTGCGTCACTGGCAACGCAGTTTGCCTGCCTACAGGTCATTTGCGTCGCTGTCAACGCAGTTTGCCTGCCTACAGTTCATTTGCGTCGCTGTCAACGCAGTTTGCCTGTCTACAGTTCATTTGCGTCGCTGACAACGCAGTTTGCCTGCCTACAGTTCATTTTCGTCGCTGACAACGCAGTTTGCCTGCCTACAGGTCATTTGCGTCACTGGCAACGCAGTTTGCCTGCCAACATTACATTTGCGTCGCTGGCAACGCGGTTTGCCTGCCTACAGTACATTTGCGTCGCTGACAACGCAGTTTGCCTGCCTACAGGTCATTTGCGTCGCTGTCAACGCAGTTTGCCTGCCTACAGGTCATTTGCGTCACTGGCAACGCAGTTTGCCTGCTTTAAGTTCATTTGCGTCACTGGCAACGCAGTTTGCCTGCTTTAAGTTCATTTGCGTCAATGGCAACGCAGTTTGCCTGCTTTAAGTTCATTTGCGTCACTGGCAACGCAGTTTGCCTGCTTTAAGTTCATTTGCGTCACTGGCAACGCAGTTTGCCTGCTTTAAGTTCATTTGCGTCACTGGCAACGCAGTTTGCCTGTTTTAAGTTCATTTGCGTCACTGGCAACGCAGTTTGCCTGCTTTAAGTTCATTTGCGTCAATGGCAACGCAGTTCATTTGTGGCACTGGTAACGTAGGTCGCTTGCTAACAGATCGTTTCGTGTATTTTTCGTTCACGATACAGTCCTACATTTTCACTTTCAAGTACTATACCCTAGATTCTCTCGAAAACCGTTTTAATAAACATAGATTCAAATGTTCTTGATAAATTATCTGTTATGTGTCGCTGTATCAGTACCACTAAACTTTTCGGGGCATTGTGTGACGAAGGCGACCGAAGAGACTGACTGCTTCAAGCGAAATGATGGTATACAGTTATCATAATAGAATTAGTATTAACAGATTTTCGTTCCGCACTTATTTCAGACCGTAATATGTTAGAAATATATAACAATTAAAAGTGTCCAAGTGATGGATTTACAATCAGACAAAATGAACACTAAAGTTAATGGAAAGTTTAATCAGTGGCAGCCAGGGTATTCCGCTAGTACCTAATCAAGTCACGTCTTTGGAATGGCTGCTAAGACCTTCACAGACCCCATTTTGTCGAATCGTAATCAAGTTTCATCATAAAAAGTAGCTTTTTGTAGAATAAATAATTTTAACTTTTGTTAACTAAGTTCTTTAAAATGTGCTTAAACATATAAAAAGGAAATAAAGAGTCATATATGCACATTAGGGGGAATATAAAATTTAAGAAGCAGGAAGAATTATACAGGGTGTTTTTTTTTAATTTAACCCATTATTAAGATTGAATAATACACATACAAATATGAAATGAGTACTGTTTTATGGATCTTTACATTTGATACAACCTATTATTTAAGTTTGATCACATTTAGTTCACATTATGTGCTCAAACAATCCGCCACTGGCATTTGTATAAAGTTATGCTCTGTCCATCAAATTCCCGAACACGTGTTGCTAAGTACCTCTTCAAATTTCTTGCATAGAATTTGTTATGTTTGTTTTGAGGTGCTGAATATCCTGTGAATTGTTTTCGTAGGCTTTACTTTTTATGTATACACAAAGAAAATAATATATTGGGGTCAAATCCGGGGATCTTGGAGGGAAATAATCCTTCACTGATAAAATAAAGTTTTGGGTTGCGTTAAAAAAACATCCTGTATTTTATTCGCGTAACTGTGAACTTTAAACATAATCCCTTCGATGTGATTTAAATAATTTTTCCCCCACCTGGGATGTTTAGACGCTTTTTACTCCTTATAATGCGTAAGTAAAATAATAGAAGTAGGGAGACAAAGCCCCCCCGCAGGGAGACAAAGTAAACCCTTAAGAATGACACTGAAACCAATAATTCAAAAATTAGAGAGCCTTCAGATTTCCACACACACATGCAAATATGTTGTAGCCCAACGAATGCAGACGCCAACATCTGATTTAGTGGCAGGAATAATCAAATAAGATTAACATTTATAACAATCAGCTGTTAGAACATCTAAGAATTAAGCATGTAAGAATGTTGCAACAATTAGCTAATAGCTAGTGCATGCATGGTTGCAGCTAACCATGTGCAGGCGCTATTAGCAGAACGAAACAAAATAGATATTTTTATTACTTACAAAGTTAATAAAATAAATGTTTAGGGTAAGGATATTTATTATTGAAGCTGAGGGAAACTTTTTTACTGTATTTCGAGAGCTAAGCACATATTCTCCCTTGTGAAGATTGTTGCCCTCGCAAGCTCAGGCACCAACATTTTCACTCGTGAGAAAATGTTGTACTTTACTCATTCGACACACAAATAACTGATAAACATTACACGGAATCAAAAGCAAAACAATTATCATGAATTTCTAATGGAAACTATTCAAAGAGCGAACCTATAAAGGGTGAATCTTCTAAGCCTTCCACAACAGATTGTACCCGATCGGCTTAACATTCAAAGACGATCCAAACCTTTCCCCCTAATTCATACCCAAGGAACAACGTAATTTTTTTAATCTTTTTAAAATTCAGGGTATTAAAAAACGGTCATGGGTTCGAATCTCAGAATTTTTTAATGTAAATTTGGCATGTTATGGATTATTTTAAAGCTCTAAACAAGACGAACAATTTAGTGAAACAGAATTCACTTATCTCTATTCATTTCAAAATGGCGGCCATTTTCATGAAAATATTGGTACGGAATACGCTATATCTCAAAAACCTCAAAACATATTTTTTCTGTTTATTATTAATCTCGTAAACTAAGCTTTAATTGGATATACGACATGCCAACATTTAGAAAGTAAAAGTTTTCGACAGTATATTTTATTTTGTTTTAGTCCTAGAATCCCTGAAAATTCATAAGTTTTAAATGGCAGTATATGTCAAATAGCACATAATTTTACAGGTCTTGCAAAGACCAATTACAGTACTTTCACTTACCTTCTATTCTTGGTGGTTTTGTAATTATAAGCAAACTCAATTCTACCATATAAATGCCCTTGTTAAATGTGCAATACTTAAGGTAATGGATGTAAATTTGAATGCCTTGAAGACTGCACATTTAACATGGGTTTCATGTGGTAAATTAAGTTTTTGCTTATAACAGCAAAATCACCTAAGATAAAAGGTAGGTGTAAATCGAAAAGTTGCTGATCTTTGCAAGACTAGTAAAATGATGTGCTTGCTATTCGACATATGCTGCAGTTTAAAATTTTTTATTTTTAGGGCTACGAACATTAAAACCAAATAAAATGGATTGTCAGAACTTTTATTTTCTAAATTTTGGCTTGTCGTATATCAAATTAAAGCTGACTTTACGAGGATTAATAATTTTCAAACGGAAAAAATATATGTTTTGTGATTCTAGAGATACCGGGTATTCCGTAAGTACTAAAATTTTCCACAAAAATGGCCGCCATTTTGAAATGAATAGAAATAAGTGATTTTTTCCAACAAATTGTTCGTCTTGTTTAGAGCTCTCAAATAACATGAAACATGTTTACGATTTATTAGATTTGAACCCGTGACTTACCATGACTTTGGAATACTCTCTAGTGTAAAAAAGTTAAAAATATTTTTAAGTTGTTCTTTGGGTATGACTTATTAGGGAAAGGTTTTGTTTCGTCTTTGTATGTCAAGACGTTCGTCTACAATCTGTTGTGGACGGTTTAGAATTTCATCCAGCAGAAACCGAAATTCAAAGGCAATGAGTGAGACTATGTACCGAACAGTGTGTGCGACGGAGCCTTTAAGTCGTTGCTTTTGTCTTTTGTCGTTTAATTCTTCTTAGTGCAAGCGAATTATTCATCTACACAAAAACTTTTAAAAGTATTGTCCTCTTAGTATTCAATATGTTTAACACGTTCGCGGCGGCATGGGGCAATCGCTCCCATGTAGTAGCCTAATGCCATCATGGTGGGAGCGATCGCTCCCAAGCTGCAACCCGTTACAGTCAGATTTATTTTTAAACCAGGATCTGAGCTTGAAATCTGAAACTTTAACAGCACTACTCAATATTTTATTGTATTCTGTGCGCTGGAAAGTGCTTCTGCCACGATAGGCGTGGTAGTTACAGTAACTATAAGACAGAGCACCAGGATGGTGGCGAGGAACACAGAAAATCTTGCCGCTGCGAACGTGTTAAGAGGTAGACACCTTCTTTTTTTATTCCATATCCATCCATAAAAACCGCAGGTCCAAAACGATACAGAATTCTTTGACTTTACATTCAAAATTGGTTTTTTGATTACTGTTTTTGTCTGGCCTCGACTACTGAGCTCGTATCATAATTGTTACTTTTGGAACCTGTTATAAAATACAGCTAAACCATGTATAAGACATCGGCACCTTTTATAAGATAATACATTTTGTCATAACATAATAAAAGGTCAATTGTTTCGATTACTAAAATTTTGCTCTCGACTCGCAGCAAAGACTGGCTAGAGAAACACTCACACAAAGTATAAACCAATGTGAAATAAACGATAAGTATTGTGACATAAACTTGGTTTGAAATATTGTAAATAGTTAGGATCGTTTCTAATACATTTATTATACAAAGGAAATCATGGACTCACTTTTTATATCATAATGATTAAATGGCGGAACCAATGTTTTTTATAAGTTTATTACATAGGAAGTTTCTTAAATCCTGGAAACTTTAAAATAACCTTTTTCTCGTTGAAGGGGCTTGGATGTACACGTTTTCCGTATGTAATTTCAAAGGCTTTTATCAAGTTTTGTCAGGAACAGTAAGAATCCACTTTTTTATTTTGCTCGCGGTGTAAAAAAAATAAACGGTAAAGTTTAAATTATTGTCCAAACAGTCAAAAGGGCTACGAAAAGAAATAAAGCCGATGTTTATTGGCGGTTTCATTAATAAAATGCATCGAAATATGATCGATATCATTTTATAAGTAGTACATAAGGAATTAAATCCCATTATATGAGGGTTGAATAGTTAATTGAATTTTTCGCCACCCATTGATTCAAAAACTCAGTCATCATTATCGAAGGATGGGTGAAAGGCCTGGGTAAAGGCGGAGGTAAGCGAGAAATTCAGCTGTATTCCTTTTCACCATTTTCTGATTGGACTTTCCTTATGTGCAGCCGTCATTGGTGCATTCGGTTCATAGAACCAATATAAAAAAAACATAAGATTTTACTTGATTCCGAAAAGTTTTTATAATGAAGGCGATAATTTAATTTCTGTTGTGACATCGGAAGCATCAACAAAAAAATTGGTTTGCAACTGTTTCAGATAAAACTTAGTAAAATAAGATACAAAATGGCGTACATAGCACATGTGTATCTAAGACACTTTTCGAGAAAATAGCTATTAAGACTTTTTTAACACTTTGATTCCCATTTGTCATCACTGATTAGTAAAAACAAGTTTTACACCTGAAGACGGGATCAGATTGCGGATCTCGAAACGTCGTAAAACTTGTTTCTGCTAATCAGTGATGGCAAATATTCGCAAAAATAAAAATTTTAAATCACCATCAGCAACAATGGCTTTCAAACAAAGAAGTTTCCAGGACTTTAAGAACACCCGGTAATATCTCTGACATGAAACTGCGGCTCATACGAGTTCTCACAAATAATAATCTAACAACAAGTAGAACTTGGCGAGGGGACCCTGCGTTCCGGCGCGCTTGTTTCCGTCCCCACCCTGGCGCCATATGAATAATGGATGCGAACCGCTAATAATGGCCCTTTTATTCTTTTTTGTACAAAACAAAACTTTTATTTAATGTCTACTACAACTTTTATCGTTCGACAAATACTGCAGCATGTCAAACCGAAATACGATTTTTGTTTCGATTTTGATTATTGCGATGATTGCCATCACTTATCAGTAAAAACAAGTTTCACGACGTTTCGGGATCTGAAATCGGATCCTGTCTTCAGATGAAAAAAGCTAGATGATAAGATTAGTAACACACAGCAAGAATGACCTAAACAAAAAATAGCTAAAACAGAGAACTGTAAAAGCAGTCAAAAACACTAAAGCTGAAACAAAACAAGAACATAATATGATTCAGAAATCACAATATATCACAAAAATATATGTTTCCTATTTTAAAAAGAATGTGCTTTAGTGTTTCCTACTGCTTTTACAGTTCTCAATTTTAGCTATATTTGTTCAGGTCCTCCTGACTGAATGTTACTAATCTTGTTATATTCTAGGTTCTTTTCCACCTGAAGATGGAATCAGATTCCAGATCCTGAAACGTCGTGAAACGTTTGTTACTAATCAGGGTTTTGCAAATGTCCGCAAAAATACATCACCAACAATTAATTCATTTCAAACGAAATACGGTAATATCGGTAGGTATTAATCTACGTTATTGTAAAGTTTTAAATTATAATATCGCATTTAAAAGAGCCCTAATGAATTTAAAAGTAGGATTATGGTAAAAAGTGATCTTATACTTGAATGATATATGTCCAAACATATAATTTAATTATTACTCGTCGGCTACTATTTCTTCTTCCACGTAATATGTCCTGATGTTTAATCTAAGAATCCGATGCTATCTGGGATCTGGAACCTGATCCGAGATTTTATCAGAGAAAGAAGTAAAATAATTATACAATTTACCATAATTTATATGAATTCATAAAAGCATAATTCATGTCTTTTGGTATGATAACGAACAGTACAACGAACGAAATTGTGAATTAGGAGCTACGCCTGGGCTTTAAAATGGTCGGGAAAAACCAACTTTGATTAAGTAAACAACGACATATAAAAAAATTAATTTTTAGTGATCGTTGCCTCTTGTAAAATGCATTTTTCGTGTTTGTTGTAGCAATAGTGAGAACTTGGTGCACTCGAGATTTGGTACATATCAATCACCATTCCCACCTTTAAAAGATCCATTAATGTAGGTTATTCATTTAAGATCTCCATACGCTCATTAGATAGTTGACCACATCTTCGTCAACAATTGAAATACAATTATTATCAACAATTTGAACAGTTTTAGGGATAAAGTTAATTCAGATTTCGCAATCGTGAGTATGAAAAGTAAAGTAAATTTTGCCACAATTGCTTTTACAGTGCAACTGTACAACTCCGAACAAGGAATATATTTGACTAAAATTGTAAAACACAGAAGGGAGGTTTTATTATTTACGACCTCGACATAGGGCGCAAGGGTGTTCAGGGCTATAAATCGATGGGCCGTGTGCAGCTTGCGCCTACAAAACGCCACGCCTGTTTTTGCGCCTACAAAACCCCTGTTTTTGATAAATCATGTTTTTTCTGTATAATTCAAAATTTTAAATTATATAAAGGATGTTTTTTAACTTTTTTCGTAAATTGTAAAAAAGATGAATTTAAGTGTTCTGTTAACTGAAAACGTCTACTAAATCAGGGTGAAGTGAATTTCAAACAAAAGTTTTATCCCCTTAACAACGCCCTTCTCATTCCAACTCCTAACTGAAAAATTGCAAATGACAACATAACCTTTGTGACAAATCAAAGAGTATAAAGAAGAAAATCTTTTTGACAAAAACATTAAAATCGTTTCATGCGTTCTCCATATAACTCATTAATTAAAAAGTCAAAGAAAACGTGTTTCATCATTGTAACTTTGTCAGATCTTTATTTATTGAAAAAATAAAAGAGATTCTGGTATGCTGATTGAGGGAAACAATTATCACTATTGGAGCAGATATGTTTTCATGATAAAAATTTATACCCTCTCCAACCCCCTTCTCACTCACAACCGTGACTTTAAAATGTCTAATGCGATTGCTACCCTTGTGCTACCCTGTGTGAATAATAAAAAAAAAAAACTTCTTGCTGCAAAATTTTATATTTTTAATCGCATTATACTTTTTCAAGACATTGATTAGCTATAACAACACATCCTGATAAACGTTTATATTCTAGCACCCCTGCGTTGGTGGACGTTTCCAGCAAACAGAACTCTTCAATTTATTTTAGTATTTGAATAAATTAAGAAGCGAATTTTGAAATAACCTTGTTTTACGTGGGCAGAATTATTCAATAAAACTCGTGCGCTTTTTGAAAACTGGAAGAGGGCTTAAAAAGATGTTCAACATCTCAGAGAATCGTGAAAACACTAGTATATTCAAAACGTTACAAGAAAACTATAAATAGTATAGAATATTTACCATACATTTGGATTTAAAAATATATTCTTTGTTTATATTTGAAGAAGGACAACTCTGTTCACATCCTAGGACGCCAAACCATGCTTTAGTTTACATTTAAACTTATTGTGCTGGTGCTTTATTTAGAACCACGTACCAGATATAGTATAAACACATGCGATTTATCAGAAAGTCAAAATCTCTATACAACTGAATAAAACTTCATTTAGGTGAGATCTACTGGATTATTACAAAAAATCTCTCAATATCGTATTTTCATGGCAGAAAACCTGCATACTCATTTCCCATGTTATTCTTACGGAGACAATTGTTGTATGCTCATTTTAGGATTCAACTTGATGATTTTACTTAATTTTAGGCTCCCTCTAAATGATTTATCCAAGCATTTGAAATTCGCTGAGTGTGTAGGTCAGCTGCAAAGGGGGTATTGTTTATTATTATTTGGAAATTTAAAAAAAAACCAAACTTCATAATATTGAGTTTCTAAAATGTCCCTATTAGGTGACATTTTTATGGTTATTGTAAATACGTTTATTCTACACTTTTCAACAAGATTTTATTCGCTTTACTGTTCCCTTTAGTAAAAAACCTGACTCAAACATGTGTTTGAAATTTTATCTGAACAATTTAATGTTTCGAAGTTTTTAAACGAAATGTTTTCATGGTATCTGACCTAGGTCCTACCATAAATTATATGGTAAAGTTGTGTTGTGATATCCTGCACTGTGATTATGCTGTAAATTATTTAAAATTAAAATTATTTTTCCACTTCGCGATCTTTGTTTGCTTAGGATTATACACCTGTTATGATTTAGCTCATTAATTCCTCTAAATGAACCCTATCAGGCTCAAAAGTATTTTTAGAGGACTCTCCACTGATTCAAAGAAGTCAGATCTCAATCAAAAATAACAAATTCAATGCAACGTTAATATTGCAACTGAATAATGGCATTAAATCAGATTCGTATTCACTATTGGCCGTAATACACTCAACGGTGAATAATTAATATTGCTCTCTTGTTTATTTAAATATGCTTCATGTATTGAACTGTGCGATTTTAATTATTTATAAGTCCATTATATGACATATTCTGAATATTTTATGACTGTAAACAAACAAATATTAACATGAATAAAGGTTTATCTTTATCTTTAATGTCGTATGTTCAACTGCATTGTGATGTTATATATAAATAAAATTCTTTGTCAGGATTAATCATTACAATATAATTATTATACGTATATGAATATTTTAAGCAAACGACTCGAAAAATTTCAATAAAACACACCTTTAAACGCATGTTTGCGTTATTACATGTATGAAAACGTAATGATTTATTTACTTTACCATCAATTGGTATTGTAACCTTTTTATATGAACGTTAAGAGCCTTCAAAGTTCACAATGTAGCAATCGAATGCACGTGTTAGATTGATTCAGTTTCCGCTAAACCAACACGGATTGTTTATCCCCCTCTTAGGTTACCAATCAAACCGGCAAATGCATTAGGTTTCACATCGAGAGCTTTAACGGGTCTTATGGGATCTCTACTACCGTTTGTGGCGAAAACCATCACGTGTACATTTGAATACTATTATCACTTCTAAAACCGCCCCTGGTAAAACGTCCCATGTAAGACGAAAGGAAGTAATAATGAGTAGAAAAAAGATATTACTCTTTAATATAGTATTTATTTGACTAAAAAAATTATAAATGTCATACAACAAATACAATTTTATTGGATGATAGTTTTAAAAGTTTCAAGTGGTATCCCTTATATTTAGTCAATTTTTTCTTTTTGACGAATCTTTTACAGACTTTAAGTTCAAGTTAACTTAATTAAATTAATTAAAAGGAACCTTCCTGCACAAATGAAACAAAATTATATTTAGAATGCGGAATCTTTTATCAAAATTAACTTTAAAATTGATTTTAATGATGTTATTTTGAATTCCATGAGAACTCCAACTGATACAATTATGATGTGTAATCTAATCATAAGGTGAGTCAGGTAATCATTTATGATTAAAGATTCTCCAATTTATCTACCTTTTAGCGAATTTCCCCTATAGGGAAAACGCTATTTTCGTGGATCTCATGGTAAGACCTAAGCCCGAGACCATGATAGCTTTTCGTTTTGGGGCCCTAAGAGCCAAAACACCGTTCGTTCAATTTTTTTTAATCTATATCTATAGGTTCCACACCTGTGTGACCTGTCAAGAGTCTATGTTTACAAGCATTATAAAGAAAAAGAGGCACCTACATATTTTGATAACAAACATAAATACCATATATTTATCTTTTAATGGACACCTATGTATTTTTACTTCGTCATTCATAAATTTACCTCCGACTTCTTTCAGATTATTCGAAAATCAGAAAATTTTCTTTAGTCAACTTTTCCTTCGTTCTGGGCAGTATTGTCGTTACCTCCAATAAAAATCACAAAACGTAACGACGAAATGTTTAATACGGTAATCATTCTTGAAACCAAACAGTCTGCAGTATAAATCGCAGCGAAAATTTAGAGATTTTTATTCCCTTATTTTTCTCGCTTATGGGAATATATCGCGTGGAATAACAGTCTCACAACGCTGATACTATGTAAAAGATATTATCTCAACATTTGAAATGTAAAACAAAGAGACGATTCCAGTGACAACACACAAAGTCGCGCAGAATGGGCTTATTGTTCGCAGCCCCTGTGTCGCGTTTTATGGCCCGCAGATCGATACGAGCATTATACAATCCATCCCTACAAATTGGTGGCTCTCTCTTGCAATTTTTCCTACGACCACATATGGGCTAGATTTGTTTTTCACTTCTCTCCGAATTGGTCGGATTTCGCGTTAAAAATAAATTTAAAAAATATATTCGGATGGTTATTTTTGAAAATGTTGGTCATTTATTTGTATTTGGCGTTATTTGAAAATCTTAAACAGGTTGCAAAGGTAGGTCTGGTAATTTTATTCATAAAAGTTCCCTTACAGCAGGCCTAAATACTCATCAAATTTAAAATGTTTTGTATTCTCTATAAGTACAGGGTGTTTTTTTAGCGCAACCCAGTTTTAAGATTGAATAATGCACATACAAAGATGAAATGAGTGTTGTTTTGTTTATTTTTATACTACCTATTATGTAATTTTGATAACGTTTAGCTTACATTATGTGTTCAAACAAAGCGTTATTGACATTTATACAAAGTTGTGCTCTCTCCATGAAATTCCTGAACACGTTTTGCAAAGTACCTCTTTTAATTTCTTGTATTAAATTTGTTATGTTTGTTTTGAGATGCTGAATATCCTGTGAATTGTTTTCGTAGGGCTTACTGTTTATGTATCATAAAAAAAATAATATAGTGGGATCAAATCCGGGGATCTTGGGGGAGTTTAATCCTTCACTGATAAAATAGTTTTGGGTTGCGTTAAAAAAACACTCTGTATAACGTGTAGGGCATGAGTATGCGGGTTTACTGCTTTAATCTGTATGAAAATCGGACTATTAGGATCCGATATTTAGTAGACCTTAACAAGAATAACCCACGTAAGAAGTTTCTTTTTTAAGATCATGTTGATGAATATGTAAGAAATAGAGTTTGATTTATCCCTAGTAAGGTTAAGATTGGGAGGGAGCAAGCTTGCCCTCTGCCACAGATACAGAGAGGGGCTGAAGAGTACCATAACAGCTTAGTATATTCTTGGCTAGATTGTTTGTAGAATCCATACTTTTCATATCTACATTTAAAATAAAGAACCTATTCTCTAAGATACTTACCAACTCTTGACCTCTTGGAGGAGTCTTTCGATGATCTTAAATGCGATTATACTGTCCGATTATACGATTATCCGACTATTACCGGATCGACGGTTTCTTTAAGCGAACGCATTTGCTGAAAACCAGGAACTCAAACGTGCAATGGAGTAAAATGTGCCACCGACCAAACTTCTATAGGTGTAATATTTGAGAAACTTTAAATACAGTGTGTAAAAAAAAGTCCGTTCCCCCCTCCTTATTTTTTTTGTTTGTTAAGACAAACAATTAACCTTTGGGAAATGATACTAACTCAACCCAAACTATTTTTGACGTTACCAAAAATGTTGAGTGTCCCCCAAAGATGGGGGATTTTGGGGGCAACTCAAAATGTTCAAATGCAAACCCCTCATTTTAAAGAGCTTTCAAAAAGTAGATGAATGGTGAAAATGGGAGGTCTCTAACGTGTTTCTATCCAAATTGACAGCTTGTCAAAGTTTTGAATACAACACCTCCTTAAAACCTGGCGTCTAGGACATTTGGAGTTTTAATTCACCTTTGGTGACGTAAAAATGAAACGAGCCTGGGAAAAATGTTATTAAATGAAAAAGTAATCTCTTTTGGTGATATTTAAAATTTTGAATGTCCCCCAAAAATGGGGGATTTTGGGAGCAACTCAAAATTTTCAAATGCAAACTCCTTTCGAGTGACTCCTCATTTTAAAGAGCTTTAAAAAAATAGGCGATTGGTGGAGGCTAGAGGTCGCTAACGTGTTTCTATCAAAATTGGCAGCTTGTCAAAGTTTTGAATACGACTCCTAGAAACTTTGACAAGCACAACAGTGATAAAACACAACGATTAAAACACAAACAATTGTTGTTGATAAAACAATTGATAAAACATTGTTGAATTGATAAAACACAAACATTAACTCATTGTTGATAAAACACAACGGTGTGGAATTTAAGCGAAACTCAGTTGGAAAATTCGATTTTACAGTATTTACTTGTAAAAATCACAAAGGCGACTTTTCCATTTTCTTTGAAGCAGAATGGTATTGTTGGAAAATAAATAGCATGTCAAACGTTGATACGGTGAAGTAAGTGTGGTCCATTGACGTTGTATAAAATAAGTAGCATACTAACGGAAGAATACAGTTGTTGTTACCGAAATATTTTTATATTTTCTCAAACAGAAGACATTCTTTACGGAATATTTACCCAACAGAGGTAGTTCTCGAAGTCTTCAAAGCTTATTTACACGACGGAGTAACCCAAATACTACTAACAAACACAACAATTTTCTTTTTTTTTGTTTAGATTCAATATTAGAACAGTTTCATTCGTCCACCTTTCCAACTGAAATTTATCACAGACTTGGTTGTCGATATTTTAGAAGATTATTCATAAAAATTCCTATTATACTTGAAATACTTCCTCCCTACGAGTTAATACTCTGTAAAGGAAAACCTTTAAAGCCGTTATTTCATCGTCGGGTCAATTTGTTAAAGGTAAATTTGTAAAGAAGTTTTGTGTTATTTCAAGTAAATAAAATATTGTGAAATTGCCCTTTGAGTCAGTTTATTATGAGACGATACGATTGAAAAGGGAAATTGAAGCGAAAAATCTAACTTCCCGAAATTACTTTGTTGATTTTATCAATATAAAAGCAAACCTTTGAAGTAAATGAAGTCAAAATGTTAAACAAAAATACGCTTTAATCCAGTGGTGTTTCTCAAACAATTACGTTTTTACGAGGAACAAAATACGCCGTCTTTTATTGGGGCAATTGTGCGTTTATTGGATTGCGAGTTTACCTTTCTAAATTCGAAACAAGTTTAATTTATTCACTAATTTAAATGTAACATTCTTTTGTCATCTCATGAATCTATGATTTTACAGTTAGAATGTAACAGTTATTACAATGAGGCATTCTAATGAGGCCTGTGTAAGTTTGCACTTGTTACTCGTAATAAATATAGCAAACCTCTTTGACTCTCCTTCGGAATTCTTAATAATTGTTTCAAGTAGTAATTTGAATTTGAATTTGAAGTATAGTTGAGTGTTAAAAAAACTCGCAATTTTAGAATCAAGCATACATATTAGTTTTTTATGTAACTTGAACATAATAACATGCCAAAACCAGTAATTATTAATTGAATAATAGTTTCAAGTTCTTCAACTTAGCAGTGTTCCTGAAATATGAGAAAACATATTAAATTATATCAACCAAATAAAGTCAACGTGTTACTTTAACTTCTCCGTTTCTTCGTTATTTTTTATGTCTCCTTCAGGCCTAACTTCATTAGCCTACCTTTGGTTTCATATTCTATTACAAAGGCACAGGCGATATTATAAAGGGTGAGTTTTATATGCCCCCCAATTTTTTCTATTTAAAAAAATATCAATCCCAGACAACCCCAAACGTTTTTAGGCAGTCAGTATTTCACTTTGAGTGAGTGGTAATTTCGGCCGTAATCTTGGATGCGCATTATTGAATTCATAATTTATGTTTTCAAATGTAAAGGTGTTGGTGTGACCCATAATTTTGAACTGCCGGAATCCGTTTTGAATGATATTATCGAGTACTCGTACTCCCTTAATTATACAATATTCATATAGTCAATTGGACGATTCGAATAGATCAAATTAACAGTTACTCTTACAGGAGCAGAACGCCACGACAGCTCCTGGAGTTCGTATTAAAGGTAGGAAAGCTAACTTTGATTACTTAGAGCCACGGAAAATTTCATTGGCTTACTAAACAACTGAGACACAACATTATCTCATCGAGCGCTAAAACAGACAGTTGAGGTTTACAGGTATTGCGCTATTCGGTATTTAATTTTAAGCCCCGAGCCACATACGGGCTCAAACACCGTAGGCTTTGTACTAATTATCTTATCATATAAAAATCCACCATTATCTTTCAGTGGGGGAGAGAGAGGGATTTGAAACTGCCAACAAAAGAATTCATTTTAATTGGCTTCGCCCCCCCCCCCCCAACCCAGCGGGCCGCTTCAAAGAGCTGTTCCTTCATTTCAATGATATTGCATTGTCACCAACTTTAATGGCTTGTCATCAAAACATCTCTGTCCTAAATTTCTCTTCTGACTCACCATCTGGTAGAGATCGTTATAAGTGGATGCAATGATATTATAACAACATTTCACTTTAGTTGATACATCTAATAAATTTCGCTTCGTTATGCAGCAGCTATTAACTACTTCCTAAATAGCTTCTCCACACCATTGACTGATGGTCTATTACTTTCCTTACGAAAAGATCCTAGTGGCAGACACGGAGTGCTCCTATTCAAGGTAAGCACCGGTGCCTGACGGTTTAAGAAGCCGTGAGCACTTAATAACCTGTGATTTCGCAAAAATAGTGATTTAACCTATGTTAATAATTTTACGTAATTCAATTTGGTTTCTAAAATCATCGTAATAAAAGTTTTTAAATATTTATTTAACTAAACTTTCCTCAACAACTCAACTCTTTTCCATATTATAAAGCCTAACACTTTGATTTTATGCCCACCACTATTGAAATTAAATTTTTTTCAGCAAATAAAGTTGTATTTTTATGAAAAATCTAACTTAATTCCTTATACGACATATGAACATCGCTAAAATTACAAAAGAAACCTACCTCTTTAAATGATAATGAGAACTTCAAAAGCGATACTATCGGTTAGAGAAGACTTACTTCAACTAATACCATTTTTCAATTTGAGCTTTATAAGTGCAAAAACAATTTTCCCTAAAAATATAATCGTTGGTAAATATTAAAAAATTATCGTATTATAAGGTAAATAAATCAAGACTGTCAATCCCTGGAGCAATGTCACCCACAGGTGCATTTACCTTAATGCTTTCCGATCATTTTTGATCGCCTCAATAAAATAATATTATAAATTTCTAACTGAAAGAACATTATAATTTTCTTATTTAAGTATTTTATTTACAAATAGGGACATTTTAAGTATCGGTATTCGCAACTTTAAATGATTTTACATATTTGTTTTAAGTTATGTGTGATATTACTCATTTATTTATTTATATAATTATTGTTTCAATAAATTATAAAGACTTTCAACAAATTATTTTCAAACAACAGTCATATACAAGTTTTTTGCAATTTAAAATTGTTTTACTATTCATACTCTCTAAGTTTACTCAATCCTTCAGCCTTTGTAATGATTCTAAGTGGTGGTGACCCCAAAACTGACTTGACCTTGGGAGTCCCTAGATCACCTAGATCATAATATACACATCAGTGCTGTAGTATATTATATATATTTATGTATATTGTACTGTATACATATTGTATGTATATGTAAATGGTATCCATGTAACTGATGTTATGGATACATGAACGTTTATTCATTCATTCATTTTATTTAAAAACTTAGATTCGATTTTATTCCAAGCAACCCAGAATTGAACCACACTGGTGTCGGTTCAATTCTGAGCTCAGATTTAAATCGAATCTGAGTTCAGATTCTGAGCTCAGACCATAAAAACATTCAAATTTCTCAACTGTTTATCTAAACCGGTCGTTAAAATGTTAGAAGCGTAAATAACTCTCAAGGCCTTGATCTGGATTTGTATTAGTTTTTCTATGAATATAACGAATAATGAAAAATACGAAATGAGGTTTGCTGTCTTGAAGGACATTGACAGTGAAAATTATCTATTAAAGTTTTCTCTTTTCCAGAGTGTGAATAGCCGTTGGTTAGCCCTTGATCTAGACCAAGTCGACGCAGACAATAAACCTATAACTTTTCAAATAAAGATATATCCAGACTTTTTTTAAATTAATGCTTGATATACGGAACATCTATATGATTTGAAAACAAAGTTTCAACACAAAGCCTTGCAGTTTTTGTTGAACAGTGTGTGACACTGGAAATGAAAACGTAGGGCATTTTGCTGGCCTAACGGTTAGCATCTTGGGTTAAAATTGTTGGGGTTTGGGCTGCTTCCTCATAAAAGCCGTTTGTGTATCTCTCGCATCAAAATACTGTTGGCGTAGAACAACAAGGAAATTTGCATTCTAGGGCCTAGTTCTTTTTCATCTTAACCGAAGAAAGTGAAAAAGGATGTTTCTAATTCCAAATTAGAATTTGGAATATTTTATTGGGTTCTACGAATGTGTTTAGTTCATTTTTTGATTCGCTGTAATTTTATCTATTTTTAGCGTTGTTAAAGGCACAAGTTTTGAAATATTTACCATGATTTATAAATATTTTTCAAATAATCGAAAAGTGTTGCTTGGATGTACTTTTACTCATTTCATGCTCTGTAACTTTTAATTTTTTTTAACTCGTCGTTGAATCAATAATCATACATAAATTAAAAAGCCCAGGTAAAAAACCCGTTTAATTTAGGGACCATAGGTGCCGTATACTATCAGTAAATGCCATATAAAATATGACCGAGTCCTTGGAATTTCATTGTTGAAGGAGCTGAAAAAAAATTTAATTAAAGAGACTCAAACGATTATCATGTAGATAAACAAACATCAAATAAAGAGAGTCATTTTACAAAACAAATTACATCGAGATTACGGCTCTAACGAGATTTTCAGAGAAATCTCAAGAGAACTCTACTTTGTTCCTTACACATTCTTGGAATAAGATGGCATATACTCAGATAGGTCTAACTTTTAGCAATCGGCAAAGTCACTCGTATAACTAAATTTAAATTTTCACAAACTTCCAAGAATTCTGGAGTTCTCTCCCACAGAATGAGGGTTTTAAATGACCCTTTTATCCCTCCGCTTGTTTTCCCTCTTTTAATTATCCGCCACCTTCTGAAATCTTTTACGCTCTGTAAATCCTAAAGGCAACTGAGATAAATACATATTACGTGCTTGAGCTGGTGTACGTGTACGTTTTGAGTTGATACTAACGACTTGAGGTATGAATTTTATTATTCTAATATTTAAAAGTAGAATTATTTACTGCGTTCTCTAGATAAATTTAACAACGCAACAACCATACAGAAATTATTTCGCTTGTAAGTCGGAATTCAAGGACATATCGTTTAACTTAGTCTTAACGGATAAGTTAAATTATAATTAAATTATAAAACACCCCTGTTACAGCAGACCTACATACCCAACAAATTTCAAATGCGTAAAACATTATTTCAATTAAACAGCGAGATTCGGCATCTGGGGGCTCCAAAATGAAAAGTTATTATGGTCCCAGGCTTAGATCTTACAGTGTTAGCTACTCCTTTCTTGGGGAATTCACTGATGAGAGACATTAAAAGTATCTTCATTCAGAGTGGGAATATTGTAGGTATACAGCGGCATATATTTATTTAATTACATATTGAAGTCGTAGGTGCTGAAGATGTTTTACCCTCCACGTTTATACATTTTTGGAACCCTTATTGTTTTTAAATAGTATATTACGTCACTAGGCCAGAAAGTACTGTTTTACAGGACAAGCATGATAGTTCGGCCAGAAAGTACTGTTTTGCCGGACAAGCATGATAGATCCCGTGTGAGCGGAAGCGAGTGCGGGATTTTCAAGCGAGTATAAGGTAAAACTTACCGGCCGTGTAAAGTACGATACTTTTCATCATACTACTCAGAAAAAACATAATTTCAATCATAAAGTAGTCCTTGCATAAACCAATACGTTTCTCAATCCTTCAAACATAACTTATAACAAACAAAAAACATTTGCTATTGCTGCCATTGCTGCCACTACATTCTCTAAAAAGTAACCAATAAACAAGAATTAAAAGTCGGATAGCTGCAAATCAGCCAATTGTTTACTTCCGTTTCCGGTAACCGCAGTCTGGCAAAACTTTAGCAGTCCGGAAAAAGTTTTTGCCGGACTAGTACGGCAATGGGTAACTTTCGAGCCAACAAAAAATAACAGAAAACAGATGTTTTTGAGTTAGTATGATGAAAAATAACTATCAAATAATTTCAACATTTTAGTAAGAATAAATTTCAGGAATGTGGATGGTTAAATATGTATAATATGCAGAACTGACATTTAAGATTTGTACTAATACATATTAGTACTTTTATGTACTATGTATATATACAGTGGCAGTATACCTACATTTGGCACTCTCTGTATTATCACCACCAAGTTTTAGAAAAAAAAACATCGCAATGCTGTGACGACACAATTCGTTGCTTAACTTTCTTGAGAAATTTTGAAATAACGCATACATGTCTTTGAGAAACTGTATATGACTGCATTGGTACAGCAGACATTCACATTCACGTTTACACAATGGTTCATTGGACTGACAGACGGTGCTCAACTCTTTGACCAAATTAATTCCCGTCTACCATGAAATACAAGGTGCAAGTAATTGTTCGCAAGGCTTCACCAAGATACTAACTATGACCAGAACAGTACGAGGATCTGGCTTCAACGCTGAAGGAATCTCCTACCCCAGGAAATAGACTTATTTTACACTAACATAGTCAAACTTCGAGGTCTACTCCTTGAAAATGGAGATTCATTGATGTTTAAATAGTCTTCCTAGCAGCAATGCAGCAATAGTCTTCCTATGCAGCAATAAATAGTGTTGCTGCATAATATATTGATCTCTTCAATGTATTGTTATTTATTTTTAGCAACTTAGTTTATCGTGGTCTGTTTTCTATTGGCCACACACTTATAAATTTGGTACCTTCTTGTTTCTTAGATTCTTTCTTTTCTCTAGTGATATAGTTTATCATTGTTTTTTGTTGTTGCTGTTACCTAATCTGCAAGTAATTTTACTAGACATTTTGTTTAAACAATACTTTATTGCTATTATTAGTGGTATTAATTTGTTATCGTATTATTGTTATACTGTATTGATGTTTTTATCATTGTTATTGCCACTGTTACTCTTAAGATTTGTATTTATTTATTAATGTCATAGGTTTTTTCGCATTGTCTGAACTTTGTAACGATTATTTTGGATGAGTACGAACCATGTCATGTATTGGATCAATCTAGGAACTTTCTTTTACTTCTTTGTAATAGAATTTTCTCGTTACATAAATAAATAAACACAAAAATATAAAATACTGTATTATTCTCTCCCAAAAAAATCAAACAGGTTTTAATTTAAGGGTATCCTCCATCTTCTACAGTTCAGCACTTTGTAGAAAAGGTTGGATTAGAATGATTAGATCACTGATGACTTGGAAGAGGTTTTATAAAAGTAGGATATATTGTCGAGTAAAGCAAATAAATATTAATTAATAAATCCAATCGCTATTAGGTGAGATCGTCGAAATATTCTTGGTCAAAGGTTTCAAAGACCGAAGTCAGCGAATGCTCTTTGATTGCGTTCAACACCGTCTTTCCCTGCCCCGGTCTCCTGTGTGGCAAGTCAGCTGGGGCTCGATAAGCCACGTTTTGGCTCTCGTGCACAGCTTAAGTCATTCAATTGTCGTTTTTCTTACATTTCTAAATTTCTTAGAGACCTAAATCTCTTAATAAAACCAAAATCGGTTGGTTGAAATGGGTCCATTATTACTGCTATAGCTCTGTTTAGAGTTTATTGAAGAAAATCTCTTTGAGTTTATGAGAGGGTTGTTTGTTTTATAAGCTGTTCCATTATGCAAAGTAGTTTTGTTTTAAATCAAAAGATAATGTAGTATTACGTTTGTCTTAGAGCAAATAATATAACAGTCTTAGTATGACAACATTTATCTCACCATGATATTAAAAAAAGATTCTTTTACATTTACTGTCAAGATATCAGCATTCAACAAAACTCAGCCTGCAAAATATCTGATAGTAGCCGAACAGAAAACATGATACATACAAATTAAATTAAGTATGAGAGTGCACAAGAATACCTAGAAAAAAATATTTAGATGGTAAAATAAATCCCATTCACTCCAGAAAAGATTTATTTCAATATATATCATCAATCCAACAATTCAATATTATTATTATTATTTTTCATGGATAAGAAAGTCTTAAGGTGTACTATTGCGTTTTCAGATAATAATGTACTAACATTTCTAAACAATACATATTTTTCTGACATTTTAACTCCTTTATTATTTTGTCAGATTTAAATAGCACGAAATCATCATTAAGTTGCTTCATTAGGTCATCAATTCTCATATTTTTTTTTTTTGAACCTCAAAGCCTATATAGTCAAACCAAACTCGAGACACTAGATTATTCCAAAATCAGATAAGTTTATTTTAGGATTTTTACTTTAAATGGCGACCTACCCAGGTTATTCTAAAAAAATATAGAAATATTTCATTATTTTTTCGCCTTTTTTGTTCTGAGATATGAAACTCGGTCTGTGGAATCATTGATATTCTTGATAATACACTTTTTACCAATTACACTTAAGTAATTTTACACATTTGTACTATATAGATTATTTAACCAAAAATCACTTTCTGCATTTGACTTTATACATAGTTGTTTCTCACCTAGATTTGTTTGTTTCTATCTTAAGATTGTAATAAGATCTTGCCTCTTTTATTGGGTAGTACGATCCTGCTGCTGTCAGTATCATAGGAACAAAAACATTTCCCCTGATCAGAAGGACCAATGTAACACGGCCTCTACACACTGCATTGGTTTAGATATCTTTGCAAAGACATTCAGACACCCCCCCCCCTTGCCACCACTGTTGTCCATCTTATATAGCTTAAAATCAATTTGACTTTGAAGTTGTACTGAACTGAACTAAACCTGGTGCAAATTATATAGCTCTCATTTTGATAGATTAAATCTCATTTTTATCTCGTTTGAATATTAATCTAAAATTTCCGTAAAGTAAAATGAAACCAAGAAAAGATTAAATCTTATAAAGTAACACACTCAACTAATATTTGTTTCAATAAAAAAAATTGCCACAATCGTTCGTTTCTGCGAGCCATTAAGTTTTGAGTTTATGGTTACCTTGCACTTATTTGTGGCATTACAAAAACTGGAAATCATGGCTTTTCATATTGTTTTATTTTTACTTCGGCTGAAACAAAAACATTTAAAATTTATTTCTTCTCTTAAAATGATTAATAATTTTTAACACTAAAATATTTATTAGTTTCTAGTAACATTTATGAAATTTATATTCATATAATTTTGTACTCTTCAATGGCAATTTTGAGGTGACGTAATATTTATTCGAATCATTACCATTTCAATAAGGCGCTTTCCCCATTTCCATTCAAGGAGACTAAACGAACTCCCGACCTAAGAGAAATTTATTCTACCTTACTTCATCTGCTTCGTAGAGGGCATTAGCAAATGAAACCATATTTTATATTGCATTTGGTGCGGTGGCAATGTTGACCTATTTATTAACCAGGCTATAGTAATTTTTAAGTCTGTGGAAATAATGAAAAACTAATTAGTTTAAGACTTAGTAATCAATCACCCCTTTAATGCCAATAAGTAATGCCTTGGTAATATTATTATTAGCAAATATATTAATATACTTAAGTTTGTATATTCATCATGTAGGACAAAAATCAAATCAGCCTCTAAATTAGCTGAACACTTAAAACTATACGTTTAAGTATCGCGTAACAAAAGGGTTTATTTACCCGTTTTATCAAATTAACTAAATTAAAACGTCAATTGAGTGTCGGCTGGTGTAATTTTCTTTATATTAGGGTGAACCCGGCTGACTTTTTCATGACTTTGACTAATAAATAAAGATCACCTGCACAAGTAGATATGTCATTAGCTTTTATGCTAATGTAACGTTGCATGAGGTTAATAAGGGAACCCCTTAGGGTCTCTGGTGAGTTGGAACGAAATGGATGGCTTAAAACATGTAACAAGTTTCATGGTAAATGGTCCAACGGTGACCGATCACCTTGTAAAACCCCCATTTCTGCACTAATAATCAACATGTGACATGATAACTTATGTGTTTACTTACATTTACAACTTTATTTTGTTTACTATATCATTATGAAATAGTGCTTGATTTAGATTGGACTAAATGTAAATATTATACTCATGATTATCCTTTTCTTCAAAAAGGTTTTTAACGGAACTTAACGAAAATATCAGAAAATCAAAAAGTTGAAATAATATCCCATATCTCGTAGCACTGAGTAGAATGAAAAACATTTACGTAAAATTTGAATACGGACCGTTCAGTCGTGATTTCATTTACATACACACGTTCGCATCCTCCGACCCGGACGTTGAACTAAATAATCATTGAGTTCACCAGAAAAAAGAGTATTTCTGCTTTTTTCCGCTGATTTAATAAGATAAGACTGGTCCTAGCAACCATTAGGATAATAAGATCGTATGAAGTTAAAATAGTAAAAATATATTCTAAATAAAGTGTACAGTAAACTAAGATACTATGGAACTTAAACAATCATCATTAACTAAAACGGATTTTATGTTTCACTAAAATTGTTTTAGGAATACAGATTGAACGCAGAAATTTTATATATAAATAAAATGACAACTAAAATAGTAGATATTGAGAGCAATAATTTACTCATAAATAAAATAACAACTAAACCCCGTTTTATTACCTCACTAAATTCCAAACGTTTAAATAATCTTTGACGATTAAATCATCTTTACCTTTGTATTAATTGCCAATTACAATAATATTAAGAAATATTGACCAGAGGACATTTTTTTTTATAATTCAAAATGTATTGCTTCTTATAAACCCTTCAAATAAGTAAATATGTACCACAGACTTTTTTTGACAAAATTTTAATTTAGATTAAACAAGTTTAAGGCCTAATGTCTCTAGATTTAATTTCAAATTCAGTATTATCATTGATTATAGGGAAAAAAAGCAATGTTAAATTTTGAAGACAAAAAATTTGATCATATGCTACTAAAATTAGCTCATTTTGGTAGAGAGTTTAGGTAATCCCATATCAGGGATACGAATCTTTCATGTGAAATGTGAAACACCACAGCTGGCGCATTCTCTAGTGACGAAAGTGTACTAATTTCGCATGGAAATTTCTGGCTTCAAAACATGTGTAAGCATGAGCAGTCTCCTTTTAGGTATAAAGTCAATGGTATTTATCATTCAATGATCGTTTCACAATAAAGTATCAGGAGAAAGATTATTGAAAACGATCGACAATTAATTTCCTCGCAAACAATCACAGTGGTGTTGAGGTAATTCTCAGAAACTGAAATGGTGTAATTAGCCCTTACAGGATCCTTCCCCCCCCCGTTACCCTGACCACCCCCCCTTCCCGTCTCTGAATCATCTTCTCTCTTAAGTGTTCAAAACCCAGTCCAAAACTGTAAACCAGTACAGATTTTCCGACCACATTTCATAATCTGTAGTAGTTCGAGGGTGTTACAAAGGTTGAGCTTTAAACCTACGACCCCTGAATTAACCTACTGCCGTTAACCATAAAGTTAAATAGGTATCGTTAGCAGTATTTTATTCTAAGGTAACATACAAGATACGTTGGAGGCGTCATTTGAGTTTTAGTTAAAATAAAAACTGAATAATTTAATGATACTTAATGTACAATACAATATTGTTTTATTTCGGAGGCTAACAGTAAGGAATGAGGCAAGTACGATTTCAATTTGTTGAATGTGTTAAGTATAATATAGTAAAGTAAGTCGCAGTGAAAGTCAAGGAACAAGTCAAAAACTAAATTCAAAGCCACACATGTAACTTTATGTTTTTTTTGTAAAAAATATAAACGTATACACCTTTGTACAAAGGCATAAACGTTATTATCTTATCAAATTCCTATTTATATTCTAATAAAAAATCATTATATATATATATATATATATATATATGTGATTTAAATAAGTCCTTACTTATTATTGTAAGACACTTAATACACGTCAATATTTACTGTCAACAAATAGAGATGCTGCATTTTGCCTTTACTCCTAACATCACCAATCCGACCTGGGATATTTTCGTCCCCTTTGTACACAAGAGGAGCGTCAATGGAGAAATCTCAGTAAATAGGAAATCAAGTTACCAAACGGCACTGAACAAAAGGAGCGAATTGCGTTACCAGTAAAGAATAAAAATTGAAGAGAGAAAGCGGCCATAAATATATGTTTTTGATTTAGATTCCGTTACAACTTTTAACTAAGGCCTTTGACAGATATTTTGACATTTTATAAGTACGATACATGACTTTATTATAATATATAAAAAACTATATTTTGTAAGAGTTCCACAAATAAATTTATGTATAAATATTTTCAAAAAAAGGTTTAACTACCATGATTTAGACTGTGTTTATACTTTTTTACAAAGTTTTAATTCTTTTAAAATTAAATACCGGTAACTTATAGTTGAAAATAGGCGCACATACCACATTAACTTATTTCCTTCACAATTCATTCCTCAACCAGATTAAAATGCCTTATTTGTATTACCCTTAACACTGCTGCATTTTTATTTAAACATTTTTTTATAATATGTATTATGTTTTAAGGAATGTGGTGTACAAATTTATTTTTCGACCACAATATTCTGAGCTTTTGCTCCTCTCTGGTTTGAGCAAGCACTACGTTATATAAATGTAGATGAGTCTCTAGACGTGAAATAGATTCATGAATAGATTACCACCATAAAAGGGACGAGCTTTAAACTGCAGTGTCTAATGCGATTCCTTCATTCATGTGCCTACTTTGATACAATTTCGTCTCATGTTAGTGAACCTAATTCATAAAATGTGTATTTTATCTTTATGTTAGAGTTTCGGGGGCTACCATAACTGCTTCGTACAACTTAAAATGTTCTTGTAATAAGGAACAATATACTTTAGGTATTTACAGTAACAACCAGATTTGATTTTTTATTCCAGATGAGGCCCAGGCCTCGTAGTTTTCATGGACAGGCATTGTAGCTGGATATTCAGCTTATCACGCACCCCATAGGTTGCAGCATTATCATGTTGCAAATTGCCATCGGTTACTGGCGGGATTTGAACCCGAGACTCTGGGGACCGAAATTCCACTCTCTACCCTTACACCAAGCCACTCCCCAAAACTAATTTGGGTTTTTTTACATTTACCTCTTCAATCTAATGAATTACATATCTCTCTCACTAACCGTAAATTCCACTGGACTACGACTTTTCTTAGAGTTTAATTTATTTCAACTCAAGCATATATCGAGTTGTAGAGGTAATTCTTAATCGAATTCTACTTACTTACGTAATTTTAGTTAAATTCCATATTTGAAGGTTAGCCAAATTTAAATTCGAGTTGAGGAGGTAAAGAATAGTACTATGGACCTACCATGACTCTTTGACACGTTGTAACCATTATGCCGGAGTCTCTACCTATAGAAGTCCATTTAGAAGCTAAGAAAACCTCGAGATACAGAGGAACTTAACTAATCCTTAAAAAAAACCTAGAAAAAGTAAGAAAATCAAAATATATCAATAATAGTTCTTAAGATCAAGTTTAAAACTTAATAATTTACTGATATTTGGGTGCCTAATTAAATGACATAACCCACATGCACGCAAAAACGTAGGCCCAAAATAATGTCATGATAATATTAAATTATATTATGGAAAAAAGAACAGAGTAGATTTAAAATATCCAGTGGCGTTTATTAATATTCAATTTTTAGTTTCACTATTAATTTTATCATGCGATAAATAACAACGTGTGATAGTTTTATCATATTTTATGAATTTCATTTTCAAATAAATTCATTATGACTTATGTGGTTTAGTCAGTAAAATAATCAAAACAATTTAAAAAATGAAGAACGTTTGTAAAAACACTATAAATTTTACATACCACTTAATTTATTTGCATATTTTGTGAAAATTAGGATAATCTAAACAGATAAAACAAATGAACATTCAAAACTTGTTCTTAATAATGCAAAATATATAAGAGGAAATCAAATAACCTTTGTTTTAAATCCTATATATGTAACATAGATTTTCTTAGACATATTTCTTAGTAATCCTAAAATATTATTCAGTTTAAATTATTATAAAAAATTTTAAGTAGCCTAAGAGAACGTGGTACAAGGAAATTCAATCACAGATTAAGCAAAAGTAGCTTTGAATAATTATTACAGCAAACAAAAGAAACTGCTCCAATATTTTTTACTACACACGTAAGCCTGAAATATTGGCATTTTTACCTTACCATTTTTGCTATTCAGAGATTGCAAATGGACAATTCCAAATATTGCAAGGTTCAATATACGTAATATAAATTTGCAACCTCCATGTCCATGTGCAGTATATAAACAAACCTCAAGATAATGAATTAAGAATCAAGAAATAAAGAATAAAGAAATCTTTAAAAGAAATCAAAGATATTATTGATTTCTTTGAAAGAATAAAGAAATCAATAAGGAATCTTTACTGTCATAAACCTTTTCAAGGCTAGACAAACGTTAAACAAACATAAGTACAGAAATAATAAAAAATTCAGTGTACGTATATGATTCTTACATATAACATTTTAAAAACCTCTCTTCATCATCAGTGAGGTATTCCTTGACACTGTATATTCCTTTGATACTAAATAAAGATCGTAACTTTCTTTTCGACCTCGCCTCAATTGATTCGGCTTTGGTGGAGTTGGGAAGAAAAGTATGACTACGTTGAACAAGGTCTGTTTAAAAAAGTATGGTTTTGTGTTGTAGAACGGTTAAGGTCAAGGAATGTCTGAAATTTTGGAATAAAGTAAATGGTAGGAAAACATGGGAGCAATTTTATATATTTAAAGATAATTGTAAAAACACTGGAAGGCTCGTTAACGATCAAGTGAGCTTTGACTCTTTTACCACGTTTAGGAACCTGTTATCGGTCAATTCCTCCCGCAGCCAATACGATTTCAGAAAGGACGCCATCTTGGAACTGCCAGCCTATCATTGTGCCTGATGATGATCGATTATCATCCGGTCGAATTTAATAGAATTCGATCGCCACTTTACTCCGTCGATGTTTATTTACCGTCTTGGATGTAAATATATGTGTAAATATATTTGTAAGTGTTGTAAAACAGCATTTACAACCAGTTATTTTTCCTACTAAGCCATAAAGTAGAAATGTTAATATTTACAACCGTAAACCAATAAGGGACAAAGACGCATAAAACACGACCCGTGATAATTTACGGGTATACATGTATTCTCTTTCAGAAATGTCAGATGTATTGTCTGTTTGGTAAATGGCCTAGAGTGAATGAGCCGGTTGCTGGGTAGCACCCATGTTAATCCTCTTAACTCTAAATTCATCTACTTACAACAAACACATATTTGAATCTCTGTCACTCGTTTTGATGAAACCGGTAAAGTTAAGAGTGATGGCGTCATGTTTTTGAACGAAACAAATGTGTGCTTTCACTCACTAATAGATAGCATATCTCGTTTGTCTAATTTATTATATTCTGCTGCAATTTCGACTATTTAAGTTTAGGCTATCCTACACGCATCTTAAGGGAAATCGGATCTTAAAATTTGCAGTACCTTGTGTCGTAATAAATTAGTAAGTAATAACAATACATCACTGATACAAGCAATCTTGGTGCCAGATCATTCAAAATATTAGCTTGTTATTTAGATATCTTGAGATTTATGTTATTTCATTTTTATGATAAAAAATATTATTTAACTTTGTAGAACAAGGAATGTATTTGATCTTTAGATAGTCGTTTTTCTGAATAAATTATTCTTGCTTATTGTCCGACGTTTAGTTAATGTGAATTGTCATTTTAAAGACTATTACCAAGATGAAATATACACAAAATGCTACATTGCGGCTTTATAAAACAGATTAAAAATGTTTTGGAATAAATAACGAAATATTTGTTAAAAAAATACCTTATTATACTTATATCGGGTTATAAATACTTAAATATCGGGAATAAATACATTTAATCTATTTAAATTCAGATTATATATGTGTTTGAAGATCTACCAAAAATAATTCTATTGCAAGATTTGTTATATATTTGTTTGTTATTGTATTACTTATATTAAATTATCGTTTAAATTTTTATTTTTTTATATTTTTCATAATTCGAGGTTATGTGAAACACACAAATTACACTCATAAATACGAATATTTCTATTACAACGTTTCAAAACACACGTTTGGTCAAATTGATTCACACTGTCAGCAAGAGAATAGATTTTAATTAGTCTTCCAGCCAACTTCTCGACAAAAGAAACGCTTCCCCATCTTGGGATATTACATTGTCACCTACTCCATTGCCTGGTACTCCGCAATATCTCCATTTTATTTTAAGATTCGATGCTGATTCTCTCAAGCCTAGGCTGCCTTATACGTTCAATTCAAACGTAAATCTTATTAGTTTTATAAAATGAGTAGCTCAAGAAATATGTTTTACCTGGAACTGTTAGACTTTTATGATGAAATAGCCTCAGAATCACTGGTATATAACCAAAGAAATATATAAAGTTACCTGATATACCGCCAAGCAATTGTTTATTGGTTTTAAGGACCAATGGTTTTGGACTGTATGTGTCCATTTTTAAGTTAACATCAAGTTAAAGCATTCCTCTTCAAAGTAGTTCTATGGAAGTTGAAGAACACTTAAAAAACGGACAAAAAATTACATAAAACACTATACTATTAGCGGACTTTTCGTCCATTTTTTAGATGTTTTCTTGCGTTTGAGTGTAGTAACGTCTCTTCAACGGTAGTACTACTACTTCGAAGAGAAATATGTTTAAACTTGATGTTTAATGGACACATTTGGTCCGAAACCACTGGTCGTTAAAACTAACTAACAATCACTTGGAAGTATACCAGGTAATTTTATACCTTTCTTTCGACAGCCTTTTATGATTTGTCTTCTTTCTTATTTCATTAATAAGCCATTGAAAATTGCTATATATTAAAATAATTTAAATTAAAAATCAAAACTAAATAGAAGAGATTGTCAACCTCTCAAAAATAACTTATTGAACAAGAAATAAAAAAGACTGAATAGTTTATAATTATGCTTTCTTTATCTATTCTACAGGAATGAATGAATGAACTTTATGTATCCAAGCTATGTTTTAATTTTTATCTTTTAATCAATTAGTAGAACAATTGAAACCAAATAGTGTTGCTGAAGTACTTGGATGTGGGACTGAATATATTTAAAGTAATATATTTAAGTATAAGTAAATGAATCTATCAATCCAGTCATGATTCCTTTACTGTCGTAATATTTGCACAAGCATTGGCATGAATCAAGATACATACAATACACTAGAACTAATGTATGCACTCTAAATCATATTCTCCATAAAATGTCGTTGACGCTGTAGTACAGTACTGAATTGTTAGAAGCCCATTCGGCAATTTCTTTTTTATTGGGCATCACTCATTATTTTATTCAGCTTGAAGTCTATAGCAAATATTTTTCTCGTTTTCAAAGTTGAAATTACATTAGTAACAAAAACACACAAATGTTAAGTCCCTCATTTGTTTGTTTTTTGTAAATGTAATTTTAACTATGTCATTGTGGTGTGAAAACAAGAAAAATCATCAACAAGACCTTCAAGCTGAATAAAATGGTGAGTGTTTCCAATAAAAAAAGAAAAGCCAGAAATTAACGAATGATCTTTTCAATAGCCTTAAATAAAGGGCATATAATTAAAATGTGCATATAGCTACCATACTGGTAATTCACTCCCTTCTTGGTAATTTGCTTCACAAGAGCAAGGTAATGTCATCTGAAAGTACATCTCTCTCAAATGAAACATTTATCGTACAAGTTAAGGAAAAGAGTTCAGCACATTCCCTTAAGAAGTAAGATGAAACCCCTTCAAAACTACCATTGTCTTAATGTTGACGAAAAACTTAAATTTATAGCTCGGATATAGAAGTTACAACCTGCTGGCTTTTGTTTAGATACTGCTGGACTAACATCCACAGCCTGCGCATGATGATCCGATATCGCTGTTCTAAGAACAAAAGCATTGATCCGGTAATCTTCTGATCAATATACACGAGAGTAGTGCAATAGTGGGGCTGCTAGCCCAATCAAACTTTGACAGGCAGTCAATTTTTTGACAGCTACTTCCGGTCACGTGACCGGAAGTGACGTCATCAGCTGTGACGTAGCTGTGACGTGTTTTTGGTGGGTATTTAAAGTTTAAATGCCCTGCTGTGCTGGGTATTTAAATTTTAAATGGCCGGAAGTGTGTCAAGGTCTTTTGGGGGTGTTTTTAAAAAAGATCTTGCATTTTCGGAAAATCCGAAAATGCAAGATAATTTTTGTTTCTTTTTACAAACTGTTGTTTTGTTGATTTTCACGTCTGTTAAAATACCATGTAAAAAATGGAATTGACAAATTAACAAGAAAATATCCTGCTACAAAGTATCCAAATAAAGATGCAATTACATAAACATAAACTTTAAAATATAGCGAATGTTCTTCCTTTTTATCTGTTAGCATTTCCTGAACAAGGTAACCAAAATTGTAACCACATAAAAATGAAAGTAGGCAAATAATAAATTTCGACGGGTTCACAAAAACCAAGTTGTAAAGTAGCGAATTTCTTTCTTCTTCCATTGTTGAATTTTTAGTCGAAACCAATTAATGATAACATTATTGCTTGCGCATCAGAACTAACAGTTGATGAAATTTCATTTACTTGTAGACTTGTAGTAGTTTCATTTGTAGTAGGTAATTGTTTGGAAGTTGGTGTAGATGTAGAAGAAACAGTATTATATTGAAGCTCAGAGTCCATGTGTGCTCGGGTAAAGAGCTGAAGCTTTAATGACGTGTGGTAGCCGTGTCCTACTGTGCATCAGGAGTTGTTGGTGGTGGGGGGTCGTTTGTTTCTTGCACTGAAATGTAGATGGAATCATAACTTTCTGGAGGATGTACTAAAATTTGTTGTATAGGATCTGCATCAATAGGAAAACTTTGCGTTTCAATGCAAAGTCCATCTTTAATAAAAGAAACATATAAAACAGAACTCATGTTTATTTAGATGTTTACTCTGCCGGTTCTACTAGCAAACTGATGTGTCAATATCGGCGTTGCAACCTCCCTTGACATGTGCAGCTCGGAACATCTGCCCTCCCCCCACCACCATGAGAGACTCCTCGCAATTTTTGGATTTGTAGTGTTAGTTCTAACGTAGGTGTTGTAGGGTGAACATCTCAGTACTAAACAATTGTTTTTAACATTTGGCTTAAAATACTTATTTAACTTTGTACAAGTTACAATATTTTTAAAGATGCTACTTTATTATATTACTTTAATACTTAGCTATAATATTTAGTTAAAGAAATCGAAACTGTAGTTGCGATTAAAATAGAAACATGGTTTCTTAACATTTGCCTTAAAAAGATTTGTAACAAAATATCGTAAGAAAATTTTTACAACATATTTGAATTAATATGTTTGCAAACCCTATCATGCGAGTTTTAAAAGATAAACGAGACCGAGTGGGCCGGGTTTGACCTCGCATGCTTTCGCTTGTTGCCGACCAGTTAGCAATACAACTGGTTGACCTTGCGCCGCACTTTCGCTTGCGGCCGGCCGGCGAATACAGGTCGTCGTCCTTGTTGCATCACCCGGCACACCTGTCCTTGATTGCTTAACACACTCTACACTCTACACTCGACAAGTTATTCTTTCCTTTGCCACCGTCCTAACAACACCTACTTCAATTTCACAATGAACCGCTCCGAGTATACCGAGATTTGGTATAACTGGTTTTCCTATCTTCAACTGCTTGGGGTACGAATTATTCAATCGAACAACAATCGTGATTGGTATGATGTTACAACCACTATTGCTCGAAAACCTTTTCAGCAAGTTTGGAAAAACATTCTTACCGGCACCAAAATTCGCACCGAACCACCCAAAATTCGCACCAAACCACCTATATCACCTGTATCTTCAAACGTACCCCAGCAAAAATTTCATCTAAAAAAACTGAAACTTAACCGAAAATATGAAATCCTAAGACATTTATCTTCTTCTATTTTCATTTTTAATTCTGAAAAAACCAAAATTTATGTCATTGACATTCCCAAAAAAATTCCTATTCCCCTTAACCCTCGACACTTGATAATAAATAAAAAAGGTGCCAAGTTAAACATAAATATTACCGAGTAAAACCTTTTCCCACCTCCAAAGTCCACCCTGGTGGCAAAAAAAAGGCCCTTCTAAGGGCCGACCTAAGACTTTCAAATTTAGGCTTAAGTTTAAGCCTCAACCCTTGGTGACTAACAAGGGGTGGTTTGTGAAAGCCCCTATGGGACTTAGAGGTACACGGACCTCTTGTTAGTCACCAAACGTTAAGGCTTTAGCGAAAGCTCCCCGCTATTGACTCAACCTTTGGGACTTAGAGTTATGTGAACTGCTTGTTAGTCACCAAGGGTTGAGGCTTTAGCGTCCAACCCTTTGTGACTTAGTGGTACACAGACCACTTGTTAGTCACCAAGGGTTGAGGCTTTAGCGAAAGCCCCCCGCTATTGACTCAACCTTTGGGACTTAGAGGTATATGAACCGCTTGTAGTCACCAAGGGTTGAGGCCCTAACTTAAGCCTAAATTTGAAAGTCTTAGGTGGCCCTTAGAAGGGCCGATTTTGCCACCAGGGTGGACTTTGATTGAGGAGGGGAAGGAATATAAGGTTTAATTTAATATATTTATTCTCAATTTTCCACCCTCCGCTGTTACTAGTAAAAATTTTGGATCTGTTGGGACAAGTGGTGGTTTGGTTTTTGGAGTTGTGAGGATATAAATTTTCGTCCTCTCCTCGTTGTAGATATAAATTTTGTTTTCTTCAATTCTGTACAGGTTATATTTTTTGTTTTTCTTTAATTCCTTTAGCCTGATGTTCTTTACTGGTGCGGGATGAATTGTTTGGGGGGTGGGGGTTTCTTTGATTGGTGCGGGTTGAATTTGTTGGGGGGTAGAAAAAGGGTGCAGTCCGCACAACTCCATCCAGTCTTCAGTTAAAATATCGTCACAAATTGGAGCGATCGGAATGTCTTCAATTTGCGGCGTTGATGTTTCTGTAACTGGTGTGGGATTCTGAAATAATTGGGGTTGATCTTCATTAAGAGCATCAGCTATTATTTCGTTAATGGAGGAGGAGAGGACGGGAGAAGTTTGTTTTTTTTGAAGAAAATCAGTCGAAATAGAAGAAAGGTCAATAGATACCGGAATTGTAGTTGGTTTCTGCTGCAGAGGTTTCTGCAGCAGACTCAGGAGAATGGGGGTAGATGAAGAAGATGCAGAGGAGTTCATGTTGATATAAAAAGAATAATAAAATGGATAATATAATGAAATAGGAAAAATGGTTAAAAAACGTGGGAATGGATAGTAACAGCGATGGTGGCGAGTGGCAGAATAACACAAGGCGGGCGAATGGGGTTCTTATAGGCAGCAGACACAACAACCTTGTAGTCAAGGTAGTGAAAGCTGAGGCTAGCGACCAGGTCCAAGTAGGCCAGACGAAGTTGTGAGAGCGGTGGCTAGCGACCCGGCCAAGGCTACCGGCCCCGGCAGAGCGACACGTTGACCTACTAGTCAAGGCTCGCTAGCGAGGTCGAGTCTCGAGCTCGCTGATATAAGCAAGCGCGCAACGTTTCTCTTTGGCATTACGGTGAAGGTGTAACTGGTCCGCTTACGTGGAGGGTTATGCTGTAACGTAATGTTCGCCATGGTGTGTGGGATGGCTTATGTCAAGCACACACTGCGTTCGGCTATTGTGGGAGAGGCGCCCTCCTATAATAGTCGGTCGCAATGGCAATCCACCTACCTTTCCATTTCCTGCGTGGTTTAATTGTCAGGGTTAATATTACGGTGAGGTGTGTGAGTTCGCTTACGTGATGATCACACCGTAACTGTAATATTAAGTTAGGTGTAATATTATAGGGAGGTGTGTGAGTTCGCTTACGTGATGATCACACCGTAACTGTAATATTACATAGTATAAGATAGAATAGGGGGAACGTTAGGTAGGGGTTAAGATATGATAGGGCGGTGAGGTGTGTGAGTTCGCTTACGTGATGATCACACCGTAACCGCATGCATGATAGCATTTAAGGGGTAGCATAAGTTATAATAAAGTAGTATAGAAATAAAGTAGTAGAATAAGGTAGGGACCCCACGCTTCCCCACCCCCCTTTTTTTTATAATTTTTAAATGACCTTGACCTAGTTTTGATTGTTCTACTTTCGGACTTAGAATTATTTTAAATGACCTATTTTTTAGACTTAGATATTTTAATTTCAAAAGACTTACTTGTTTGACTTATATATTGATTGATTTTAAAACTCTACTTTTGAGACTTAAATATTTTGTTAAAGTTTTAAATAACCTAAGATTTTAGTTTTGTGTTGTATCTTTTATTAAATAATTATTATTTTTAACATTTGGGTTTTTGTAAATGTTTTAATTTCTGTTGATGGTGAGTTTAGTTTTCGCGTTGGTTATTAATATTTTTGAGTTTTTGCGTCATAACTTTTATACCGTTGGTTTAATCAAAAAATGTTACTGGACCTTTTTTGTTTGTCTTTTAATTCCGCTTAATTTGACTACCCGCACGATAGATTTGGAGCATTTTTTGTTATATCCCCCCCCCCCTCCCCCCGCGAAACCCCCCCCCTCCCCCCTCCCCCCCCTCCCCCCCCTCCCCCCCTCCCCCCCCTCCCCCCCTCCCCCCCCCCTCCCCCCCCTCCCCCCCCTCCCCCCTCCCCCCCTCCCCCCCCTCCCCCCCTCCCCCCCCTCCCCCCCTCCCCCCCCCTCCCCCCCCCCCCTCCCCCGCGGAAACCCCCCTCCCCCCTCCGGCAAAACCGGTTACTTGATTTCGTCGCCGTTCAACTTTAGAACTGCGTCGCCGTACACGATGGCAGTGGATATAACAAAAATGCTCCAAATCCATCGTGCGGGTAGTCAAATTAAGCGGAATTAAAAGACAAACAAAAAAGGTCCAGTAACATTTTTCGATATAACCAACGGTGTAAAAGTTATAACGCAAAAACTTAAAAAAAATGTACATTTTCTATTATTTTTTACTTCGTATATTTCTTAACTATAAAAATTAGGTCAAGGTCATTTAACTTTAAGCGGAAAAAAGAGAGGAACAGTGTTATTAATTAACACTGTTCCTCTCTTTTTTCCTAAAAGGCAGGGAAAGAAGTTCCGTTAATGTCTATTTTTTATGTGGCAGAATCATATCCATCATCATCATCTGTTTCGTTTTGAAAGTTGATGTAACTAACATCAACCCAAAGATAATGATATCCTTGTTCGAAAGCCATAGTATCAATATATGATTCCACTGTTGAAAACCAATTAGGATCTATTAAAGGGTTGATTGTAACCATGACAGTTTCTAATGTTAAATTTACCCATCTTTCTCCAGTAACAGAAATTGCAAAAAAATTTACATTTTGAAGAAAATGGATTAAATTTAACATAAAATGAACATGTTGTACAGGAGTGCAATGAACATTGTAAGACATCCGGAAAGTTTCCATGCTGATGAGGGAAATGTTGTCTTTTACTTAATCCACGGTTTATATATATGCATTTCCCCCCACCATAGAGTTCTTAAAAAGTGGGTCAAGGTCATCTGAAGATACCCTATGAACGGGGAACAGAGCAGTAAGTGGTTAAACCACAAACTGCTCTGTTCCCCGTCCCTATTTAATTTCTTTTATTGATATGTCTTTATAAACATATAATATATGTTTATAAACACATACATTTAACTTGATATTTAGCAAATGGGAAGAATCCACACAGCTGGCACAATTCTTGCGGTCTTGGTGTTTCCAGTTTGTATCCTATGATTCCAAATCGGTATATCATTTGCCTATGCAACGGTTCTCCCTCTTCGGCTGAAGGAAGAGCCTAAAAAAAAAAAAATAGTTTAATGATATTTAATAAAATAATATATTGTAAATAGAAAAGAACAATACTGTTAATGAAAACGTACCCAGTCACATAGGGCACATATTTTCTCGCCATCTGCCAATTGAAACCAAATTTTGGTTTTAAATATACAACGTTTCTTGTGCTCAGTAATGAGCTCGCTTTGCAAGATTTGCGGCAGCGGCTCTGACACCTCCCTAATTTGCCGAAGCATAGGGTTGTCTGAGCAGATCCGCTGCAAACATAACTCGTACAAGGAGCTCATTGTTATGGGCTGACTATGCTCACCTCACAGCCTTAAATACGTACCAATCACCTTGATGGCAAAGGACAACGCCCTCCATTGGGTTAACCAGGTCGCCATAGGAGGCCGCCGCCTTGGACCGACAGTATATATAAGGTGTGCTGCAGTCTTGTGGTTATATTTGCCATGGAATCCCTCATGATCTTTGGTGCTGTGCACAACTTTGTTGAAGCCAAAAGAGTACTATGGTACATAAAAACGTATCATAGCAATCTGAATTGCATCAGTGGAGTACTTGAAGCTGTTAAAGCAGACGGTACAAAAAATCTGTTGCACTTCGGATTCTATGGATTACGAAGGACTTGAATCATGGGTCCTTTATTATGTACAATTTTGTACAAAACTTTACATCAAAGTTGACACGGACTAAGGGGGTTTTCTAGGAGGAAAGAAAAGAATAGATACCAACAATGCATGTTGGTAGCTATTCTTTTCATTCTTCCGCTAAGATTTAAATGACCTTGACCTCGTTATGGACTTAGAAAATTTTTGTTAAGTTACAATAAACCTTCAAAATAACTAGGTCAAGGTCATCTGAACATACCCTATGAACGGGGAACAGAGCAGTAAGTGGTTAAACCACAAGCTGCTCTGTTCCCCGCTCCTATTTAATTTCTTCTATTGATATGTGTTTATAAACACATACATTTAATATCATATTGCTCCAGAGGAAACCAACCACAAAGATGACAATATTCTTGCGTTATTGGCGTCTTCAATTTGTATCCTACATTTTCAGATGCATGTTTCAGGTATCTGTACAGTTCTTGATCCGGATTCGCACCAGGAAGCCGCTAAAAAAAAATATTAATTTAAAGAAAATTAATAAAATAATATATTGTAAATAGAAAAAACAATTCAGTTAATGAAAACGTACCATGTGACATAGGCCGCATATTTTTTTGCCAGCATTTGGCATTTCCCACCAAATTTTAGTTTTAGAAACACACCGTTTTTTGTGCTCATAAATGAGCTCGCCTTGCAAGATTTGCGGCAGCGGCTCTGACACCTCCCTAATTTGCCGAAGCATAGGGTTGTCTGAGCAGATACGCTGCAAACACAACTCGTACAAGGAGCTCATAGTTATGGTCTGGCTATGCAAACCTCAAAGCTTTAAATACGTACCAATCACCTTGATGGCGAAGGTGATTCCCCCTCCCCCGGGTTTCCACTATATATTGAGCGGATAGAATTAATAGTTTGCTACATTTTGAATCAACAAAACGTTATGGAATCTTTCCAAAAATACCCGATTGATCAAAGATTAAGTAGAAACCGAAGGGAACAAAGAAGACAACACAGATTAAGAAAAGCTTTTGAAAAATTAAAATTAGTTGTACCGGAAAGTCAAAAACAAAAAAAATTAACAGAAAATCTATAGTTCAAAATGCAATAGATTTACATTAAAAAATTGGAAGAAGACTTGAAATCACCAACATTTAACTTAGAACAACAAGAATTTGAACAATCCGAACAGACATTTTTACAGGATATAGAAGAATTCCAACAATTCGAACAGAAATTTGTACAGGAAATAGAAGATATCTTCAAACTTCGCATAATTTAAACCAAGACATTTATGAAATTTTGTATCAACCTTTTGAAACTGTTTCCTTGCCAGTGTTAGAAAGCTTGGATGAATATTTTTTTGACGTCGAAAAGTAGAGGGGGTAAATGGGTGGGGAGCTGTTATAAAGGCAGGGTAAACAGAGTAATCTTTACTTTCTTAGGATCCAGCGCTATGGCAGGCACTTCGTCTTCGTCCAGGTCTTCTTCCTCGTCATCAAGAACATCATCATCATCATCATCTGTTGTTTCTATTGTGAAACAAAAATCTCCTTCTCCAAAAAAATCTTCACCGAAAAAATCTCCTTCTCCAAAAAAATCTTCACCAAAAAAATCTCCTAAGAAAATTTCTGAAAAACTTCAAAAACTTCAAAAATTAAGAAAATCCTGTTTTAGAAAGAACAATGTGCTCATATTTTAAAAAAAGGAGCGAACAAAGGTGAAAGGTGTGTGAAGTTGTGTAGTGTAGGTGAAAAATTGTGTAATTTGCATAACAAACGTGAACCTTCCGAAAAAGTCAAAATTCAACCTTCTAAAAAAGTCAAAATTGAACCTTCCAAAAGTGAATTGCCAGAAAAAATTGAAAACTATAAAAGAATTAAAATCAACCAGATTGAAATTAAACCACAAATATGTTTTTGTAAAAAAGATCAGTAACAGGGATGTTGTTCTTAGATGTTGTGATGAACTCTACTTGCTCAAATTACCAGTAAATCTTCAAATTCCAATATCAGTAATGTTCATTATTATTTAGTAAGAAAATCTCCATCTGATAAAGTTAAATGGTCAAATTAAACAAAAGACAAAAAAAAAGACAAAAAAAAATGGAGCGGGGGAATAGACCACTTTGTAATTCCAAAAGAATTACTTAGCGGTCTATTCCCCCGCTCATAGGGTATCTTTGAATGACCTTGACCTATTTTCAAAATTTACAATGGAGGGTTAATTTCTTATAAAAGCGAGATAACAAAATGACTTTTTACTTTTTACAATCTAGTCCCTAAAAAGAACAATGTTCGTATATTATTAAAAAAGGGTAAAAGATGTGTTGTGTAAATCAAACATTATGCAGTGCGCACAACAAATACCTCATTTTGTTAAAACTGAGAGGTTAGTGTAAAAATGAAATAAAAAAAAAAATAGGAGCGGGGGAATAGACCACTTTGTAATTCTAAAAGAATTACTTAGCGGTCTATTCCCCCGTTATAGGGTATTTTTTGGTGACCTTGACCTACTTTTTACACTTATAAATTTTCGCTAACTGCTATTGACCTTGAAAATAAATAGGTCAAGGTCATTCAATAATTAAAAAGAAAATGGAGGTGTACGGTTTTACAGAACCGTACACCTCAGAAACATAACAGAAGAAAAGCTAAATCTGCCTATATATAAATGACCTTGAGACTTAGAAATTTTCGCTAAGTCTTTTTGTTGACCTTGAAAATAACTAGGTCAAGGTCATTCGATAACTAAAAAGAAAATGGGGGGTGTACGGTTTTACAGAACCGTACACCCCCGGAAACCTAAAAGAAGAAAAGCTAATTTAATACAATCTGCCTAGAGTTTAAGAATTAATAAAAAATAAAAAAATAAAGAAATAAAATTTAGTTTAAAAAAAAATAGCTAAACAGCCCAGCGCTGCACATCATGATTACAGTGTGATCATCACGTAAGCGAACTCACACACCTCACCATAAGCGTACAACGCTAAGCTAAAACAAAAATGTTATTTTGAAATAGCAAGTTGCTTAATTAAATTTAGGAAAAAATGTTATACAAATATGTTTTTTATTTCCTAACACTAAAGGAGCCAGTGTCTCGCCATTAGCGACGCAGAACAACTGAGGTCTAGCGAAACTCCGGAGGTAGGCGAACTACCCATCCAGCACGTATAGAGGTTGTAAGTGACCCGCTTTGGTGAGCGTAATCACTACAAAAGCGGTAGCCGGTTTTACCATTATTGGTTTTACCATGCAAAAGATGGAAGGAAAAAAGGAAAGGAAATTGGAATTGAAAGGTGTCCCTAACTAAAAAGGAGTACAAGACAAGAGAGGGAATGCCCTCAACAAGCTTGTTGGAAAAAGGAAATTGGAATAGAAAGGTATTAAAAACATATCATATAACATTCCTAAAAACAAAAATTTTACTTTAAATTTAAACATTCCAGGCAGAAATATATTGTAAGTAAAAGAAAGATTTTAAAATAATACTAACTACCAAACCAGCAAATTAAAAACAAACTACAAACCCTAGGGTATCTACAAGCACAAACAACTACCATGCCTTAAAATTAATCAGTCCTACGTCAAGATGTTATTATACAAATAACACCAAGATATTTTCACCAAACAGCAAAAATGATAAAATGTTCAGGGCGCCTTCTGAACATGTTACCACCTCACTGTCTAGCGAGCAACTGATGCCGAACCACACGCGCAGATCCCGGACCCCAACTCGGCTTGAGGTCATCCCCCCTCCTCGCTTACCCCCTCCCAAACCACAGGACCCTTACTGCGGGTTTGGTTTCCATCATTCTTTTGCCATTGTTCCAACAGGCAACAACATTTCTTTCTTTACTTTACATTGGATTTGTAAATATTTTAAGTGTTAAAACTTCTCAATATTTAATATTTTAGGACTTTGAAAAATTTTCAAACCTATCATTCTTTTGCAACTGTTTAAACAGGCAACAACACTTCTTTCTTTATTTTTACTTTACATTGGACTTGTAAAACTTCCTAATAATTAATACTTTGGGACTTAGAAAAATTTTCAAACATCTGCTTCAACATTTATTTTTACAATATCAAGTTTCTTTTATAATGCCTCCAACAGACAACAATTTTCCTTTTGGATGTACAATTTGTGAAAAAATATATAAAATAGTTGAACCAGAAGACTTAACGGATGACGAAAGTATTTTTGAAAATAGTTTGATTCCAGTAGAAGATACATCTGATGCTACATCCGATGCTACATCCGATGCTACATCCGATGCTACGTCTGATGCTACAAGTGATGAAGAAAATATTTTGGAAGTACCAGTAGCAATAGGCGAAGAAACACCGTTAACACATGTTGTAACAATTAACTATGATCCAGTACAATATATACATGCTCTTGTTCGGCGACGTTTGTTTCCGGCATCGGACATGGAGGAAGATGAAAGCGATAACGATTTGGAAATAACATATTTAAACAACAGCAATGATGATCACACTTACGACGCATAATATATGTATTATTTTGAACTTAAATTATTTGACGTTGGCACTTAGATTTTTTTAAAACTTCCATTATTTGACCTTGAGACTTAGAATTTTTTTAAAACTTCCATTATTTGACCTTGAGACTTAGATTTTTTCTAAAACTTTCATTATTTGACCTTGACACTTAGATTTTTTTAATACCTGCATTATTTGACACTTAGATGTTTTTTTAAACTTGCATTATTTGACCTTGACACTTAGGAGTTTTGAAATATAAGAAATTTAACTGTTATTAACACTTTTTGTGTTTAATACAGAAAAAAGTGGTGGGGGTAGTCTATAAATAGGGGTAGTTTAAGAGTGGTTCTTATTATTACTGCAACTTTTGTGGAGAGCACACCTACGTCATGTATTACTGCATCAGTTGTGAAGAATCTTTTGAAAATGAAAACTTACTACAAATACACAAAGAAGTGTACCATAACAACGAAACAAGAAACAATGCAGAAGAAGAAGATTTAGAAGAATTAGATCAAATGCTGGCTACCCATCAACAACAACTAAATTCAAGACCAAGTGTTATTCAATACGCACCCGGACCATCTTTGGATGTGGAATTATACGCCCGAGCTTTACCAGGCAGTGTAGTAACTCATTTTAAGATTGACAATGCTCAATTGCAACTAGCACAATTTATATTGAAAGCAAAAACATTAGTAACAGAAACATTGAAGAATGAACTAAGAAGATTAAATTTTATAAAGTTTGGAATATTATTAGATACTGTATTTACAAATGTTCAGAATGAAACATCACCAAGAGGATTTTTAACTAAAAACAAAACCATCATGTTTGCATCGGATATAAGCTCAATTGTGGATGATTGTTTTGAAGAACTTTTAACAAAATTACAAGAACATGAAGGAAGAGGTTCTGGATGGAGTTTGTTAAGTATAACAAGCTTAGATGTGAGAGTTCATAAACATGGATATGGAATGAGAGGTAGTAGTTATATTGCTTTGCCAAGGAAGATTCGAGTAACCAAATCTTGTGTTAATGTACAAAATGAAAATGCTGAATGTTTCAAGTATGCAATGCTTGCAAAATATGTAGAAGATCATGTGGAACGACCGAGTAGAGCATACGATGAGGTTTCATATATGTATAACTTTCAAGGCATGACTTATCCTGTTTCAATTCAAGACATATCAAAATTTGAAAAGAAAAATCCTTTTGCATCTGTAAACATCTTTGGCTTAGATTCATCCAACAATGTCTATCCCTTACGTATAACACCCACCGAACGCAGAGATCATACCGATTTATTATTAATAACAAAAGGTGATATTTCACATTATGTATATATTAAAGATTTCGAAGCTCTAGTTTGCAAACAGTTATCAAAACATAAAGTAGAAAAAACCACTTGTAAAAGATGTTTTTGTTTTGTAAACAAACCATTAAGAAGAGGTGGTTCAGAATGGTTGATGGAACATCAAAAATTATGCAATGGAAACTATGAAGTAAGAATTAAATTACCACATCCTAGCAGATCACAAGTAAAATTTGATAAAGTTATCCAACAATACAGAATTCCCGTTGTAGTGTATGCAGATTTTGAATCTTCATTGCTTCCACTTGAACAAGAAGAAGGAGAGGAAATTACAAGCAGAACAAAGTATCAACTTCACAAACCAAACAGCTACTGTTTAATAGTAAAATCCACTCTGCCTGAAGAACATCTTCAAGAATATGGTTTGACATCTACACCAAAGATTTATCGTGGAGAAGAAGCAGCTCGATACTTTGTTGATGATTTATACGACATCGCTGGGAAAGTGGAAGCAATGTATAGCAATGTGGTTCCTATGTCACCTATGACACCGGAAGAAATTTATCTTTATGATTCGACAACAACATGCTATTTGTGTAACAATCAATTTACAGAAACTAAAGTTAAAGTTCGCGACCATGACCATCTGACAGGAGCCTACAGAGGTGCAGCTTGCAACGGATGTAACATCAACTACAAACTACCATCTTTTATTCCCGTGGTTTTTCACAATCTTAGCGGATACGATGGACATTTTATCATTCCCGAATTAGCAAGAGACAACGGTGAAATAGACGTTATAGCACAAACTATGGAAAAATTTATAAGCTTTTCAAAAAAGGTGGGCAAAATTAAACTTAGATTTGTTGATTCTTTTCGATTTATGCCTTCCAGTCTTATGAAACTTTCTGAAAATTTAAGAAGACAAAATTTAATAGAAACAAGCAAAATTGTACCTGCAGAAAAAATGGATTTGGTTCTTCGGAAAGGAGTTTTCCCGTATGATTACATCGATGGACTACATAAATTTCAAGAAACGTCACTTCCTCCACCAGAAGCTTTCAAAAGTAAACTTACCGATTTGGACATTTCACCTGAAGACTATCAACACGCATGCAGAGTTTGGGACGAATTGGAAATGAACACTCTGGGAGATTATTCTGACTTTTATGTAAAACTTGATGTGACCCTTCTCTGCGATGTGATGGAAGAATTTAGAAACACCTGCTTTGAAGCTTACGGATTAGACCCTCTTCATTCTTATACTTCTCCAGGACTAGCTTGGCAAGCTATGCTAAAAGAAACAAAGTGCAACCTTCAATTATTAACAGATATTGACATGGTGTTGATGATCGAATCGGGCGTTAGAGGTGGATTGACCCAAAGTGTTACTAGACATGTTAAAGCTAACAACAAATATCTTCCAAACTACGATAAAGAAAAACCATCAGTGTTCTTGGGATATTTCGATGCCAACAATTTATACGGATGGGCCATGTCTAATCCACTTCCTTTTGGAAACTTTGAATGGGTTAATCCAGACTCTATTGGTGATATTTCGCAAATTTCAAAAGACGGAGACACCGGATACATATTGGACTGTGACTTTGAATATCCAGAACACTTGCATGATTTTCATTACGATCTTCCGCTCCTTGCAAAAACAGAAGTTTCACCAATTGGCAAACATCCAAAATTAATGATGACTCTTGAAAATAAACAAAGGTACGTAGCTCACTTTTGGGTTGTTCAACAAGCACTCCAATTGGGTTTACGTATAACCAAAATTCATAGAGTTTTAAAATTTTCCCAATCTTGCTGGTTAAAACCGTACATTGATTCAAACACCAGAAGAAGAGCAGCTGCAACATCAACATTTCAAAAGGACTTTTTTAAATTAATGAATAATGCGATATTTGGAAAAACATTGGAAAACAAAAGAAAACACAAAAATGTTAAATTAATTACAGATCCTATAAAACTAGAAAAACTTGTACAAAAACCAAACTTTGAAACATCCGTTATCATCAATGAAAACCTTGTGGCAGTATCTATGAAGAAGACAAGCGTGAAAATGGATCGTCCGTTGTACGTTGGAATGTCAATCTTGGATATTTCCAAAACCCACATGTACGATTTCCACTACAACAAAATGGTCGCCTTCTACGGTAGAGATAACATCGGAATCGCCTACATGGACACGGACGCTTTCATCTACTGGATTCTTACTGAAGATATGTATTTGGATCTTCGAACATTTGTTCACAAAAATGAATTTGATTTTAGTGACTATCCAAAAGATCATTTAAATTATGACAATGATCGGAACAAAAAGAAACTTGGAAAATTTAAAGACGAAGCAAATGGAATTTTACTGAAAGAACTTATTGCACTAATGTCAAAATTGTATTCACTACAATTGGATAAAGAAGAAAACAATATTATTAAAAAAGCTAAGGGAGTAAAAAGTTTGTATCTTAAGAAGAATGTAAATTTTGAACACTACAAGCAATGCTTATTTGAAGAAACGACTATAACTGCAAAATTCAACACCATCAGAAGTTTCAACCATCAACTGTACAGCGTAACAGAAGTGAAAAAAGCACTCTGCTCCAATGATGACAAACGACACATTCTTCCAGACAAAATTCACACTCTACCATTCGGCCACTACTCTCTCAATCCTATCAATGAGTAAAAAGAAAAAGAAAAAAAGAAAAAAAGAAAAAAAATAAAAAAAAAATAAAAAAAGAAAAAAAAAAGAAAAAAAGGGGAAATCACAGCATGCTCGCTGTGATTTCCCCTTTTTTTAAAATATGTTGAAATGACCTTGAACTATAAAAGCGGATGCAGAAAAAGAAACACTCAATACTAACTTGACTTTGTTAGTAAAATCATCATGACAGACTTAAAGGAAAAGATTGTTAATGAACTTCATAAACCTGCAAGAATAAAGTTTCCACGACGAAATACTGTTGTAAAAGGAATAAATGATTTATATCAAGCAGATTTAATTGAAATGCAACCGCATAGTAAAATAAATAAAGGATTCAAATACATACTTACGATTATTAATTGTTTTACTAAAGTTGCTGATGCTTTGCCATTAAAAGACAAAACTGGTAACAGCATAACAAAAGCTATGGAAGTAGCTATAAAAAGAGATAAAAATAAAATTAAACATTTACAAACTGATGATGGGAAAGAATTTTTTAATAAACATTTTGCCTTGTTAATGAAAAAATATAACATAAATCATTATTCCACAAATTCTGAGAAAAAGGCAGCTATAATTGAAAGATTTAATAGAACCTTAAAAGGTGCAATGTATAAAATGTTTTCGAAAAGAGGTTCTTACGTATGGGTTGATATCTTACCAAAATTAATAAGCGATTACAACAACAAGTTTCATAGAACTATCGGTATGGCACCTAACAAAGTGAATAAGAAAAACGCTAAACTAGTTTTACAACGAATTAAAAAGAATACACAGCCAAAAGCGGAACAAAGAAAACCAAGAAAATTTAATGTTAATGATAAAGTTCGAATTAGTAAATACAAAGGAGTGTTTACTAAAAAATACCTGCCCAATTGGACAAACGAAGTTTTTACAGTGTATAAAGTACAACCTACTGTACCGGAAACTTATATTTTAAAAGATAACAAAGGAAATTTGTTACAAGGCGGTTTTTACGGACATGAATTGTTAAAGTCAACAGTAGGCGATGTTTATCTTGTTGAAAAGGTGTTGCAAAGGAAAAAAGACCAAGTTAAAGTACGTTGGTTGGGGTTTGATAAAACTGAAGACTCGTGGATACCTATAAAAGATTTGATTTAGTTTTAAATCAACTTATTTACTCTTCTGCCTTTGAATAAGATGGAGATTGTTCACCATAAAGATAAATTTAATATTAATAACATTGATGATTTAACCGTAGATAACGTTAAAATCAACAATGGTAAACACGGCAGTTTATTTCCAAACACTGTACGATGTATAGTCAGCGGTCCTTCAAACTGTGGCAAAACTAACGTTGTGTTTAACTTAATTACAAACACAAAAGGATTGCGATTTAATAACCTATATATTTTTTCAAAGTCCTTACATCAACCAAAGTATCAATTGTTGGAAAAGATCCTGACTGATGTGCCCGATGTTAACTATTACAAATTTAATGCTAGTGACAGTGTTATGCAACCAGACCAGGCTAAGCCGTATTCTGTATTTGTATTTGATGATGTATCTAGTGAAAATCATGATACTATTAGAAACTATTTTGCCATGGGAAGACATAATAATATTGATAGCATATATATCGGACAAACATATAGCAAAATTCCAAAACAACTAATTAGAGACAATGCAAATATTTTAGTTTTATTCAAACAAGACGATACAAACCTAAAACATATATACAACGATCATGTAAATGCTGATATGTCATTTGATAAATTCAAAGAGCTTTGTGGAAAAGCTTGGGCGGAAAAATATGGATTTTTGGTAATTATGAAAGATAAAGCTATAACAGATGGTCGTTACCGCATAGGTTTTGATAAATTTGTTTTAATACATTAATTAACAACATTATCGTACAAGTCTTCATGGTGTAAACATGGTTAATCAGGAAAAGCTATTAAAAGAAATAAAATCACTTAGTGATTCTATTAGACATAAAAACAGAGCGTTAAGATTAGGAATAAGTGAAAGAGAGAAATTTCTGGAATCAACATTTAAACCTATTACTGAGCCATTAAAACAATTAGGACAAAATGTTAAACATTCAACATTTAATTTTTCCGGAGATGCTATTTTACCCATTTCAAAATTTGAACAAAAAGAAGAATATGAAAGTGATACAAGTTTTACACAACAAGGAGAAACAACTGAAGAAGAAAGCGAACTAGGTGAAGAAACGGATGTTTTAACAGAAAAAGAAGGTCTTTCTACAAGCGAAGAACAACAAGAAGAAGAAGAGCCTATTAATCCATCCAACTTGAGCAAATTGGGCTCGGATATCGCGTATAAAGGGCCGCTTGCAAGACAATTTGTATTAAAAATGTTACATTCTGCACAACCAACTCGAAAATATCATACTTTTGGTGCTAGAATAGAAGAAAATGGGCTAATGATTGGAGATAGCAAACTTGATGTAGACGAACATGACAATATTATTATAAATAATAAACAATACAAGGGTACAAAAGGATTGTTTGAACTTATTTTTAAGCCGAAACCTAATAAATATACTAAAAAGGATTTAAACATTTTTAAACAAATATTGGAGGATACAAATGCGCATAAGAAAAATTATTCTAAAAATTTTAATGTTCATAGAAATGCTCATAGAAATTTTAATGTTCATAGAAATTTTTCATAGAAAAATAGAAATTATTCATAGAAAAATATAAAACTATTATTGCTAAACTTTTCCCACCAAAAAGAAGGGAACCCATAAAAAGAAAATCATTATCTTCTGCTGAAATAAATATTTTACATAAAAGAAGAAAAACAAATCAATCAAGTTTATCAGGAAAAGGATTATTAAAAAACTTGTATGATACTAATATAATATACTACAACGATATAAACAAATTGGTTGACAGAATGAAGTTGATATATGAAGCTAAACAAGCCGGACATAGTGGTTTAGAAAATGAATGGGTAGCTTTGGTCGGCGAACTGCGAAATCGAGGAGTAATTGCATAAAAAATATGAGTATATATAATACAAGTATAACTGATTAAATATTCAGTATAACCATGAGTGTGGATAAGTTTGGACGGTATTCCGAAACTGGAAGCAAATCAGGATCTTATGGAAAAAGAGGTGGTTTACCACTAACATCCGATGGAGATTATGATATAAATAACAAACGTTTAAAGTTTGTAAATGATCCAAAAGATGAAAATGATGCGGTAAATTTTAAAACTTTAAGAAGTGAAACATTACCTAGCTTAAAGCTTCAAAATGAAGTGTATAACGCTAATTTTTATAGAATTGTAAATCTTCCAAAACCAATAGATAAGAATGATTCGGTAAATAAAGAATATTTAATGTGGTACATAAACCAAACCTTACGATATGATCCTAGGAGTAATAATAAAGTATATGATGCAAAAGATCTTAGAATAGCCAATATAGCAGATCCTATTAATGATCAAGATTCAGTTACAAAAAAGTATTTACATTCAGTCATCCCTGAAAAAACAGATAAATTTTCCTTTTACAACTTTGTAATACATGATATTGGAGACCCTAAAGATATGAAAGATGCTGTAAACCTTCAATATCTTACAGATCATTGTATTACGCATGATATTAATACAATTGATTGCAAAAATAAAGTGTTAACTAACGTTAAGGAAGGAACTGCAAAATCACATGCAGCAACAATAAGTCAAATAATGAAATTAAAAGATAAGAAATGGGATGCTGATGCAAAAATAATTACTAATGTTAAAAAAGGGTCGGATGAAACTGATGTAGCAACAATTGGACAAGTTCCTGTATTACAAGAAGGCGGCCGACAAGCCTTTGATTGCAAAGGGAAACCACTAGTCAATGTTGCAGAAGGAATAAGAGACAATGATGTAGTTACAGTAGCACAAATGCATCAGAAGGGACACATATACTATAATCTTTTTCTAAGAAAAGATTTAAATAAGCAGTCTTTTTTTTGTGAAGACTTGCGATTGACTAGCTTAAAAGACCCTATTAATTTTACTGATGCTGTTAATGTAAATTACATTGTAAGACTCTTAAGTGTAGTATTATATGATATTTATAACACAATAAAGCCCATAAAATCTGATCAAAAATTAAATTGGGTTAAAAAGAATGTTATGGAAAAATATTTTTTAAATAAGGAAAATGATACTTTAAGAACTTCTAAAGGTGATGATGATGAAGAAGATACAATCCTTCCACAAAACTGGAAAAAAATGTTTTACCCATAAACAAACATACTTATAAATAAACAATGTCAAAGGATAAGTGCATCATTCATTATAAAGCATTTATAAAATAAACAAGTATCGACATTTCCTTTCACTATAAAAGACCATGTTGAAAGTTCAACGCATCAGTCATAATCGACACGTTATAAAGAGAGGAAGAGGAATAGCATCAACAGCACTTTCTCTTATTACTAAGCCGGTTGGAGCTATAGTTAATAAAGCTATCGATTTATTACCTGTAGAACTACATTTACCAGGAGGTTATCAATATTGTGGTCCTGGAACAAAATTGAAAAAAAGACTCGCTAGAGGAGATCTTGGAATAAATAAACTTGATCAAGCCTGCAAACAACACGATATAGCATATTCAAAGTTTGCAGATACTAAAAATAGATCAATAGCGGATAGAGCACTTGCTGAAAAAGCTTGGCAAAGAGTAACATCCAGCGACGCTAGTATCAGTGAAAAAGCAGCAGCTTTAGCGGTATCAGCAGCAATGAAGGGTAAAACGATGTTTGGAGGTGGAAAGAAGAAAGGAGGTGGAAAAAGAAGAAGAAAACCTGCAAAGAAACGTGGAGGAAATATAAGAAGAAAACGACGATCCACCGCAGGTAAAAATAAAAAGAAACAAACAATATGGTCAATGATAAAAAAAGGAGGAGGATTATACCTAAGACCGTATCGTGTGTATTAAACAGAAAAAAACAATTACTAATTCCAAATAAAGAATTAACAGATAAAGAATTAATTACTTATGTTTCTTGTTTAAAAATTCCATTTTTTAGAGGAGTGTTTATGAAAGATGCATTACCTGTTAAAATATGGAAAAATGAAACCGGAATAGTAAATTTAGATAATAGTAAAGGATCAGGCACTCATTGGGTATGTTATAAGAAACTAGGATCAACTATTTACTACTTTGATAGTTTTGGTAATCTTCCACCACCAAAAGAACTACAATATTACTTTAAAACAGCTAAAAATGTACTATACAATTATAAAAGAGAGCAACCTGATGATACGGTAATCTGTGGACATTTATGTTTAGATTTTTTAACAAAAAGTGTTAGTCAACTTTAAGATGTCTTCCTATACAGTATCATTAACTGGAACTTCATCTACTTTGCGAAGTGTTCTTTTCCCTGCGTTACGTTTGGAAAAAGATAAATTATGGGAAGCCGCATTATTAGATATAACAACTTATAATTCTATTCCCAACGTTACTGAAAATGTTAATGACAAAATACATTATTACAAAACAAAAGATAAAAATACAAACAAATATTCAGATATACAAGTATTTAGTTTACCCACTGGAGCATATGAAATTGATGATATAAATGAAGCGATACAAAATCATATGGGAAAAGATAATATAACAATAAAAGGAAATAACAATACTATGAAAGCTGAAATTAAATCTAAATATTATATAGATTTTAGCAAAGAACATTCAATTGGTAGTTTATTAGGATTTCCTAAAACAACAAAAATTTTAGAACCTAATATTAACCATTCAGGTGCTAGAACTGTAACAATAATGAAAGTTAACAGTATAGATATTACATGTAATATTATACATGGTTCTTATAGAGATGGTGAAAATACTCATATATTGCACACATTCTATCCAACGGTCGCTCCGGGTTTTAAAATTGTGGAAAAGCCACAAAACTTGGTGTACCTACCGTTAAACACCAGTTTTATTTCAGACATTGTGGTGAACATACTAGATCAAGACGGAAATCATATTGATTTTAGAGACGAACCTATAACTATACGAATACATATAAAATCAACCGTATAACAATGGGGTTATCATTTAAAAAGAAAGAGCTGACTGGTAAACAAGTCAGTAGCACTTCAGCTATAGAAGGATTAACAAGTGATAACATTCGTTTTCTAGAAGAAATTGGATTAAAACTTATTAATAATGGAAATATTGGATATAGCGCAGGGTCCGACATTCGACGAAACCTTATGGGAAAAGGAATATCATACGCACAACCCTTACGCTTCATCAAAATTAAATAATAATGATGAAATTAGAATTCCCATACAACAACAGGATATTTATACACTTCCATGTGAAAGTTATTTGTATATCGAAGGAAGAGTAACAAAAAAAGATGGAAGCACTGCAAGTACTGTTCCGTTCATAAATAACCCCATGGCATATTTGTTTGATGAAATAAGATATGAAATTTCCGGAGTTACAGTAGATTCAACAAAAAAGGTGGGAATTACAAGTACATTAAAAGGATTAGCATCTTTAACACCGAGTGAAAAAAATATGCTGGCCGCCGCAGGATGGGTAGCACCCGATTCCAGTACAATCACTCCAAACACTTCAGGCAATTTTGACTTTTACATTCCTTTAAGATTACTTTTAGGCTTTGCCGAAGATTACCGAAAAATAATAATAAACGTAAAACAAGAATTAGTTTTGTTAAGATCATCAAACGACAAAGATATTATTCAAGCAACTGATGGAACAACGGAAGCTACTTTAGAATGGAAAATGCAATTAGACAAAATTGTTTGGAGAGTACCGCATGTACGGTTAAACGATCAGAATAGAATTTCATTATTAAGAACTTTAAAATCAGATCGTGATATCGTAATACCATTTAGAAGTTGGGAGTTTCATGAATATCCGGTTTTACCGGAAACACAACGTCATACATGGACTGTAAAAACTTCTACTCATTTGGAAAAGGCAAGATATGTAATATTTGGATTACAAACAAAAAGAAGAAACGAAATAACTAAACATGCTGGTGAATTTGATCATTGCAAACTTACAAATTTTAAGGTGTTTCTAAACTCACAATTCTTTCCATACGACAACTTCAACATAAACTTTACAAAAGACAGGTTTAGCGTTTTGTACGATATGTACGCAAGATTCCAAAATTCATATTATGGAAAAACAAACACACCTTTATTAACGCCAAACCAATTTAAATCTAACTATCCGATTGTTGTAGTTGATTGTTCAAAACAAAACGAATCTGTAAAATCTTCCAGTGTAGATATAAAAATAGAAATGGAATTTGAACAAAATGTACCCAAAGATACATCTGCTTATTGTTTAATTTTACATGATAAAATTGTTACATATACACCTTTAACAGGAATTGTAAAAGCAGTTTTGTAAAATGAAAAGGAAAAAAAAAATACCCCCACCACTCGGTTATAAAAGCAGGAGCGGGAACGAAAATTGTTTAGTTTACTGTCTACAGTTGTATGGGTAACATCGTCTACAGCATTATAAACAAAATGAGTTCTTTATCAGTTGTACAAGACGTTTCCGAAACAGCACCTTTATTGGAAAATGATGATAAACATTTTGAAGAAAATATTGTAAAGGAAATTGATGACTTTTTAAAGTTTGGAAAACAAAATAAAAAGTTGGAAAATAATAAAACAAACGTAAGAAAGAAAAGAAAACTTGAAGAAAATATTCCACCAAACATTTTAACTGAAGTTTTCCTTCGCATCTTTTATCCTATTTCATCTTGCATGAGTAAAAGTGTGTCGATAGGATTGGTAAAATCATTAGACTACTCTCCCGCAGTAATACTAAGCCATGGAACAAAGATGGTTTTATTTTCAGAAAATGCTTGGGATTCCTTTTTAAAACATCTACATCTTATTGAATGTTATTTAGCCAACAGTTTCTTTGGAAGAAAAACTAACATTCGACTTTTGGATTGTGACAATGAAATTGACATTATTAAACATCGTGGTCAACAACAAGTAAGAATTAGAGACTCGACACAATTTGAAAATAAAATTCTTCTAACACGTGAAGAATTTTACATTTTAAACTATGCAACATCACCTATTACCAGGTATATGAAACAACTAGTATTTTCAAGCTCTGTTATTAAGGAATATCTGGTAGATGCATGCGAAAAACAACCAGAAAGCACTTTACAATACGGACCAATACATACATCCATCTTTAATAGAATACCTCACGAAGTGGAAATGTGGAGGCAGTTAAGAAACTTTGAACCTTTTATTGAAGTTGCAACGGAGGCTACAGAAGAAGAAACCAACAACAACAACAACAGTACAGAAGAAGAAACCACCAACAACAATAATACAGAAGAAGAAACTTTGCTAGGTTAAAACTACAATGTAATTTAACAAAAGAATAAACCGTGGGGTAGGCCTACTGGGGATGGTGCCCACGTTAAACATACACCAACGCGCCTACAACTGTACGGCCTGGTTTATATATATATATCTAACCTACCGTGGTGTGGAAAACAGTTGATCAGCAGACACCATGATGAGCAGACAGGATGAAGAAATGGCAGCAAAACCTTGTGTAATTGAATTTCAAGCATTTCGCGGAAACGATGATAGATTTATCATAAAAGAATTGGTAATTTTGGATTTGCTTACACAAGTAGCATACCCGTTTTTATTTGAAGCACCGTGTTCTGTCCATGAACTAAAGTCAAAAGCTAAAATAACAAACAGATGGCTAACAAATAATTTTCATCATATCCATTGGTATGAAGGTTTCCTACCGTACAACAATGTACACAAAATTATGTTTCATTTTTGCAAACAATTTACACACATATATACCAGAGGATTGGAAAAAAAGAATTGGATACGACAGTACACAAACAAAGAAGTTTTAAACATAAAAGTGGACAAAACATTTCACTTTGATGCTAGAAATATTTGTGTTTCTACAATAAATCCGAAACACAACCAATCTCAATGCGCATTACAAAACGCGTATCACTTGGCTGCTTACTTACAACAACAAACGGAAGAATGTAGTGGGGGTTCCGAAGGTTATATAAACGAAGAGGCAACACACCCCGAGTATCAGTCTAACTCCATACTCCGAACAGACAACATCTCCTGTGAAGGATGGCATCACAACAGTTTCTCCAATGTTTAGTTGAACAATTCAACTTGCATTCAAAATCAAATACTCTAATTATCAAGAAATGTTCAGAATTAAAAGAACAGAAACATTATATTGTTCATGAAATGAAGAAAATTGATACAACGCATGGAGACGCAGTCGTCGCATCTTTATCCGATGCACCATATACACCGGGTGATGAACCAAAGTTTCAAGTATATCTTCCAAAACGATTCGTCCAGTTGCTGCAAAATGAAGATCTGCGGGAAATTCAACCAGGATCATTATATTTGGTGTCACACGGAATGAGCGGAAACAACTCTACGGAACTAACTCTGCACATCGCACAAAAATAACATTGTAAAAAAAAAATGTTTTAAATAAAAAGATAAAAAACAACATATCAGTATATGTTTTTATATACTGATATGTTGTATTTTTTTAAAACCTTAAACGGATGACCTTGAACTTTTAATCGATAGTATTATTCGATTATTTTATTCGATAGTATTATTCGATTATTTTATTCGATAGTTTTATTCGAATACTTTATATAAATACGAAACTTTAACGTTGAGAGGCTCAGTTCTGTTTAAGACAAGCTACAACCAACATGTCATCCAAAAGAAATAATCTAACACTTATAACTTATTGTTGCAAAGAAAAATGTTTTAGAATACCTGAAGATCAAGTTGACGGAAAAGCTTGTACAAAATGTAATTCTTTCAGCTATTGTAAATGTAGTTGCAAAACATATCAAAAGAACCGGTTGGATAAACTAGAAGAATTGCAACATCGACTCGGTCTATTGTGGCAACGATTAAATTCAAAGTGATTAAACAAACACCTGCCATTACCCCCACCACTACCCCCACTACCATCGGAGGTACCTGCAGCACCGGCTTTGCAATAGTCATTCCTGCTACACCTCTCGTCGAGTAAACAACTCTAGTCATGTCTCTCAACATTCGCGGGATTCACTACAACACTATCAATCTTACAACCTACAAGGATTTGGAAATTTTTAGTGAAGAACTAAAACAACTTATAACCACTGGGTTTGGTTTATCTTTAGAACTTTATGCAACAAACAATCAAAACGAAAAAAATGTGTTTTTGCCAACTTACAACAACAAGAAGAATGAAAATAAACAAGAAATTTCAGCACCGACAACAACTTACTTTTCAAATTTGGGAGCAAACTTTACTAACTTGTAAAATAATACTTTTGTAAAAAAACAAATAAATAAAAAAAGAAAATATCTTGCATTTTCGGATTTTCCGAAAATGCGAGATCTTTTTTAAAAACATCCCCAAACGACCTTGACACACTTCCGGCCATTTAAAATTTAAATACCCAGCACAGCAGGGCATTTAAACTTTAAATACCCACCCATACACGTCACAGCTGATGACGTCACAGCTGATGACGTCACTTCCGGTCACGTGACCGGAAGTAGCTGTCAAAAAATTGACTGCCTGTCAAAGTTTGATTGGGCCAGCAGCCCCACTATTGCACTACTCACGAGATCAATAAAAGGATTGGCATCCTTGAACTCCCTAGTATGCTTATGAATAAGATTTATCATAGCAAAAGATATCAAGTCGGTCAACATCTGAGAACCTGCAGTTGCTACCGCCAGAGCTGTGTTATTTGCCAACATTGTCCCCTTAGAGCTAAACTTTGCCAAATCATTGAACCAATTAATTCAATAAAAAAAATCATCACAAGGAGAATAAGAAGTCTAGAAAAAAATATGATGGCAACTGTGATTTGAAGGTACTCATACCTACCAGCAGTGAACCAATAATGAAATGGTTCATGATTCCTGCACTTGGAACTTGTAACAATCACCAGGTAATTTTTACCTTTCTTTCGACAGCCTTTTATGATCTGTCTTCTTTCTTATTTCATTAATAAGCCATTGAAAATAGCCCTCGTCTTTAGGGCTTGTGATGTATGTTCCACGTAAACCTTCCATTCTACCTTAGAGTCAAATTTCTTAGTGTAATAAGGGTGATTTAAATGAATATTAGGTGTAAGCCCCCTTTTTTAAAAGTATTAATTTATGACTCGTATTTTGGAAATAATTTCTTTTTCTCCGGTTCCTTAAAATATTTCCCAAGAATTAAATGGCTTCAGGTACCAATTTAAGCTGCAGACTTAAGGTTTCAATAATAATTTTGAATAGCAGGAAAAGTAAACCACCACAAATGAATTTTGTTTATTTAGAAAGCTCGTAGCAAATAAAAGAGGAATTTGAAAAGATTGTCATATATTTACTTACTTTGACAGTAAAGAAAGTTTACTGCAATTAGACTTAATAAAAACCAAACAGCTCTGGCGATAAACTTGGGGTTTCTTGAGTGATTAAAAGTTGGATCCCAGAAATATTGAATCATTTCAGTTTCAAGATGGCTTGGAATAGGGTTTTTAACTAAGACTTGAAGTATCTTTTATTCTGGGTGTTTCGTTATTCCCAAATTGTTAAATCTGTACCAATCCTCAATAATTTACATAAATGAATTTCTGTATCCTACTTCAATTTATTATGATTTATAGTTTATCTATATTCATTAGTAGACTATTTTATATCAGCAGCTTCGCCCGCAGGAACAATGAAAACGTTTTTCATTAAAATAAACATTTGCTTTATGTAATTATACAAATTAATAAACTGACTGATTTCTTTTCATATTATCTCTGTGCTGTAATTTTTTTGAGCTCAAATTGAACCCTATTTGGGTAGCAGCTGGTGATTCCAAACTGGTTTGCTATAAGAAAGTATAAAATTTATAACGTTTTCAATATTTCTGTATCCCTCGAATTGAACAAGAAAAATTCGAACATCAAGACAAGAAACACATCAAAAAGAAAAATCATCAACAAGACCTTCAAGCTGAATAAAATGGTGAGTGTTTCCAATAAAAAAAAGCCAGAAATTAACGAATGATCTTTTCAATAACCTTAAATAAAGGGCATATAATTAAAATGTGCATATATCTGCCACACTGTTAATTCACTCCCTTCTTGTGATTTTGCTTCACAAGATCAAGGTAAAGACATCTGAAAGTACATCTCTCTCTGACTGATTTCTTTTCATATTATCTCTGTGCTGTAATTTTTTAAAGCTCAAATTGAACCCTATTTGGGTAGCAGCTGGTGATTCCAAACTGCTATAAGAAAGTATAACATTTATAACGTTTTAAATATTTCTGTATCCCTCGAATTGAACAAATTATATGAATTGGCTACCGTTTGCCAACAAATTCTTATTTTGCAATTTAGTCATTAGGATACTAAAAGTAAAATTCTTAAAAAAAACATCATTGAACGTATGATATTGGATTTCTATTAGTGTCTGGATAACAAAAATACCATTGCCACTTCAGAGATTAAAATTCAAAACTTTCATCGCACAGTGCCCTCGCCTTAAATCATGTTGACCAATTACACAGGATTGGAACGCTTTAGCGTAATCGTGTTGTTGTGAGTTCTGGATGTAAACAAAATAATATAAAACTTAAAATTTATTATATTGTATATAAGGGAAAACCTGGGATGTCAAGCTGACATGTCAAAAAAAATTGCCAAGGGCGGATTATTGACTTGAAATCTGAATTTAGCACGTGTATAGTACGAAAACTGCAGAACAAAATAGACAATGGCTGTATTGGCCCTAATTCTATTCCCAGAACAATTCTCATTGATATTAAAGATTGAATAACTCATTTAGCTGCCAGAGGAAAAATATTACTGCATTAGGAGTATATTTATTGGAACCGAATCCCCCTTACCAACGCAAACCAATGTAAAATTTTCAATTTTGAAAATCCCATTTGTAGTGCATGCTTATACTCTAAATAGAATGTCTTCTATTTCTGTATAAATTTTAAGTCATCCAAAAACTAAACCAAATAATTGAAATACACTTATACTGTCATCGATCATTTAATATGTCAGTTCCTAAGTTTGAGTGAAAAAATATTTGTTTCATAGCGGTTTTGTAATAAAACAGTTGTATCAAGGTTATTTTCCTAGAATAGATTCGCTTAATTTTGGCAAACAGTCGCAGAAGAAACGGACGTGTAATTACTTAAGCAATTTCTTGTTTACGCTGGGGTAACATTTCTTTCACCTAATATTGGAAAGGAAGTGTTGAAACTCAGTAACTTTCCCAATCTACATAAGGGTCGCAACTCCCCCCGGCTTGTATGGGGGAAGGGATGTCGTAACTAAATAACTTCTTCGACGCACATCATGGTCACTTTTCTTTTTCTTTTCAGTTTATATCGTCAGAGGAATTCCTTTCCTAAGTAACCTCTTTAATAGTCTGCAAGGTCGCATTTATTCTATTTGGGTTTTTAGGAAAGTGTACCCTAAGTAATTCGTAATATGAGTAGAATGTTGCATTCCTATTGAGCTTGTGGTTAGGTTCTTATAATGTGACATATGCACTCTATTTTAACTCTTTTCACATGCTTTAGCGTAATCGTGTTGTTGTGAGTTCTAAATGTAAACAAAATAATATAAAACTTAAAATTTATTGTATTGTCAGGACCGCACTTTGTTACCTGTGACGACTCTTCCGTAGAGTACCACGATGTCCACATCTGGTATGTGCTGTAGAGGTCATTTAAAAAAATTCCCCCGTTGCAGCAGACTTGCATACTCAGCGAATTTCAAATACTTATATAAATCAGTAAAATATTAGACGAAGCCTCAAATCAAGTAAAATAAACTTGAATACTTAATTGGGCACACAACAATTTTCTTCATAAGAATATCATGGGAAATGAGTATGCAGATTTGCTGCCATGGAATGTGAATTTGGTTTTTTTTAATAATTTGGGTTTTTTGTTTATTCTAATGGATAACAACTAGATGAAGCCATGCACCAGGTTTTATTCACATATGTTAAGAACTAAGCGAGATATAGAATTTTATTTATTTCCCATGGGTTAACATTGGGGCAACGTACTGTTTTTACCAAATGCGATATATCGGTAACCAATGGACACAGAACAGAGCAATAATTCAAGATACTAAATTAATTGTTTTTTTATGCTGAATTCGATGATCTATACAAAAATTTGATATTTTTATTTTTCTATATAAAAACCCCCAAAAACCAATTTACCCCCCTTTACCACGCCTTCCGATGGTCCGATCGGGCTGTTTTTCGAACTCGTCCGAATAATTACCACTTTACAAGAGTTATCGTGTATATATATATATTTATTCATTTATTTATTTATGAAAATGAACGAATGGTCCTTTTGGCATCTGGGGAATTCAAAATAAACAGTGAAGATGGTATCGGGCTTATGTCTTACCATGAGACCTACGGTGACAGCTTCTTCCCTTTAAGAAAAATTCACTAAAATCTGAGTATTCGTAACTATGATACGAAGCTTGTCGTTCTTGCAAATAGGATATGGAATAAACCCCAAATACAACCAAACGTTCAAGGCCAAACATACAGGCCAGCTTTGAGATTCAACCGATTTCAAAGGAAAACATATTCCTTACCTCTTAGGGCACTGTCATCGCATTCGATATGTATATCTACAAGAGTTTTTTTCATAAAGTAAAATATCGTGGGCATTGAATCAAATTAGGTCATCTTAATTCTGGACCAATCTCTTTGACCTCTGGATTATTCAGCCGGCTCCTATGAAACATGACAGACTTTCTTTATTCCGTTATTTTTAGCTTTTAATTACTTGTCTCTCAAAATTATGATAGCTCGACGAACTTAATAAAACAAATACTACATAGCCCTATTTCACTGGTTCCTTATTTCTAGTTTTAGTGAATATATACTTCTAGATCTAGATTAAATAGCGTAGTTCTAGAGAACCTGATAAATGTATATCATGGATGTTTTCAGTCTGATCTATATCATAGCATAGGAGTTTGGGTTGGTTTCGCTTATAAAAATGGAGCATTTTCAGAACATAAAAGAGCAGTTCAGTTATTGTATGGCTTTCCCCCTTCTCAGTGTTGTAAAGGAGCTTTTAAATACCTTGGGATTCTGACTCTTTCATCATTTAATTTTTTCAAGTTAGTTTTTGTGGTCAAACTCAAAGCTGGTTCATTACTAACCGTGGGGGAAGGTCTCAGATATACCACAAGACATGGAACAAACCTCCCTATCCCTCAAATCCGCCTTTTCTTGACTAAAAGAAAAGCGCTGCATGTCGGGATCAAATTTTATTACAAACTGCCAAAATGTTAAGGAAATCAACAATTTTAATTCCTTCAAAAAAATGCTTAAGTTTCACCTTTTAGAAAAAGAGGCATATACTGTAGAAGAATTTCTCTCTGGCTGACTGACATTCTTTTGACAAGTTGTTTAGTTCTTTCATTTTATTCATTGTTTTAATTTGTTTTTTGTTTTTATATTTAACGACTGAAATATGCAAATGTAACTCTTTGTATTTATTCAGAGAATAAAAGGCAATGACTTTGACTATGACTATGCTATGACCATGACCACGACCATGACCATGACCATGACCATGAATATGACTATGACTATGACTACGACTACGTCTATGACTATGAGTATGACTATGACTATGACTATGCCTACGACTATGACTATGTCTATGTCTATGTCTATTTCTTTGACTATGACTATGACTACGACTATGGCTATGGCTTTGACTATGTCTATGACTACGACTAGACTATGATAGTGACTGTGACTATGACTTGCTGCTCACCAGTTGCAGTTCTGCGACGACAGTGTCAGAGGTAGGAGGATCAGTAGCACGTTCAGCGCCGCCGCTGCCATGTCGCTGCAACACAACAAGAATAAGAATATTTTATAGCGATCAACACAAATTGGTTACAGTCATTGTCAGCATAGACCTATCACACTTTCACATTAACGATACAGGTACAACAGAATAAAAAAATCTAACAGCTAAGCATAAATGAATAATCTAGATCAAAATATCAGTCATTGGAAATTTAAAAACACTTTTGAATTGAGTAGAACGGATGGTCAATTAGCCAGCTATAAAGGCGTTTTTTTTTTAATAACATTTGAAGTTAGGGAAAAAGTCGTCTTAAGTTTGTTCGGAAGTTTTACAACTACTAAAAAGTGACTAGATTAATTTTTCTTAAGTCTACAGTGGGGTATTTTAAAATTTCGATTTTTAGTGGAGTAGGAATTAATTTTAATTTTTTAACAGCAATCACTTTGGTTACTGGCAGTGTACGAAGTAAGATTCAAATTAAGCTCATATATAAATAGATTGTAAACTGTTAAAATCTGTAGTTTTAAATCACAGTGTCACGTCTGAAGTGAGCTTCTTATGAGGAATTTGTGACATGTCTCCAACTTTCTTTTGAATTAAGGATTTTTTTTAGAAATTTTATGTCTAGTAATTGATAAAATATAACATGATTAAATATTGAAAAGGAATACACTTGAGTAGTTTTTTTTCAACAAGAAGAATGTACGGGAAATTCCTTTGCACCCAATATCTAAAGGCGGGGCCCAGTTCAGTTGTCAGTTATCATTCCTAAATATATTATAACTGATGCCTGGGCTATATAGTTGTGATATTGTAACACAACGCAATTCCTTCGTTGGAAATACATTGTTGGTGATGGTCAGATTAAGTTGTTATTTACAATTCGCGAATATTTTCTACCTTAGGTTGGTAAAAACGATGTTTCTGCGCCTGTTACCATCCAAACTTAATATGAATAGTAACCTTCAACACAACAAGTATGTACAAACAACTGAGCGGGTTTGGACAAAATATTAAATATTTTTCAAGCCCATCTGAATTTGTTGTTACTAATCATATTTTGTTAGGTTTCTTTCCCATCTGAAGTTGGGATTGGATTTAAGATCCCTTAATGTGACTAAAGTTTGTTTAACTCATCACTAGCGACAATAGTTTGTAGCGAATTTAGCAATAGTTTATAGTGAAATCTAAAGTGTAATGTCGTTACACTACACTTTCGATTTCACTGACTGCTCATATGTGTTTTGTTTTACCTACCGCCGATCTTTCAGTTAAAACAGCTCGCAGTTTCTAATCCGAGAAGCTGAGAGCTGTATCCTACTGAAGTAGTGTGAAGGGATTTATACAATCTATGTTTTACCATGTAGGTAATGTCATTTTAGTTTTAATTATTCTTTGCATCTTGATCTCATTACTACTACCCAATCGCCGTTTCCTTTATTTAATTTTATTCTATGTATAAACAGTCGTACAGCATAGGAAGTCATACCACTCACCGTAAAACGAAGTAAAAAGTTTCCAATTTATTTCTTTTCAATCCCGTGTTGAAAGCGAGAAAGTAAAAGCTGCACCAAAGAGATTTCAAAACTGCTATTTCGTCTTTTGAAATCCGTGTAAAAGAGAAGAGCTGCGAGAGATGTCTAATGTTTGTAGCCCCACCAGTTGGTGTTTTAATTGAGGGGATTTTGTTTAACCGTATACTGCTTTTGATTGATACAAGCTTAAGGAGTTAGTTTTGCGAAACTATTATTCGAATTAGTTTGTGTAGATTTCATGGAAGCTTAATTTGAATGATGTTAGCTCATCATTTATGCTCTGAGATATTGTATTAGTAAGTAACTAAAAAAATGTTTAATAATTTTACCGTTATTCAAAGGAATGACGATTTAATATTAAGGTTATTAAGATTTGCCATCGAACTCAGAGAAAACAACCGAAAATTAAATTTTACATATAAAATAAGTCATGAAACACCTCATAAATATAAATTAGTTTAGAAAGTTTATGTCTTACCCTTCGGTACGCGCTGTTTGAAGAAGGAGTTTGGAGTTTAGGGAGTTATAAAGCTCAAACCACATCGCCTTAATTCGTGATACCGTCATTCACAATAAATCTGAGCATACCTCAAGGTTTTGGCGGATACGGTATACTGAAACTAGAGCACTGCCTCATTCTTATTCACCTGTTCAATAACGTTTATCTTTTAGTTAACAATTTATTGTTCATCAGTTTTTCTGTGGCCTGAAGAACAATGTTAAGGTTCAACACACACTTAAATCTAGGATCCACGGAAATGGTTAGTTTCAATTATGTTTTACCGAGTCTTTTTAATAAAATGTATAGATGTTGTTATAATTTCTTACCCTTGATCAGGAGTTGTGCATTTTTATTTATAATGTTGGTAAAGTGTAAGGAACTAGTTAATTTAATTTTGAAAGGAAATGGTTTTCTTTATTTTGAAAGGGATGGAACGAGGATAATTAATGCTCGTGGTTATGTAAGTATATTGATTTTTTCATTTACCTAATATTTTATTGAATTGTATATTTTAATATTTGATATTTTATTAGTTTCTTCAAGATAGTCAATTGTTTTCTCATATGTATTTGTTAATATTCGCCTCGAGTAAAATCATGTTGGGGAATATTCTTGAATTTAAATCTTGAATGTGATGTTATATATTTTCTTTTGATTTTATTTACACGTATTCTTAACTTTTATTATTGTTTTCTGATCCTTTGCAGAAAATAATTTTGGGATTATAGCAATCTCGAGACCACTGAATGTAATACAAATAGGTTCAACAATTGTTAGAAGATTTCGTTTACATAACTATTTGACTATCGTTATAGTTTGTTTAATTTGGGGAAACTGAATATACATGTTTCCTTTTACAATGCTAGGGTATATGCAGTACACTCTCGATTATCCGAGCCCCGGTTATCCGAGAATCCGGGTTATTCGAGGCAGCTCTATGCTTAAATATATGTTTTTATTTTATTACTTAGCGTCTTATTAATGTGTCTTTATTTAAAATTCTATTATTTGCAACTCGAAAGGACTTTCACTGTCGTATTTTGCTAAATAGTATATCTAATAAAACATTTTTAAGTTAAGTTAAGGTTGGGTCTTATTACAGTCCAACCTCAAAACACACGTAAACTCCGTATTATCCAAGGTTTTTGTTACCCGAGTTAGCCTTGGTCCCGAAGACCTCGGATAATCGGGAGTGAACTGTTTTCAAATTCACCCACTACATTCAACGGCTATGCCTGCTGACAAAATTTAAATACTAGCCGTATTTAAATTTTAATATTCTAATGCGTAATTGGCCATTGATGGGCGTACAATGTCCACAGAAGAGATGTTATAGTAAATTCATATTTGATTGACTGTACATATTTAATTCAATATAGTATGTCAACTAATATGGCAATGTAGAATTTAGAAGGCAGTGAACACATTTTTTGCCCATGTCTCTACCAAACGACTTTGGCGACACAGATGTTATGTCACAGGAGAAAGTGGAATCGAGTTGGAATATTTGATTGGAAGCTATGGTGTAGTTTCAATGAGGTTGAAATCTAAGGCAGCTATAATTACATTCACGCCAAGCACGCTCTTATACGTGAGATAAGATGAAATATTCAGAAAATGAGCTGGCAAAATATTATTAATCAATCAAATTATAAGTACCCTGTAAATAAAACTTAAATAATCAACTGCAAACTTGCCCGCGAAAAATTATTGTTTTTATCGGATTTTCAAGGTTTTTTTATATTCACCCCTATAAGCAATAATTATAACTAGTAAAAAAATGCATGACTAATATTTACTGATTTAAGAAGCCCCCGGTTTACACCATCAACAAATCAGGGTTGGTGAACCCCCCAACCAACACTCGCTCCCCCCCTTTTCGTTTAGTTATTTTATTTTACAAAAGCTTAATAAAACGTCGAAAAATAATTTTTTTCGTAAAATAAATATACTTTAAGCCAAAAGACTATCTGACTTGGTTAAAAATCCACGTAAAAGTTGATCCATGTTCAATAGTTGGTTGAGTGACAGAGCGAACAATACCGGATGTCGGATCGCAGTCCTCAATAAGAAGATTATTGCCGGTTGGCAAGTCGAGGAGTCTTTGTCGGTGGAGAAGTGTGTTATGAGGTGAACCTGCCAAGATCTTTGGATCGCTAAGGGGAAATAATATAGATTCCGAGAAGTAATGGAAACGGTTTTGTTATTTCTATTATTCAAGCTCTTACACCGCCCAATATTCAGACCATATGCGTTTTCGAAAGTGTTTTGTCAATATTTCAATTTAATCTTCCTCCCGGTAAATAGTATACAGGGTGTCCCGTAACTGTCTGGACAAACGTATATAGCGTTATAGCTTAGGTCAAGAAAAACACATTCCACCATAGGAACATGGATCTCTGGTGCCTAGTTTTCCGTCTGTCTGTCTGTATGTGTTTTTTACAAACAAAGTCATAATTCCTAAACGGTTTGAGGTACAACGTTGAGATTTTGCACAAATGTTTATCTTATTAGGATGTATCTTCGTTTAAATTTATACCAAAATATCATCAACCGTTTCAGAATGGCGGCCATTTAAATTTTTTGATGCCAAATTTCACAAAAACCGCTAATTCAAACAAAACATTGCAAGTACATAAAAGTAAGTCCATTTTATGTCGTTTTCAATGATACCTCATTTGTTAAGATTGAATAGAGATTTACTGAGAAATTAGTTTTTTTCGTAATGCATGACCACTTTTCCTCATATAAACAATGTTAAAATACGGGGTGTTAAAAATCAAACTTTAATTGCTTATAGCCACTTAACTATTGCGTTTAGGAAAAAATGTCAAGGAATAATAAGTTCTTAAAATTAAGCGTAGAATCCAAATACGTCATAAAATACAGGGTGTTCCGTAAGAAAAATCAAAGTTGTCCGCCATATTGGAAAATGGCGGCCATTTACAAAAAAATAAAATTCATATTTTTAAATGGCTTAAAAAAGTAGGTGGAGTCCCCCATTTAAAGGTATCTCTAAATCCAATAGTTTCTGAGATACCAATGGTGGCACAGTTAAGTGTTAACACACCTTAATTTTAACATTGTTTAAATGGAGAAAAGTGGTTAAGCATTAAGAAAAAATTTAATTTCTCGGTAAATATTTATCCAATCTCAACAAATAAAGTATAATTGAAAACTACATAAAATGGACTTACTTTTATGTATCTTGCTATTTTTTTTAATAACGGTTTACTTGGAATTAGGCATCAAATAATTTAAATGGCCGCCATTTTGAAACGGTTGATGATATTTTGGTATAATTTTAAATGAAGATACACCCTAATAAGATAAACAATTTTCCAAAATCTCAACGCTGTAACTCAAACCGTTTAGGAGTTATGAATTTGTTTGTAAAAAACACATACAGACAGACAGACGGAAAACTAGGCACAAGAGACCCATGTTCCTATGGTGAAATGTGTTTGTCTTGACCTAAGCTACAACGCTATAAACGTTTGTCCAGATAATTACGAGACACCCTGTATAAGATATTTTGTAGACAGATACGGATACATATTTTATATTCATCCTTCATTTTATAATACATCACACTACTGTAACTTTATTTGGAATCGAAGGATCCAAATTTTTATGGTTGGGTTTAAAAGGGAAACAAAAAATCAGTCGCAAGGGAGCTCGGGGGCACAGCCACTACATCTCTGTTTGTCAAAATTTACACATTCGATCACTTGGGTGGGAACGAATTTGCATTCCTACTCTTGCACACCCAACACCATAAGTATTTCCCGGAATTCTAATGTAGCAAGATCCTGTGTTTTGTAGTGATTATTTCCAGGCATAAAAGGAAACCAAATTAGAACTATTAATACAGAAAATAGCTAATATAAAATATGATATTACGTTACTAGCCCGGTAAGTAACGTGTTACCGTGCAAGCATGATAGTTCCCGTGCGAGCCGCTAGGCGAGTGCGGGATTTTCATGCGAGTATCGTAAAACTTACCGGGCGTGTGACGTACGATACTTTACATCATACTACTCAGAAAAAACAATTTTTTTCATGGCGTATTCCTTGCATAAACTATTACGTTTCTCAATGCCTCAAACCTAGCCTATAATAAACAAACATACAATTGCTACTTCCACCAGTACTGCCACTACATTCCCCTGAAATAACCAATATGTATCAAATCAGCTTTATTTCGGAAAATACTTACAATACAAGTATCAGTCATAGCGCACATTTTTTTTACAAATTAAATATTTACAAATAAATTAAATTGACTTGGCTATGATACATAAGAAATTTCTCTCACATAGGCATTACAGCCCGTGCGTGAGAGAGTGTGTCGTTATCATGCTTAGTTTTTTTTTTTAAATAGTTTTTGAGCTGAGAATTTAAAGAAAGCATAAAAAATAATGGAAATCACATCTCAAAGTTAAAACAAAAATAATGAAGAATGATTTTTTTTTTAACAAGGCAACTATATTCTCGTTGTTTTGTATTCTTGGTGCAACTTGATAAGGACAGACAGACGGACAAAGGTATGTATGGACCCCCCCCGCCCCCCTCCCCGCCAGTGGACAAACGGACCCGACTCACTCCGCACACTCACCAACGCTCACTCTCACTCGCGAGCACACACATACATACACACACATACACACGCACACACACACACACACACACACACACACACACACACACACACACACACACACACACACACACACACACACACACACACATACACACACACACTCCCACAACAAACCTCGCATACCCGCAAACTCACACTAGCACATCCCATTCACTCACAAATTCAAGCATTCACAGCATACCGGTTCGTTATCGTCTATATACAGAAGTGATTAAATTATCTGAATGTTCTCTTCCAATCGAGTGTAGCCAGTTATTGATTTTTACTTTAAAGACTGAAAAAGATAAATCCATGTTTTTTAATGAGTTTGGAAGATTTTTGTACAGGACGTGAGATACATAAAATGAATTAGTTGTTGAAAAAGTTTTACTTAATTTTGGCATTTGAATTCCTGCACTTTCTTTGCTTCTGGTAAGATAATCATGACTTGGAGTTTGAAAAATGCTAGATGAATTTTTATATAAATTACAAAGAACTGCTCGAATAAAAAGTTGTCTAACATCTAGAACTTTGACTTCATCGAACAAAGCGTCCGTCGGATATCGCCGGCACCTTCTCATTGCTGCCTTGAGGATGGATTTTTGTGTGACTGATAAAGGTTTGATTGTTGAATTGTACGCCCCACCCCAAGCCAATATCCCTCCCTCTAAAATAGACTGTGCATATGCAAAGTAAATTGTTTTGATTTCTTTTAATGTTAAAATGTTACTGAGTTGGTGGAAAGCATAAATTAATTTCCTGAGTTTGTTATTAATAAATCTAACATGTGCATTCCATGACATTCTACTGTCCAGCATAACACCCAAGTATTTATATGTATGAACTCTTTCAATAGATTCGCACCCACAATTTAATGAATCAGTGTTTCCGCAAACATGAAGTTTGAGACTGGTTATTCTTGTATCTGACCTATCTCTTAGAGCTATTGGCATACATTTGGTTTTTGATATGTTAAGTGTTAATAAATTTTGATCAAACCAAGATTTAATTGTTGATAGATCTCTCAATGCTGAATGAAAAACTGAATCCCAGTTGTCACCTTCATGTAAAATTGCTGTATCGTCAGCAAAGAGATACAATTTACCTGAAATATTTATTTTGGCCAGATTGTTTATGTAGATTAAGAACAGTAAAGGACCCAACGTACTACCTTGAATAACCCCGTAATCTATGTTTTTAGTTTCACTAATGACCCCATTTATTGATGTTACTTGTCTCCTACTCTCAAAATAACTCCTAAACCAATTGTATGCCATACCCCTAACCCCTATTACATTTAGTTTTTCCAGCAATATCTGTCTATCTATCGTGTCAAATGCCTTAGCTAAATCTAAAAATAATATTTGGCAACGTTTATTTCTGTCAAGAGCTGAATTAATATCTGTAGTAATTTTGAAGAGCGCGTCTGAAACACTTTTGGATTTCCTGAACCCAAACTGATTTTCGGTTATTAATCTGTTTGTTTCCAGGTAATTAGAAAGTTGGTCTTTAATTACTTTTTCTAAAACCTTTGAAAAAACACTAAGTAAACTAATCGGGCGAAAATTTGATTTAACTGTAATGTCATTTGATTTGTAAAGAGGAATAACTTTGGCAATCTTGAAAGCGTCGGGGAACATGCCTTAAACGTCGGTTTACTGTAGTCAGCTTATTACTTTGATTCTTGATTTCCATTATTTCCATTTTCTAGTGCACAGTAAATTTACCGTGCAGTGGTTGGCAACGAGTAACTTTCGAGCCAAGAGTAAGGTACAGAAAACAGATGTTTTCTGTGTAGTATGGTGTAAAGTAATTTAACCTATTTCAACTTTTCATCGATAAATTCAAAAGGTTCATAGGATTCATAGGTTTAGTCTTACGTATTAGGTAAGTGTAATGATCAACCTGCAGAATAAAAAGAAATACAATCATTGTGATTTTTTCCTTGAACGCATATTTCAAAATATTTTGTAAAAAATATTCTTACAATATGTATTGCTGGGTACGTTTTATCATACCCAGACTAAAGTGGATTTCATAATTCTTTATACAAACGAACATTCCGATTGGACAATAATAAGAACGTTTAACAAAAACTAAAATAATTACAATGGCGATATTTTTTAATCTAAAATATTTATTTGAGATGCTTACCAAATTTAAATAGTAATGGCAACTAAATTTCCAATCGCACAATTAACTTGTTCCAAAATGTTATTCTTTGTAACTACCGAAGAACCCGTGGTCCTTCCTGGTCCTTTGGACGTAGAAGGGATAAATTTTAATTTATATCAAATCGAATCAAATCAAAATCACTTTATTGGCAAAACATAAAGATTTGTAATGGCGTCAGGGTACATTAGTGTTCGTGGAGGTTTTCCTTCCATTTCAGGAACTCCTTCCAAGGAGTAGAACGATTTATATAAAAATCGTCTATTATATCGTATATTATATCGTATATTAATCGTATATTATATCGTATCTATTAATCGTATATTATAAGACGATTTAAATTAAAATCGCCTTAAAATACCTTCAAGAAGCTAATTATAATACATTGATTGTAAGCTACTTACAAGACTGTTAAACCAATCAGTTCATTCATTAAGGATACATTTAAGTAATCAACAGCGCCTTGTTAATTAATACTAGACACTTTATTAATTATTATAACACTAATTTCGCTTATAATGCAACTCGTTGAAGTTTCCTTTCGTAATTAAAATATATTGAAAGCTGTTTATTTCGCAGCGTGAGTCGAGAGCGAGAAAGTAGAGGGAACCCCTAGAGATTTCAGAACTGTAATTCCGTCTTTTGACAACCGTATAAAAGATAAGAGTTTCGAAAGCCGTGTAATACCTGTGAGTCTTTGGGTGTTCTTTCTCTGAGAAAATTTTGCTTTTCGAGAGCGGGATTACTTTTATTAGGAGGGGGATTGGATCACCTCCGAATTGATTCGTTTCTGAGTGGTGTAAAAGTTATCGCCGATATACACGTAAGTGTTACTGAAAACATCCGCTTATGACGGTTGTGATAAGAATGTTTGGATTTTAGGTTGAGCTCCTTGACCTCCTTGAGATGATAAGAGTTGAAATTAATTACCTTTTGATTGTGATGATTGGCCCGAAGACAAAACTGTATAGATTTCATTTTGATATGGTTTTTAATTTAAAAAATTGGTTGATTAAAAAGCACAAGGAAGGTCAATATTCATTGTGCTTTTATCCACTTTGCTGGAGGAAATATTGTATCTTGATTTTTTACCTGTGGAACTTGTTTTTACATTTAATTCAACATTATACTTTGGTCTTAATATAAATTTCAATTTTAATGTATACAATGGTTGCGTAATTTTCTAAAATTATTTAAAAAAATTACCAAAATGTTCGTAAATAGGTTGGTTATGAATATTTGTTCTAGAGTGACGTACCTATTTGAGTTTTTTAGTTTCATAATTTAAAAAAATATGATGTTTTAATCTAATACACGCCGTAAAAGTAGTCTTATTGACAGCTTGGCAGCCAATATCCTTGAAAATTATTACTTTTAAATTTTTTCCCAATTACAGTAAATTATAAAAGTAAAAATATTCCTGGATCTTGTCACGGTCCTATTCTGAAAAGTAATATTATATAAAGGGTGGTCCACAAAAATTTAAGTTTTTATTTCGTTGTAGCCTAGCGGCTTTTAGGTTTGAAAGACAATTGTTTCAGTGAACGAATAAGTTTTAAAACAATTTTTAGCAACGCCTGGAGTTAAGACTATACCGTTATCCTGATAAAAACGGCATACAAATTAAATTATTATTAGAATTCCACATATCGTTTGTTTAGGACTGAAACTTAAGTCCTTGTGACGTTCTTTGGCCTGCCCGGGTTCCCATTTTTAAACATTAAATTATAATATTGCCTAGTATTATTTATACCACACTACATGAGTTTCAAATTATAATAGTTAATGTGAATTTTAAAATTCGTATTGGTTATAGAATAAGTCTATTTAAAAATATTTATTTCTTGCCAGACAATAGTTAAAAACACACGAATACTATACACACTGAGACAATTATTTAATAATATCACACTTACGTAAAATAGTTGTGTTTGACCCTCGTCAAAATCCTAAGTTAAACAACTAACACTAAAACTAATTTAGAAGCCTCCTATTAACTCCTCACAACCAAATTTGCCTCCTTTGCCTAATTTAACTCCTCACATCTCTGTTTGTGTTTTTTTTTTTACATGTAGTATGAATAAAAGTCCAACAATACTGAAAGTTTAATCAGGCCTTTCTAGTAATAAGATCATTCCCGTTGGAAATTCAAGTAGTCTTTGTCAATGCAGGGAGTGTAATACGAATAAAACTTCCAAAATAAATCTTCATGTCGGTAAAATCCTTTTTTATCCTAGCCAATCTTCCCCCAAGAGTTATTTGATGCACTATTCAATCCACACTGTATGGGTGATGTATGATTGAAATAATACTTGAGTGCTTAGTGTAGAATACACTTAGATGTTTTACATGTGTACGATATAAAGAAACAAGCATGCATAAAAAAAAACAAGTTTACAAAAATCAATTTTTGTATGTTTTTAGAATTCAAAAAACTTCAGTTTAACTGAAGCATACAGTGTGATATACAGGGTGTCCGGAAATCATGGTAAAATAGTTTAGTATATGATAGTAGGGGTAGAAATAAGAAAAAAAGTTTATTCGAGCATATGCCCTAACGTGCTTCGTTTTCCGTTTGTGATTTTTACATATTTAATTAAATCTCACGATCCTCTCAACGCATAAACTTCAAACTTGGTACATGGTCGACCCCTATCAAGAAATATTTTTGTAAGAAGTTTCAAATTTATACTTTGTACCATTTCTAAATTGCGATTGTTTTTTTCCAAAGCTAAATATCTTAAAAACCATACATTTTAGAAAAATTATACTCGGGACACAAAAGTTGCAAAAATAATAAAGTTAGTGTGGTATTAAGATTATGATGATCGGACTACTAATGACGGATAAATTGTAACTTTTATGAATAAAAACATGGTTTTTTAGTATGATCTGTCTGAAATTTGTATGTTTTTATTCGGAAAATTTACAATTTCTCCATTTTCAACCGTCCTATCATTATAGTCTTAATATCAGCGTTAATTAGATAAATGTTTATAACTTTTTGTCTCTAGTAGGGCCTATAAGTTTTTTAACATTTTCGGTTTTTAAGACATTTGGCTTTGAAGAAAACATTCGCCATTTTGAAATGGTACAAAGTAGAAATGTAATAATTCTTACAAAAATAGTTCTAAATAGTGGTCATCCATGGACTAAGATTGAAGTTTATACATAAAGATGTTCGTGAGATTATAATTAAATATGTAAAAATCACAAACAGATATACAGACGGAAAATGAAGCACTTTAGGACCCATGTTTATACTGTATAACCTTTTTTTTTATTTTTACCTCAACTATCATGTACTATCACTTTACCATAATTTCCGTACACCCTGTATAAACACCTTATTGGGAAAAAAGGATCAACGATTCAAAATGTTGATGTTTGATTTTAAAAGGGAAACAAGAAAATCAGTCGCAAGGGAGGAGCTTGGGGGCACAGCCACTACATCTCTGTTTGTCAAAATTTACACATTCGATCACTTGGGAGGAAGGGAAGTTCACTCAAATCTAACTCCTCACTAGAACTCGTTTCCCACGCCGCTACAAACTACGTGCGAAACATTGCCGTCTTATGCGATGTTCTTGCGTTAGAAAAATTGGTGCATGCAAAACATCCGACCCCTCCAAAAATATTATCTATATGAATTAAGGAAAAAGACGTCTTGAAGAATATCATAAACTAATTCTTTGAACAAACCCGATCCATGCAGGGCTAAATTAATGCAATTTCTCCCCAAAGAAATGAAAAGATCAACCAACTTTCTGATTTTAAAATACTCAAACCTTACCTGGCCCAAAAATGTTTTACGATATTAAATCATATGTAAGAAACAATAGTAGTTAAGCCCAGTTTCCCAACTGGGATATCTTCTTATTTATTTATTTTATTTTATTTATTTATTTTACATGACACAATACAATTTATACACCCAATTACATTGTGCATGTTCAATAGCAGAAGACATGCAATTATTTCAAAGTCCACAATATTTCTGTCCAGTCCAGTGCACATACATAATTAACACTATTAGGCCTAACAAAAGTAAACAAATAAATAATAAAGAGCGTAACAATAATAATATAAGTAACAGTAAAATAAATAATAATAAATATTAATTATTATTATTTATTTTACTTTTCTTTTTATGGATAAGACTATATAGGCCAATAAACTATTCTTTGCTTGTGCCCTACTTGAACAGGCACCTTGACAAATCCAATTTCCCGAAACCCCCCATGGAGAGGGAAACTACGGATGCGACAGAAGATGTAGATCTAAGATGCTTGTAATTTCTTTGGTATTCTCAAAGCGCCACATAAAAATAATAGCAAAATAAATTTAAGTTCAAAATGCTGGAGATTAAAATTTTTTCATTATCTGTCAATTTTTGTTTAAATAGAATGGTCTACACTCTGAAGTTGCAGTAATATGACCTTATGCATGAAGTTGTTATAGCTATATAAAATGTTGTATATATATATATTTGTTTGTATTTCCGCTATGTTTGTCCCCCTCCCCCCACGTTGTCGACCACCTGGGAAATAGGTGCCACACGTGTTTAAAATCACCACAAGCCCATATTATAATAATCAATCAAAATATTTGGTTACACTTTTTCGCGAAATTAAAAAAAAGTCTAAATACCTCATTTTTATGTTTTAATTTATAACTATTTTCGAGATACGACCTCGGACCTGAGAATATTATTGTTGTCCATGTTTTTGTGATTAAATTAGCGTTTTACCCGATGTTTTATCTTTTACCGTATTCTATAATATCTGCAATTTAACACATAGCAGCCCCTTGCCCCATGATATCGAGCACCTGGGAAATGGGCAACACGTCATTTTCATCACCTCGGTCGGTCCATATTAAAATAATAGACAAAAACATTGTGTTACCCTTTCAAAAACTTAGCTCAAACCCCATCAGCTCCTGAAATATGAAACCAAACACAAGCCATCCGTTTGAAATTACCCCTCCCCTTCTTTAATCATACCTATGCTAAATAAAAAGTTTAATATCAAAACCCTTTCTTTATATTTGGCTAGTTGCAAACATTTCTTAGGCTCTGATCTGCTTCGGTGAAAAAATGACATTGAATGGGATTGTAGTCGGTGCTGCATTCTGTTCTGCAGATCCAGGAGGTAAGTGGGTAAGTACTTGCCTAAGTAATTAATAATTTGGTACGCTTCATGTATATTTTATTAGGCTTAATGTTATGTGAGTTGCTTTATTACAAGGAGCGGCATCTACTGTCAAAATAATCCGTGGTTTGTAAAATGCCTAAGAAAACTAAGGTCATGTTTTGTGTTTTCTTTTAATATTTATTTAAGAGAGCCAAGTTATATTCATGCAACATTTATTAGCCTACTGAATGGTAATTTGACAATCTCTTAATTATTTCCTCTCTCCATATCGATCCATAGATCTTACTTAATCACTTCAAACCCAGCCTTAACTTGGGCAAACTTTAGGCCTAACTCAAACCAACATTACTTGATTAATCAAATGTTTAAAATCTTGCCTCACTAGTCAGTTATCTATCTAGGCAATCTTAAAATTACTGTGGCTTTTCTTATTATCTAGTAAGTTGTAGAAAACATATAAAACGAACAATGGTACAAGGTGTTATAAAAAATAATAATGTTTTTCAATCAATATGAAGTTTGAAGAAAAGTTTCCTATAGTCAAAAGAATGTTGCAAGAAAAACCTATTAATCAATTAATTCATAAAATGGATCAAAACTACAAGATCTCGCTTGTTAATGTAAAATGCTTTAAAATACTGATTTCTTTCAGCTTCTGGTTAAGAAATGTACTTATCTCATACCATAATATGACTTATGGTACTGATGATTTACTTTTGTGTATAGTTCTGATTTTGTAAAAACAACGTTGAGTTAGTACATTTTAAGAATCTATCTGTGTATAACAATTTAGAAAAACGAAACGGGTGTATATAATTCTGTAAAATACGAACCCCATTTTCAGTAAAGTAAAATGAATTAACTAAAAAGCAATTTTACAAACTTGAAAATTTTTTAATTTGTATATGTGGAAATTAAAATCACTTCATTATAAAATCATTTCAATGTTAATGTTAAACAATAGTAGTTTATGCAACGATTGTATAATGAATGCCTTTAAGCCACGAGTGAGATGTAAGTTAGAACACGAGCGAAGCGAGTGTTCTAAATATCTCACGAGTGGCTCAAAGGCTTAATACAATCGTTGCATACACTATTTTATCTACGACCAACAATATACGACAAAATTTCCCCCGAAGTTAAACAAAACTCATGACTTTTACTAATGATGGAATAGGTCAACTAAAATTTGAGGTTAGGCAAATAAGTATACTGAACCATGAATCAATCAATCAATCAATCAATCAATCATTTATTGTCATCCGACTGTAAACAGCATTGACAAACGTCACAAAATAAATGTTCACAGAATATTAAATACAAAGAATTAGTACAATAGAATATAAAGAAAAGATAAATGCGGTAACTAAAACTAACTTGTATCATTTAAATAATCAGATACACTGTAAAACTCCTTCCTAATCAAAAAGGTCCTCAGAAGCCTTTTAAAGGTGACCGGATCAGTAACAGATCTTAGGTGGGATGGGAGGGAGTTGAATAATTTGATTCCAGAATAAAATGTTTGGTTTTCGAAAAAAGTGGTGTTATGTTGGGGAATAGTTAGGAGATCTCGCCTTCTAAATTCATACATAGATGAGAGATTAGACTGGAAAAGATGTTTATTTTTAACAAGAAATGAGAGGCATTCGAAAATATAAATGCAAGGAAACGTCAACAGATTATTACCAGAAAATACACCCTTGCAAGTTTCAACCCTCCCCAAACCAAAAATGAGTCTTAAAGCTTTCTTCTGTAACATGAATATCCTCTTCGTTCTGACAGTTTCGGCTCCCCAGATTGGTACACCATAACACATATGAGGATACACACAAGCGAAATAGGCAGTGAGAAGAACCTTCCTATCAGAAAACAAAGCTAGCCTGCGAATAGTGAAAATTCCGCTATTCATTTTGCTTGCAACCTTATCAATGTGCTTTGAGAAGTTAAGTCGAGAATCGATTATTAGGCCCAAGAAGTTGGTTTGATCACAAGAATCTATCTCAGTATCCCCAATGATGATGGTCGAAGATCTACTACCCTCATCCCTAAGTTTGAAATCAATGAGTTTAGATTTTCCAGTATTTACAGAAAGATTGTTATCCTCCAGCCACTGCAGTAAAAGACTACTATGAATGAAAGCCTTCATTTCAGTACCAGTTATGGTGTGATCATTGATACACAGGGAAGTATCGTCCGCAAACAAACAAAGATCTGAACTTGGGACCTTGCTGGCAATGTCATTAATGAATATTAAAAAAAATAATCGTTGTGGAACAATCAGCTGATGGGATAAGTAAACTCAAACATGAATCGTAATGCAACAATCAGCTGATGTGCGAATTGCGTAATTGTTATTATGACACTACTTCCGTCAAATGCCGAGCTCTCATTGGTCTAGAACCAGTACTCTAAAGTGACTCCAGTACTCTAAAGTCGTCATTAGAGTATTGCTTGGTTTTTGGTGTTTTAATGTATATCATTATAATGTTTAATGTAATACCATAATCGGTGCTTGTTGCAATGGTCGTAGATAACTAGTTTTTAAATGCTGCGATTTACATGATCATTTATACTAGTGTAAAATCTGTGTAGCTAAAGACAGTTTGAATTGTTTGCTTGCACGATATGTGGAGCTGAGTCGAGGCGCATTACGGGAGAGGTTGTAAGCTCACTGGGGGCCCCAGGAGGCCGGGCAGATCCGCTCCGTAGTCCTAGGGGGGTCGGCAACCGGCAACGTACAAAGTAACACCGAGTGAATTATTGATTGGTACTGGAACTTGTTGGCTTCAAAGTTAGAGGACATAAAAATTAAGCTTGACGTCAAAATTGGGAGAGAGAACTCGATCTTCACACTAAATATGATATAATATAAAATTATTATAAAATTAAATAAATCTATAAATCTATAAAATTATTTATGTTTTATACAGTGGCAGTATAAAATTATGAAATTATTCCTCCCATAAGAAAAATCCTGTGTTATTTATTTTTTCTGCTTATCATTAGTCCATTTTAGTCATTAGACCAAACAGTAAACAATCATATTTATTATTTGAAACATTCCTACTAAAACATCAAAGTTTTTAGCTAAAACATCGAGTACATGGGCTGGTCAAAGAGGAACTCCCACGTCCAGCAACTTTTTCTCATTTTAATTACAATTTCAGTTTGTTGAGGCCTAGAGGTCAGTGTTTTTACCACGGCCTAAGAGCACACAGGTTTATGTTCTAACATTTTTAAAAACAATATAGGATTTTCAAGAGCTTTCTTCAATGAGTTTTTGACACACTCTTGAAAACTCTTGAAAATTTATGGTGGCGTTTAGACAAGTTGGATAATACATGAAAAGAGTTGTTAGCTATAGATTTTTTTAAACATTGATTTGATATACGTTCAAAATTTTATAGAACGTCACTATAATAGTGAGCTATGCTGAGGCTGAAATACTTTTTAGAGTACTTTTTTTCTTATTGGTAGGAGAATAACGTAATATTATATTACGTTTTAGACCGATAAGTACTGTTTTACCGGACGAGCGTGAGAGTTTCCGCGCGAGCCAGAGGCGAGTGCGAGATTTTCATGCGAGTACGGTGAAACTTACCGGGTGTGTGACGTACGATACTTTACATCATACTACTCAGAAAAAACTACTAAAAAGTTTTAAATCTTAACTTATTCTTTGCATAAACCACTACGTTTCTCTATTATTCAAACCTAGCCTGTAATAAACAAAGAAACATTTGCTACTGCTTTCAGTGCTGCCACTACATTAATCTAAAGTAACATTTAAACATGTATTATTCGTCGTTTTTCTGCAATCAGCTAATTTTTTACTTCTGTTATTTCATTTTCCCTAGTGTACGGTAAATTTGCCGTGCAGCTGTTGGTAAAGAGTAGCTTTACAGCCAAGAGCAAGCAAACGGATGTTTCTGTGTAGTATGATGTAATAGTATATTACGCAACTAGTGCGGGAATAGGTGTTTACGTGCGAGCATGATAGTTCCCGCGCTCCGCAAGCGTCGCGCGTGAACTATCATGCTCGCACGTAAACACCTTCCCGGATGAGTTGCGTACGATAGTTTTCGTGACACTACCAGCAACAAATATACAGGGTAAGTAAAAAACAACACACTTCTATAAAAGTTCAAAGATTTAAAAAGTATTAAATAAACTGAAGAGAGAAAATACGAACAAAACTATATTTATCTGCGCGGGGGAGATAACAAAAAGCGTTATCTCTGGTGTTCAGCGACCGAGTAAGCCTTTCTAGGAATACGTCTTATCGTCACACCGACGGCAACAATTGATTAAATAATACTGTATTGCCCTTTATTAACTTATCGCTATTAACTGTACGTAGTCGCAACCTGGGAAACCAGTTTAGTTACAATTGAGATATGGTCGTCATAGTTAAAACGTGTCTGTTGTGTTTATGTATAATGTGTATGTAAATTGTGTGATATACTATTTTTTTCTTGAGTTGGCAACATTGAGCATTTACCGCACTCGTGCGGTAAATGCTCAGTGAAAACTCTTCACCGCACTCCAGCTGATTTGTTACCTCACTACAGCTGATATTTGCCTTACTCTTTTGTAAACGGCGACTTCCCACACTGAAACGGAAGCGGAAATCGGCTACTTACTAGTGTAGTGTTGCGAAAAATATTTTACCATTGTACACTCAGAATAAAATAACATAATTGAAAGGATACTAGCTAACTTTATTACTGCTTTTTATGGTTGATTAATTCACTCAATAAAGCAATGTGTTGGGTTCTTTTTAGATGAGGGCCACTACTATTTAAAATTTTCACACAAATAAATTGTTCACGAATGAGCTCCTAGTATTGAGGGAGTCAAAAGAGTGGAAAATAACCATATTGTGCTTTTCGAAAGTCAGGTTAAGTCGTCGCGTGTTATCTTATCTTATCTTTTATCGTGTCAGCACCACAGCCTAACTTACCCAGCACAGGCCTCACAGGCCTAAGCTAAGTTAGGTTAGGCTTTCTAACCTAACCTAACTTAATCTTACCGTACTTGACCAAACCGATTTTTCAACATCTAACAAGCGGTCACAGCTTCACAAAAATAGCCTTTAGGATAACAAAGGTTGTGATTGTGCAGGTTTGCTGTCACAAAAATGCAGAAATGCAGTTTTAGGCTATAACTTAGTAGATCTAAACTATATGAAGCCACATACCAATTTTGTATTAAGAAACGTCGATGAATGAATAATCTAAGTAATTTTTAAATAGTGGCCCTCTTCTAACAAAGATCCAAGCGTTGCAAACTGAGCCAGGTTTGTCGGTGAGAGCGGAAGCTGTGGTTGGTACAATGTACCACCACGCGAGTAACGCTGCACTGCTCTACATAACAATCCCCACCGGAACCAGCAACATACACCGGCGCGTAACACTTAGCCAGCTCTGAGCTTGCAAATTCAGCAGAGTTAACAATAATTACCACCTGGCTGTTATAAGAGCTAAGAAGCCTCACTATTTCATATAATGGGATTCAGTACTTAAGTGATAATAATTTTAAACTCATAAAAAATTAATATAAAATTGTTTTCTAATGTAAAACAGGATAACAGAAAATGCAAAAACATAAATTTATTTGTATTTATTTTTGTTTAAGAACAGTGTCAGATCCGTCAAAAGAAAAACTGATATCTTATTCTACCCTAAACAAAAATAAATACAAATAAATTTATGTTTTTGCATTTTTTGTTATCCTGTTGTTGTTTTGTTATCCTGTGGAATATACATTCCTCAAAAACTACTGTTCGGTTTGCTTTTAGCATTATTTTGAAGGGGGTGACCTAAATTTCACATTTAGATAGAGTTACGCGATTATCTATTATCTATTGTTTTTTACTAAATTAGAATAGTTTTTCATGATTATTTTTAGTAAAACTATACACTTTGAATTTTGTTCAAAGTTGTACTTAAAGCTATAAATCTACTTGAATAAGAAGGTAAAATCTATGGAACAGTTTAAAAGTTTAAATGATGTTTATTCACCTAGAATGATGTATTAGTTCCCTAGATATATCTTTTTCTATTGAAAAAACGTGAAAAAATTAACTATCGGATAGCAGCCGTTGAATGAAATATATACATATATTACACCAATATCGGGTCATTAATGTGCTCTTCCTCTTAATCTACCAAAAAAATCTCTCAAGAAAATTAAGTAGGCTCTTTCACTATGTAAAACCTTAATCCTTATCCTAGAATTAAACCTTAATTCCCTCAGTTAAAAGGACAATCTCACAGGAGCTACACAGCTTGAAACTCTCCCTTTATAAAGTTCTCAAAAGGCGGAATTACAGTTCTATAATCTACGGGGGTTTTCTTTGCTCTTTAAAAACATGTCCTAGTTTTGAAAGTCATATTTATGACGAGTAATTGTTTCCTAGGCTTTGTAAATTGTGGCTCTGTGAGTTCACTCTATCCGATATAATATCTTTAAAAAGCAATTTAAATTTTCGGAAATGTATTCATCAACGAATGCAAACAATTATTTTTTAAATCTTGATCGGGAAACCCCCCAAATGAACAGATTGAGTCTTACGTTGAACCATTTAATACCTGTTATAATATTTGACAAATTTGCTATGATTGTCGATTGGAAATGGTAAGCTTTTTTTAGATACCGAATGATGCTATATATTAAATATTATAAAAATATTGTAGACATATTGGAACCATATATTTTTTTGCTAAATATATTCACTTTTACTGTCATGACCGGAAAACGAACGATATAAGTATAATGAATGTGATTTTTATATTCCTATCTCTAACTTAGATTTAATCATACCCGATAAACATTATTATTGAACTTTATTTCTATTTCAACTTACTGAATTAATAGATTAGGTACCTATTAAGTAAAAGAAAGGTGGTCGGGTGGTGTTCTATGTGTTGTAGATACATTTGTGTTAACTCATTATCTCACAGTTACGTTTACCAGATTTGCCTCTTAAAAATAATAAAATTGAAAATAATCAATTTTGTTACATACAACACGACGACAAGGGAGTTTGGCTTAATCACTTTGAATACAAATTATCGTTAAAGATTTACAATGTAATAAAATGCTAGTGTGTACGTTTCCTTTTATGAAGCAAATTGATTGGAATAGCTTATGCAAATCCAGAGGCGTTGAGGGAAATCAACTAGAGAGAATCATCGCTCATTAATATCAAATGAGTGAAATTTCAGAGTCATCAGTGCAAAGCTGTTATTTTGCCTTTAACAAAAAAATTAGTAAAAGGTTAATTATCTGAAAATATGTACATCTGGGAAGCCAAATTATTATTATAAAAATATAACGAACAAAATCTTAACCAGGCAAAATTGAAAAGTGTGGATCCCTCACCTGATGAAGGAACCTTCTAAAGCATCCTCTGATCTTTCCAGCTCATATTTGTAAACTGTTTATACATTGCGCGGAAGTAGGAGGTTAATAGGTTAACCTGATTATTTGATTCTTTGTTTAAAATTTTCGGTGATGTTTTAATTTGTTTTTTTTTTTCGGACATTCACCTTTAATGAAGGTGAAACAAGATCCACACCGTTGCACCTGTTAGTTTGACGTATTTTAGACACTTGAAGTACCTCAAACAAGTTTCCATACTGAAAGGTGATCGTGGAATCGAGTATATAAAAATATTGAAATGTGAATCAAATTGTATGTTCCTAGATTTAGTATTTCTACACCTACTTTCATTTACCCTTACACCCCTGAGGTAATATTTGATAACTTCAAAAAATTCTACATTCTTATCACTATTGTTTTTTCTATAACGCAATATACTGTGTATTCATATTTTGTTTTTTGTAGTTCTATTTATTAAAAGTTAGGTTCATTTAAATAAAGTCATCGTGCAAACTGCATATATTAGCAAGACTGTAACGAAGTAAACTTGATATATTAGCGTAAGATGCATTCGTCTAGTTTCCGAATGTTTTCCATATTCATTCTTTAATCAAGTCAATATGTTTTTCATGCATCGATTTAAAAAAAATTATCGTTTCATTACTGTACATATGTTGGATTTGGTTCTCCTGTAAACAAGATGTAAAACTGTTACTAAACTCGTATGTACGAGTGAAATAAACGCTACGTTGCAATAAGGTGTTAAAAGCCACTGAAGCCTCTCATTACTATTAAAACCAGCTCCATGACGTGCAAAGTAAGTGTTTCCAACCGTTACTTAGTGGTCCGACCATTCGTCTCCTCTCGTGCTAATACTTCGCCAAAAATAAGAAGCTTGAGTGACGCAGCTCTTAAGAGGCGTTCGTTCCTCTCTTGTTTAAACCTCTTAAGTTCTCAGCCTCATTTCTACGTTTACACCATCTTTTACTAATCCCACTTATGCTGTTTAAAATACCTACGGAATTATATCGCGTTTTCTAAGAATTAAAAAGTGTGATAAAAGAATGAGACTGTTTGTAAAAAAGTGGTGGTTTTTAAGGCTCCGATATTTTATTTTTCTTCATTCTAAACATCAAAAGGGTTTGTACGTATCTTAAAATGTCTTTAATTAAAAAATTCCTTTGTTTCTTTTCTAAAACAGTTTAGGCTACTCCGCACCTGTATAATACTTGTAGTCCTCATGATGTCTTAAAAGTTAAATATAACAGTACGTATTCATCCTTTTTATACCTACGCCATAATATTCTACCTCATTTTAGTCTCTAATTGGGCCTGATGATGATTGGTGTTACCAATCTAAATCGATCACCATTTTCCACCTTTTGTGCATATTTACCGTCTTGTATGTGAATACAGTTTAAGTGTAATAGTATATAACGTTACTATACCGGTAAGTACTGTTTTACGGGACGAGCATGATAGTTCCCGTGCGAGCCAGAGGCGAGTGCGGGATTTTCATGCCAGCACGGTAAATCTTACCGTGCACGGGTAAATACGTGCAATTTGGACGCAATGCATTTTAATACGATAACTTTCTTGCTATGACGCACGATACTTTACATCATACTATTTAGAATAAAACATATTTTACGTATTGCCTGCATAAACCATCACGTTTCTCAATTCTTAAAACCAACCGATAATTTGCTACTGATACCAGTGCTGCCATTACATTCCTCTGAAGTAACCAATAAATATGCGTGTTCTGGTTTAAATACCTGTTGTCAAATGATCCTGTGAGTCCTTAAGGACACGTTTTGATCAGTGATTTGGAGGCTTAATCGCAATGAAAATAAATATGCATTATATGACGGTTGCCGCAATCAACTGATTGCTTTGATAGTTCACTTCTGTTACCGTGCGCTGTGCGGTAAATTTAACATACAGTTATTGGCAAAGAGTAACTTTGCAGCCCAGAGTAAGGCGCAGAAAACAGTTGTTTCTTCGTAGTATACTGTAAATATATTTCTAAGTGTTGTAAGTCGTGTTTTATTAACATCCACCTCTAGTTTACTACTGAATCGTTTTTCACCGCAGACGTCGTTGACAACTCATGACTGCCCCTCCAGCGGCAGCGGGCGAGGGGGCTGAGTGCCCTTCGTCTAAGATTTTGTTTCCCTAACACTAAGCACTCGTCCAATTATCATCCCCCGTCACGACTGAAAGAACAAGTACGCTTCTGTGCAGTACAAACTTATCTTGGGAAAAGGGTCGCTCAGGGTGGGTGGAAAGTAACTAAGTATAAAAGTAACTAAGTAACTAAGTATTTAAATATTTATTTTGTGCTGAGTAAGTAAAGACCAAAAAATGTCGGGAAGCATAATTATATCTGGAGATCTTAGATTGAGGTCAAATTGAAGACAATTTTAATTTTTGTTGTTTGGAGGCCCACAACCCCACTTAACTTGAACCGATTTGAATTATCTATCTATATCTCATATGAAAGCCTGTTATTCAACGATTATTTCAAAACGAAAAATAGTTATATAGCTTGTTTATAGGTGAAACAATAATAAATAAAGCAATGTTCCAAGTTTGAAACTCCCGAAAGAAATACATGGGAAGACATTTTTATTGGGTTTATGTGGAGTTGTGCGGTAGATAAATGAATACGGGAGTTTGATGACTAATCTGTGCGTGCTTACTTTCAATTTAAGACCGTAAATATGAAATTCGTTCGGGTAAAATAATCAAACGGAATCGGAAAAAAATAAATATTTTGTAAATATGCAAGATCGATTATTACAAATTATGCCAATAAAATCCAATACATGACACGCTACTGCGTTTAATATACTTTCTAAACCACTATTGCCTGATTCTGTTTGCGTTAGGCTTCATTGTTCTGCATTTGAAAATGAAAATAGCTAAACCATTTAACACAGTTTATGTTTTTACGTAGTTAAATTTTAACATTTTGCGAAGACTTTAAAAAAAAACGCCAACAAAAACAGCCAATAAAAATTCAAAACTTTAGGATGGCTTAAAAAAGCAAAAATGACATTGTTGAATATAATGTTACTGTTTCTCGATCGGCTTTAGAAAAATATAATAATTGGGTTTTCAACATTAATGTATTCTCTCAGAATCATTACAAGCTTCTGAGAATTGCAGGCCCTTGTTTTCCGTTTTGTTTTCATTTAAATCCTACTTAGTGTGTCGTTAGTCAAAACATTAATTTCTATGTTTTTATTTGTAGTGTTCTAAGTAAATTTAAAACGTAAATCTGATTAGTTCTCAATGAAACGTTTTATGAAATTGAGAGTTGATAAATTTGAAAAGCGTTCTTAATTTTTAAATGCTGTTGAATGAAACATATAAAGTAGAAAAATCATTCTCATCATTTTGATGGTTGTGTGTTACGAATCTTGTTTTGTTCTAGGTTTTTTTCTTCCTAAAGACAGGATCGGGATCATGATCCACATCCCGCAACGTCGTGAAACTTGTTTTTACCCGTAAAAATAAAAATAAAATCATAAATTTAATGCAATTTTTTTGTAATATAGTGAAAATGACAATTTTTAGAAAAACTGCTTGCAACCTTTTGAATTCGGTCGAGCTTATATATAAACCAGTATTTTAAATTTCCAGTATAATTACATGAATTTCTTTTTCGCGACCAGTTGAGTAACTGGTCGCGAAGAAAGTTCACATTTTCTTTTGGCGGTAAACGAAGTAAGCTGTCAAATGTTTTTTCCTTATAGAATATATTAAATTTTAAAAGCCGATATCGCCCTGAATTACCGACCGATTATGAATAAAAACTTGGAATGTATTTGTGGAATAAGTGTATTTTTTTTGTATTTTTGGTGTTTTAACTAGCTTCACAGGAAAAAGCATGTATCAGTTTCCTTATACCGTTTAATTTGCTTTACAATGGTTTTGATGAAACCGAAAAAAGAATACAACAAAAACAAGATGAAAGATACAATGCCACGGATATAATTAACTGTGGCGTCCAAACTGCCCAGAAGACAAGGAACCAAGATAAAAAGGCAATTTTACTGTATTGTTACTTTAAAAACGTCTTAGACTAAAGTTATTAAAACACTAAAGTTATGAGATCTGTAATTGCTTGTGTAAAACTAGATGCCATGCAGTCTTATTCGTAAACATGTATTTATATTCAAATTTTTATATTTGGTCTTATAAACATTTGAGCTTTTAGAGATTAACTGTAAATAATGAGTAATACAACGGTGATTTGTGAACTTAAATTTATAATGATTAGCCAAACTTTTCTTTTATGTTTATGAATGCCTAGGACTAGAAACGCTAGTGCCGATAAAGGCCTTAACATTAACTGGGACAAATATTCTTTGAACTGGGCGTTGAATTTCAGGAGCCAAGCCCAAGTATATTAGCTTATTTAGTATATGGAATGAATTGTTTAGTGAAATACTAATACTGGTTGCCGAATATAATTGAAATTCCTAAGAATTTTTCAACGCAGTCAAACTTCTTTTATTGACTATCCGTATGTTTTAAAACGTGCACTAATTACATAAAAGATAGTACAGGAAGGTAAATGAGGAATACTGTCAGTCAGGCATAGTAACCACAATAATCACATTGAATAATTTAACCAAATAGTTGTTCGCAATTTAAGATTTAAGACCTCGATTCCTTTTGAAATGCCCTATAAGCTTTTAAAAGTTTACTCACGGCTTTAAAAGTTTTAGTTGTTTTGCTATCTTATCTCGCTAAAAGTTGGGAGTAGCCGCACACGTATTAGCCGCCACTCACCGACTACAATGCCCTTTACAACCCCCCAAATGGCCCGGTCATCGAGCGAATGACCCCTCTTACCTAAACACGGTCGGAATGTAAAATGCAAGCGGGTAAGGCTTTGACCAATCATTTCCACTCTCCCCTCTCATCGATTCACTTTTTACTTATTCCAGAAACTTCAAGGCCATTTAAGGTCGCCTCAAGCCATTATATTAAACTGCGGGCATTCGAGATTTAAGGTCGTTTACTGTCTGAAACACAAAAACAATGCATGGACAATCGTCAAAATTTTAATACAAATTCAGATTACAATGCTATATTTACAAACCGATCACAATACGAAAGCTAATGATTAGATTCCCAACTAATATTGAAATCATCAACTTTATATAGATATCCTTCAAAAGACAATCGTGATTTATCCTTGAATTTAGAGTAAGATAGTAATTTTATATCTGTCGGCAAAGTATTATAAAGTTTAGTTAAATTATACTAGGTTTTGTGAGATACTTTCCTTGCACTGCTTAATACGTAAAAAATATTTGTGTGTGGTATTATAAGAGTAAAAATTAGCATCTATACTGAAAAATTCAAAATTTCTATAATGAAAACAAAACGAAGAGAATACATGTAGAGAGTAATGATTACGTAGTTGAACAAACAAAGGTTTACAAGATGTTCCTTTAGGTACCAATCTGATGACCCTTTTTTTGGAAGATAAAAAGTTTCTTGCAATTACTACTAGATCCCTAGAGTACAGTTCCATATGACAAAATGCTCTGAGTATGATAAAAGTAGACATTTTATAAGATATAATTATAAACCAAATTTATCAACCATCTTAGCATAAACAAAACTAAATCAACGTGTATTTCTACTAAAAATTCAAAATTGCAAGTTTTTACGAAAACTATTTTTTCTCCATATATAAAGGGGGAAGATGTGACTCTAATTAATGCCTGATATTGAAGTCTTTAAGGTACCATGTGAATGTGTTAAAATTAATTGATGTGTCCGTGTGGAAAAAATGCTACTCACAGAGATGCACACAACTAAGAAAAGAAACTATAAAAGAGTGAAATAGCAGTTGTAGCAAAAGTAGCAATACTTTATCGAGTGTTACATATAATAATGTATTAACAAGTCTTCGCAATTCGCCTCTCTCTCGGCGTTGCCAGGAAAGCGTACGCGAGAAACCAACTTCTAACTTTAAACAATGTGCAAAATAAAAATAAATATTCCTTTATAATAACCATACCTAAAAAAGAGAATATGTTATTCATTCTCGATTCGAACGGATGCTAGCGCTATGGTTAGTAGAAAAGCGTTTACCAATATATTTGCAGAATATCTATAGTGTGTCCCACAAGCTCTATGCCTCGGTTATTATTTTGATTAATGGATAAGTAATGGATTTGAGTAATCTGTGGAATAAGTTAAATGATAATGAAATGGAGTTTTGGTGGTTACAAGTTTTCAACCCCATTCCTCATAAACAATTGTGGAGGTTGAGTCATATACAAACTACCATCAAGTAATGTACTATTTCAAAGGGTTCAATAAAAGATCAAGAATTGTGCAAACTAGAGATATCCATGTTAATTCTATGTGATCTTATGACTAGTAAAATTCTTTTTCTCACAACTTGCAGTTAACATAGCACAACGTAAAATTATAATGATTATAATTAATATCACAATCATCGGCTTATATATGATTAAAATAAATAAATATATACATATACATATATAAACATGTACATATATGTATATATACATACATACATACATACAGAGGCGTGAACATTTGGAGACAAACGGGATTAGAAGCAGAAACATTATTTGGTCCGAGTATACAACTGACCCACTGGTCCACATAAAACATAACTGCATGGAAATGGGCCCGTCGCTGCAGCCTACCACCCAACCTCTTCTTGTTAGTCTTCAAAGGCAACGGTAAAAACGTTTGCTTTCAAATTGCATTTACATTTTTCTGCTGCTGTGATTTGACTTTAAACCACATCATATTTAGTAAAAAAGTAAATACTGATAATTCGAAGGTGTCTTCTGATAAACTGACACTTTTTATACACTTCCACCTCTACGTGTTTTTAGGATTAGCCCTTTCCAATGCACTAGAAATACTTAAACCTTATCCCATGCCTTTTTTCCTCCAGAATACTGCTTATCACCTTTTGTCGAGGGGGAAATTAACGATAAACATCTTCCCTATTGGATCGGCTGTTTGGGCAAATCTCATCACCTTTGACGGCTTTGCCTTTGGCTGTCACATAGCTTCTTGAAGTATTAATTCCTCAGAACAAATTTGTCATGCCTCTTATGTAATATGAAGTAAATTTTATCTTCAGTCCCAGTCTTCTTATAGCTTTGCATATTGCAGAAAACTTTTTTTATTTGTTATTAATTAGCAATATTTTTAACAAAACCTGATCGTTATTTTAAATTGGGGTCGAAGTTTTCGTGTGTGTGTGTGTGTGTGTGTGTGTGTGTGTGTGTGTGTGTGTGTGTGTGTGTGTGTGTGTGTGTGTGTGTTTTTGTGTGTTTTTTTGTGTTTATTTTGTGTGTGCCTTATATCTTGAGCCTAAGTTTTTGCTGAGGGGCTGAGGGAGAAGCCACAGAGCGTCTTCTGGGTCAAAATAAAAGGAAAGGGAAACAAATAATAACACCTAATTAATTGGTCAAAGTACCTACTTTGATCTATCTGTTTTACAAATGAACTAACATTTTAAAGATCAATCGCTGACTATCAGGGGTATTTTTATGATTATAATTGATACGATATCTTATCATTTCTGGTTTCATTATTTATACACAATGCATTCAATGTGTGATCTACAACCAGTCTCTCCCCCCCTCCCATATATATATATATATATATATATATATATATATATATATATATATAATTTATCCTATTTTTCTATAAATACTTAAACCATAACCGTGGTTTTATCTTTTTAAGCATTTTCGTAATTAAAAATTAAAATAATTTTACTCATAGAAATTTCATTACAATAGTGTTGGAGAACAAGATACTGTACCAAAATCGTGGAGAATAGAAATAAAAGAGTGTGAGACAAAAGGAACCTCTTAATTAAAAGGAGAACAGTTATGTCGAGGGAAGCTGCAGATAGGGCGTGCAATTGGATTCCCTTGCTTGTTCCAGCAATTACTTTGTTGTATAATATTCTGGAACAATGTGGAGATAAAAAATAAAAACCTAGTAATATCCCCTCCTATTTATGTTTTAATCACTTTTTCCTCAAATAGGAAATATTAAAGTTTTAACATGATCCTAACATCTTGTTTAACACTCTTTTGTTGCGGTCCTTTGGCCGGATTTATATTTCTCTTCCATTCCATATATTTGCTCTTGTTATTAATAATTCCGCTTTTAAGTAACAATATTCAATACTAAGTCCTCTTTTTTATTTCTTTAGGTTTCTCCACGTGATATTTAAAATCGTTCATTAGCTAAAATTCGTTTTGTTATCACACAAGAAATTGCATTTCTTGAGGATTTCTCGTTTAAGTTTGATTGAAATATAACTTGCTGATAATACATAGTTTTTGAAAGATAGTACATTGAAAGATAACGTCAGGTTGTTTCCGCACGATGTTGGGAAATCACAAGGGTAAAACTCTTGTAAACAGATACCCTGATATTTATCTTAGACAGAGAAAAAAATTATTAAAGCAAAAAGTAATTTAGATGGAAACTTTTTCCATTTTCAACGGGAAAATAAAACCAGGAAAGTAGGCCAGTGGTAAAAGCACTGACCCAGTATGTCAAATGTCTTTGGTTCGAGCGTAGCCGCTGGCAATCTTACTCCTCATGAGTGGTCACCACTCTATTGCCTACGTGGCTATTGCCGCTATGGTATCTTGCTGTCTTTAGATCGCCGCAAAGACGCACGGACAGTTAGGGGTTGAAAAGGAAAGAAAAAAGAGTAAATCGACGGAAAAGTTTGCTCTTAGAGTAAATTTAGAGTAGAAACAACTCTGAAATATATTAAAAGCATGGAGTGAAATACAGCATTACAACCAAGTAAAGTGATATCATAGTTATTATAAAAATGCATATTAGTTATTAACAATATGAATTGTTATTTGAAGTGCATGGCATTAACAAGATGTTTTAGTTTTATTTAAATTGTAGGTAACTAATACAAAATGTATGATTATTAATGTATTATTATTATTAAATGTATTGATTAGTATCCCATAGAAATTTGTAATATTGGGGAAAATGGGACAGACAATTCTGTTTTATCCTCACACAACGAGTACTCTTCACAGCCTACATCAGCAAAAAGTATTATTGACACATTAACTAGTAATGTTAAGATGTAAAATCATTTCCATATAATATCCCTATACTAATTTAATCTTTCATAATTTCAAATCACATATCCTAGTCTTTCCATTGACGAATTTTGATTTTCTAGCAGGGAATTGCAAAATATGTTTGATTGAACAATATTTCACCTCTACTTGGCAAGTAAACGTTAACTCATTGCTTTGTGCGAGTCAAAGTTAGGCTAAACCCAATAAACAAAATGGAAAAAGCTCGGATTTCCGTCTGTAAATGTTGACTCCGCGAAGTTAAATTAACTTTTTCCGAAATAGTACACGAGCTTATTATTTTAGCATTGAAGTTCTCATTTCACTCAGCACCGTTGCGCAGGTTCTGACGACAAAATATTGTTACTGTTAACAATGTTGACTCAGCTGTTTAAATATGTTCTGTTCACGACGTTGTCGCGTTGTTATACGAACAAAGTTCTTTGTATTTGTAGACCTTTCTTTCGAAGGCACTTTGCTAATTATAATTTCATTTTTCATCAGGATTCCGAATGGAAAATCGTTAAGGTAATATTTTTCCTCTCATTCCTAAATTATTAGGTGTTCCCTAATCATTATATTTACAACTGACATATTTTTATCATCCTAAAATCTATACACATCATTTCAAGCACATTTTTAGTAGGGCAAACGTGGGACAAATTATATTAATTTTACATACAAAATTTAAATGACATTAAAAATTAAAGTCGGCAGAAATTCGTGCACATTTTATTTCATCTGGTATTTGGCATGTCCTTAACAAGATGTTTTAGTTTTATTTAAATGCCAGTTTTCGCCAATGATGTTTTTGTGCCAGTTTTCGCCTTATTTGGCGAAGGCTGCAAAACTTTCACACTCATAACCAAACGCATGCACTCACATAGCATTCAATAACTTTAACATGACAAAAACATCAGCTTATAATTATTTATTTTTTAAGCTAGTTTGCTTTCCTTGTCTACCTTGATCTACCTTTCACTAAGAATTGCAATTTTGTAATTTTTATTTAATGATGTGGATTTTTTTGACTAAATTTACTCAAAGTTGGTTGATTTTAGAGCTACCGCCTTAGATTTAGATATAATAGCATCTCTTTTCTGTCTGTTTGAAAATTGGATATCTATAGGCTTAATGTCAGATTTAAGAGTTGTAGGTACCCTGTGGACCATCTTAGTATATCTGTCTCATACTTTATGGGTTCATCAATACACGGAATAGAGTGGGAGTGGATAGCTTATTAACTGTACCGAACACTCTCATCATTAATCTCCGTGGTGTCCACCGACTCAAAATTTTTGTTTCTGCATCATTCTAATCTTATTCATCAAAGCCGTAACCAGGAAATTTTTTTTGAGGGGTTGGGTTTGGGCTCCGTGGTTACAGGAAGATAAAAAATTACAAACACAATTTCAACATTTTCGGGGGGGTTTTGACCCCCTGACCCCCCCCCCTTTGGCTACGGCCTTGTTATCCATGTTTTCTAATCTTACAGTGAGGATAGAGACTTGTTTAGTCAATAATCCCTAATCTTCCAGGAAAATATTTTCATCGTTTTGTTCTGCTTTAGGGGCAGTTTTAACTAGAACAGCTATAACCTGTTGTTTATAGCTGTCGATTTTGGACAAGAGCACGAAGGATCAAAACGTCCTCGAATAGTTCTTGAAGTATACTCTAATCCTCCCAGTAAAACAAGTCACCTTGTAACAGAGGTGATTGGGGTGGCTTCATTTATTCTCTTAGAAGTGTTACGTAGTTTTTAAGAGCGAGCTTAACACTTCAAATATCTTATTCCTAACACGGTATGGAAATAATCACATTGCCACACCTGTGAACAGTACGCAAAACTGTTCATTTCCGCTTTCATTTCATTGCCGCTCGCTAAATCATGGTTACTTATTAGGTTAAGGTGGCACACAAGAGAGATAACTATGACGTCAAACACCAAAGACTAGTTTCTATTGGTCAGAAATTCCATGACACTCACCGTATTCTAAATTCTAGTTGCCTTGTTCTAAATCAGCTGATTTCATTGACACCGTTTATATCTCAACTTTCGGTTCGTTCCAATAGAATAAGCAAACATAATCTCAATTAACGTTTGTGTTCAGGTTAGTTAATAAGTTAAACTGTTTAAATAATGGTGGTAGGAAATATATTGTGTGTATTACGAGCAAAAATAGTCATTGTCGCTCTCGAAATGTTTGGTCATTCGAGCGGCAATGACGTACTTTGCGCTCTTAATACATAAATAGCCAATTTCTGTTCTCTCCCATCCGTGTACAGGTAGACTCAGATATATCAGTGCGAATAAAGTTTAAGTGTTACTCATTTGTAGAACATAATGCGACTTCATTTTATCGGGAGTCGAATCTTAACAAATTGAACATTCACTCATGATATTATATCGAGGTTATGCTAGGTAACTCGATTAATCGATAAAAAATCGATTCGGCAATTGGCAATCGAAATTGATCGCTATTTTCCACCGAATATGTATATTTACCATATTGTATGTAAATGCAGTATAAGTGTAAATAACTTTTTAAGTGTTGTAAGTCGTTTTTTATTTACACCCATTTATGTTAGTAGCAGAGTTTTATAGGTGTACACACAACTATTACCAGCTGCCAAATTAGGTGATTGGTTTTTTTAACAACACTCAATATGTGCAATTTTAAACGCACTTTGTGATATGAACAAAGAACGAATAATTCGACAAACAATCTCCATACATATAGTACAAAAATGTTTAACGACTCGCTTGTAAAATTATAAAATTATAAACTTGTAAACTTATGAATAATAATAAACATCGAAAACCCAGTTAAAGTAAAAATCAAAGCAGTTCAATCAGGGTACTTACTCTTTGAATTGAAGTTGTAAATGTGTACAAACAGCCCACTAATGATTATAGTTCGATCAATTCCCATTCCCAAGTTTTGTTCACTTTATCACGCTATCGTAGTTGCACTATGACTATCAAAAAGAATTTATAATAATTAAAAAATCAGTAGACAATTGACAGTGAATAAATTTAAAAATCAAGATCTATGAAATGTAACACGACAGAACTAGTAAATTTTTTTAAAGACCATCTTTTTTTCTTAATTTTAAAAACGGAAATAAATAGAGATAAGTAGGTCGCAAATATTGTAAAGGTTTCTTTAGAGATGAAGAGGTGAGGACGGTACTAAAATATCGAGAAGTCAGAAACTCGTTATAATTTGACCCAATCAGGAAACGGAATCTCAGCTCTCGAGCGATCAGGTTAGATTGTTCGAAACCCCTTATCGGCAAGACAGTGGTTGGGGGGGGGGGGGGGGTGGTCGGCAGACCACAGTGTTCTGACTATGAGCCCCTCCACTGACAATGGAAGCTAAACATATCCTAACGATATAAGAGGAATTCCCTTAAACCGGCATTTAACTCATGAGCGATAATGTCCATTCCGATTAGTGGGACAGGATGAATGTTATTTTACATTTACACATTATAAGTGCTTTAATATCGTGTAAAACAGAAGCGAAACATAACCTAATAATACGAGAGGAATTTCTTTAAAACGGTATCAAACTTATGGGCGAAAATGTCCATCCTAATTTGTGTGCCGGCATAAAGGTCACTTTACTTTTATTTACTCACAGTAAGTTCTTTAGTATCATGTAAAATTAATGAGTATTTTAAAATAAATAAATGGTATCAGCTAACCGACAGATGCTTTCTCCTTTAAAACAAGAAAATCTACAATAAAATAAAATAAATTAACAATTTTTCCACAAATACGAACCAAATGTCATCGAAATCGGTTGGTAATTAAAGGAAATATCGGTTCCCCATGATAATAAGATAAAACAACGTAATGAGTTTACCACCAAACGAAAATATAAATTATTTCCACATTGACGTAGATTAATCATTGGAAATACTGTATTTTTTATTTTTTTTCAAGCCAAATTCAGTGGTTGCAAGTATATTTTGATTAATTATTACAATATTAGGTAAATTTCAAAAAGTTGAATTTTTTAACACTGAAATCCTTATAACTTCTGAACCTGAATTTTATTCAGACATGCAGGTGGTGTCATTTTGTTTTGCATCGTAAACAAAACAAACCATGAAAAATTCATCGAAATCGTTAGAGCCGTTTTCGAGAAATTTGGATTGTTGTCGCGTTTTTATGGGGTTTTATGGGACGAATACCCTTAAAAATGAATAAAATAACAAAAAAAGTGGAGTTATCATGATTTAGTATTTACATGCCAAATTTCATTAAAATTGGACCATTGGTGTCGTCTCTAGCTCTGTTTGCATAAATCCACACACACGGACAGACAGACCCCACTCTGAAAACCACTTTTTTTATTCAAGAAACACTAAGACGAATATATCCACTAACAACTCGAATTGAAAAATTTTGACGAAAACAATAGTTTCTCCATATACCTTGTATAAAACTAATTAAGAAAACCATATTACTGTTAAGATATACGACATCCTACTTCGGTATAGTTAGTAGGTCATCCAATTGCTGTGGAATATGATTAATGTAGGTTTATAGAAGCAAAAATATGAATTTACATCCTTTCATCTGTGTAAGGGTAATTTGATTTATTTACTCGATCCAAAAAAAGAACTCGTATTTGTTGTAGATCGCAAAGTTCATGACCACGTTCGAATCTTGCTATCACTACCAAACCATTTATTTCGAACAAATTTTAGTAAGAACAAAGATTGAATCATTTATTTACGTAACCGACCTAATAAATTCGTTATTAACAATGAACTAACTCAGGAAAGAGGTATCGAAGCTAATTCGGCGAGGAATTAATCTGCAAACGCTAAAAAAGAATGAAATTAATTATTTGCAATCGTGAACTAATATTCTACTAGCGAACTGTTTTTATACTTCCATTGAATCTGTAAACCTGATCGTTTCAAACTAATTCCCCGAAGTGGTTTGCATTCACCATCAAAAACCATTGTGAGATTCAAACTGTAAGAATCTGTTTAATTAACAACAAACCAACTCGCTAATGAAAGCAACGCGCGAATCGCAAACATCCTTAACAAACCGGAAGCGAGAACTCTAACTAACTAATCAGCTGATTGATATTGTGTTTGTATCTTCTACTGCCTGGGTGCAAATTAAACCGATTTTAAACTATCTGGTTGCTCCAGCTTTCATCATCCTTTTGCAAAAATCCCACTCCCATTCCCACACCACTCAAATTCAATTTTTTCAAGGTTTCAAGGTTTTTTTTAAAGGACAAATGCAAGTTTTTTGTCGTAGCATTTTTAAGATCTTGCTTAACATCTTCTTGTACTGGTAATTTTTCTTTAGTTACCGAGTCCACCAATCTCCTCCTCAAACGATTAACCCCCTCCCCTACAACACTACCAAAAATACCTTGTACTGAGGATTTGTGAACGGTTTAATTAAATATCTCTTTTGCCTTTTTAACTAACAACCCCCCCCCCCCCCCCCCCGGGACAAATAATTTACCCCACCCCCTCGACCAACAACCATACTCCATAATCACTACCAAAGATACCTTGAGCTGACCATATGTCTCACAATATAAGAAGGGAGTTTGGAATTGCTATCTTAAAAGGCTAAAAATTAAATACATATTGGGTCAAAATTGTCACAGAGGATGGAACCCATAGAATTAATAAACTTAAACAATGTATTACTTATCAGTTCACCTCATATGTCTTTTGTGTAACATAGGTGGAAATCTTAAGAGATTTTTTCACTTTACAAACTTACAATACACATCGCTTTACTTTATAAATTATTTTTCATCAAAGGATTGAAACTCCCTTGTACTGTAACTCATGTTAGAAAAACTCTGTGAGTTGATTCCCTGATATCGAAAAACTGCAAAAGCTTAATCCCAATTATGTGGGGATATTTCCCAAGACAATTCTTCGGAGCCCCGGATCGAAGTTTTGGATATAGCGACCGGTATTTCCTCGAGAGCAAAGTAATGACTATTCATGAAGATGTGCCTGAGGCTTGCTCTTGGAAATGTTTCTTCCCATTATTTACATTTAAGTAATTATATTCTGGCCTTTGTTCCAGTTTATTAGCTAACATTCTTTGGACATTTTCGTTTCAATGCCTCTGGGTCTTAAAGAAACTCTCTTTGCAAAATTGCTTTATTACAGAAAATATTTATACAGTTATGAAATATTAAACTTTTTATTTTATTAGCCATTTGATGAAAATGAAAAAGTAACTTTTTAATAGTTTTTCATTAAAATGGAATTTCATTAGAGTTACGAAACTCACAAACTTTTTTTAAAAAAGTGCATGCAATTTATTTCAAATAAACATCTCGTCTTGTAATTTTTTTACTCTACTGATTAATATATATGATAATAGACATATGTATTGATATATGAGTGCTCCAGCTTTACCTACATGTATAGACATTGATCTTTGGAATTTGACTTTGGAATCTCATAATTTGCAATCAGGTGGTATTGTACCCTCAGTAAGTTTTAAATTTGTTAATACAAGACCATGTGGGTTTCTAGATTGGTAACGAAATCACAACGAAAAATTAAAAATATTAATAAGACTAATGCTTGAGCTTTCCAGTCGTATATTTGAAACAGCAAGAAGGATAAGAATTAGACACAGAGTAAAGCTGGAAAAATTTCCGAACTCTCGAGCAAGGCTCTGTCCAACGGATACTGTTTACTAACAAATCCAAAGTAATGTGTGGTGATGGACTGAGGGGACACCCTAAGGGCAGTAGAGATAAGTTAAATTTATTTTAATAAATCAAAACAAATGATAACAGTAAATAAATTATATTTGTAGAAAAAGTCTTATTTAACTGCCTAACATTCCATGTTTCGAAAAACGTTAACTTTTCAACATTTCATTCTTTGAAATGTAAACTTTTATCAAACGATACTTTTTCAATATCTTTTACTAAAACTATTTAATTAGATGTGCAGTCCTTCCTTAACCCATAAGTTCTATAGATTTGATCCAAATGAAAAACAATAATATTTCCCATGTTCAACGGTAAAAATCAAACTGATCGTTTAAAATACTTGTAAAATTCCAAACGCAGCTGGCAGAGCGTCCCGGTAGGAAGGTATATTTAACGTAAAGCCGAGCGATTGAAGATAAACTCCCGGTAGAGCCTCCTCCTCTTCTACTCGATCCCTCAATTTATATTCCATTGCAAGATTATGTTAAATCATCCGAACTACGCTAGACTACCGTCCCACGCTTTATGGATGTATATCAAAAACCCATTTTTGTAATCAAACTTAAATTTTGGGTCGGCTTATTTTATCAAACAATGTTTTTAAAATATTCATTGGCCTCCCAACAATATAGGCCCGACGCAAAACCAGCGAAAGAAAACACATTAGTGGTTGGGGGGGACAATACGTTTGTCGCTCGATTCAACATAGGCGAACGTAGAAAATACACGAAGCGAGAATGCAAATAAATGCTTTGTACCTTTCTCAGTTATGGCAATATCTACTTAACGCATTAGCCCGTTATATTTTTTACATCATACTACACAGAAACCTCTGTTTTCTGTGCCGTACTCATGCTGGAAAGTTACTCTTTGCCGATAACTGCACGGTAAATTTACCTTGCTGTGCACAGTACGTTTACCGTGCCGTGCACTAGGAAACGGAATAACGGAAGTAAAAATCAAAAGAATCAGCTGATTGCAGCAAACCGACGTTTAACGCATGTTTATAGGTTACTTTATAGAAATATAGTGGTAGTACTGGTAGCAGTATCAAATGTTTGTTTATTGTAGGATAGGTTTGGAGAACTGAGAAACGTAATGGTTTATGCAAAAAATATGTTTTGATTAAAAATATTTTATTTCTGAGTTGTAAAGTATCGTTCGTCATGCCCGGTAAGTTTTTCCGTATTCACATGAAAATGCTCGTCCGGTAAAACAGTACTTACCGGTCTAGTAACGTAATATACTATATGGATACATCCTCAAATATCTATTGGCCTTCCGTTATAGGCCTATATTTAAAAGGTCTTCGTTTACGTAAACCCTTTATAGCCCGACTAAAATAGCTTTGCCAAGACCACCTCAGGACTAATGTTAATTTTAGCATTGGACTTAAGGAAGGCCTTTGCCTAGTTATTTTAATTTTTGAAATTATTAAAAGTTATCTCAAGGCGACCGCTATGTTATGTTACGGGCGCACCGATATTCCGCTGCAAAATCCAGGAAGACGCCAATATTCCGCCGCGACTCTAAGTCTCGTCCCAGGGGTAGACCGATATTCCGCCGCGACTCTGAGTCTCGTCCCAGGGGTAGACCGATATTCCGCCGCGACTCTAAGTCTCGTCCCAGGGGTAGACCGATATTCCGCCGCGACTCTAAGTCTCGTCCCAGGGGTAGACTGATATTCAACCGCAGCCCTTTTTAGAATTAACACCCTAAATAAGTAGGGATTTTCAAAAAGTAACAAAAATCTACGGTCTCCAATCAAAAACGGAGCAGGATAATAGCACTGACTTTGGATACAGAAGGCGACTTCCCATCCTTATAGCCTTGCTGTGCCTTTTTTTGTATCAGCCAGGAGCTGTGGTTGTCGTAGTTCGACAGAATCACCAACAGATGGTGCTGCTATAAATTATTTACTTCAGCTATTTATATAAGTTTTGATAACTTTATACGCTAGAAAACACGAATTATTTATCTTATGTTTGCTCCCTGGAACCAAATTGCCTGGAACTCCTATTGACAGCATATTTACAAGCTGAAAGCAGTACACCATGTAGAAAGTACTCCAACTAGATCCTCTTTCAAATCCTGGCTGACACAAAAGTTGGTACACTTTCAGCTATGGCAACGAAAAGTCTACTTCAGTATCCAAAGTCAATGCATGTTTCAGCATTGTTTGGGCCAAGCAAATAATATATGTAAATATTATCACACCAGTGTGCAGTACATGTGTTCTATTCAATCGCTATTTTAAGTTCGTGTTTTCATGTTTTTCAATAAAAAAAATTGAAATATCTAGGAAACCAATATTAATTATTGTATATCAGTAAAACTTCTACACTGTGTTCAATAGACGTTTGCCTTCATATTGAGGTAAATTTAAAGCTGTAAGTAAAATTTTTAAAACAATTTAAAATTATGTAATTTCAACAAAAATAGTTTAGAAATATTATTCCAATTTTAAGAAAATCCTATGAGAGATGATTCATAGTTTTACTTTAATATAAAGTTTAAGTCACTCCCTTCGAAAATTTTAAGAATTAGAAAAACCGATTAGTAGTTTTTGGTGGAATATCAATAAAATAATATCATCAAATTCGTCAAAAAACATTGATAACATTTTATTATGACCCATTGAAAAAATGAATATATACTATTTTATTTTTGTTACATTATTCTACTACCGAAATTGGTACATCCTTTTTAATACTTATTTCTAAATGTCACCCTTTCCAGTACCGAATTCCCTCAAGCGAAAAACACAGGGAGGTCAGACCCACAGTATTTTTCTAAGAAAGTGGGACAGCAATAAACAAAATCAGGAGTTGGGGCAGCTATGTGAAGGGGAGGGCGTCACCGAGGCCGTGAGACGAGATCAATATGTACCCGCTCCACATCAAACTTATTTTGCCCCTTTTAAAATAGTACTTCGAGTACTAATTGCGAATTAGGTTTTAATACAGAGGCACCGATTCAACTCCTCCAATGGTAATGTGACTCTTTGCCCACCTCTCTTTAAAAAAAAGTAGAACATAGTTATATTTTTTTATTTTGGGTTTTTATTATGAAATTTAAAACATAAACCCAAAAAGAAAATTATAAAATCTGTTTTTGTGAGTAAAGGTAGTATGGAATGTTAAGTGTGGTCGTATATTTTTTTTTATAGTCCTTTGTTTTCTATTTTCGATTTCTTAGAAGGACTTTTGTTGTCCTCCCCATTTAAGAGTAACGTATTACTCAAACAAATACGGGTTAGCAAAATAAAAAATTATTTATTTTTAAATTTTTAACCTCCTCCTATTTCTCCTTTTCTCTTCACAGAAATATAATATAGATGTTACTTTTTAGGGATTTCAAGAGAAATACTTATATTTTAGCCTTGCTTATCCTCTTTAAAAAGTACAAATAATTAGGTTAAAATATTATCAAATATTTATGTCAAACCTTCGGCAAAAATCTGGGATGAAATGTTACCTCGGCAACGCTATGACTAACTCTGGGGTGGTTAGCTTTGCTCGATTGGCATCACGAGTCTTGTGTGGGCTGCCCAGTGAACATAGTAATCCTAGAGGTGGCTTGCTTTGCGCTGTTGACTCGTGTTGTACAAAGCCCAATATACCTGACATAACCCGGCATCAGGGTCAAGTCAAGGGTTCTTAGCATTCAATCGCCTCTTTAATTCTTTATCTCTTAACTTTTCCCAATTATTGATTTTTCACAACGATATTACAACGGAATTTGGATTCCGGATCCGGCCTGTGAAGGGGATGGACGTGTTTTTATGCAGTGCTGTTAAAGTTTTTTAAATCCATTTCAATCCTAAACTGTATAGTTTTATCCAGTCAAATTTTTATGGGAAACGAGTTTTAATAGATTAATATTGGTTTTTTACTGTGAAATAAGTGTTGAAAAGGACAACCTGGATCATAACCTATCGTCACTAAATGCCATGTGACAGGAGTCTGCAATTAAGGTTATCCTATTCAAACACTGTCCTAAGGTTTTTCCTACACCAAAACACTCCCAATTCAAAACAACTAACAAAATATCCTCCTTCTCATGGGCCTGATGTTGGTTTCACTTTTAAATTATAACCTATAAATTCAATTCAATTCAAATTCTTTATTGACTTAAGCCCCATGGGCTACATCAAGTTACAATATTTTTACAATAATATACTATACAAATATCCATAAAAAGTTGGTAACCTGGAAAAGAAAAACATAATCACACCACATATTCTAATGAGACATGCACAAGCAGAATGTATATAAATAGTAAGTAGTGATTTTAATTTATGCGTTTCATGCTACTGAGGAAAAAATTAACAAATAATTTTAAACATGCAGAGTGACATAAGTACAAGGTATGAATTCAACATGCATTAATAAATAAATAAACACCTATATAATAAATAATTTTTAACATGCAGAGTGAAATAAGTACAAAGTATGAATTAAACATGCAGAAAATAAAAAAATAAATAAATAATTATTTAATAATCAATATCATTTGTCAGCAAAGGATCACTGAGAGAGACTAAGCTCGGCTCTGTACGCTCAATGGTGGCCCTAATCTCATATGCTTCCTCAAGGCGATTTAACAATTTTTTAATTTCCTCTATAAATGATCCTAACTCGCTACGGTCGAAATCATTGAACACCTTCTTAATTCTGTCTAAACCTTTCCCATTTGCGCTACATTCTATTAAAGCATGCAAACCATCCTCTACTCCACCGCAGCAGTCACAAATACGATTTCCTTCATTATCTTTCTTACACATCCAGAGCCACGTCCCAAGCCGATATCTGGCTACCAGTGACCTAGAACTATATTCGAGTCGCCTCACATACTCTGCGCCCGCCTTATCAGTTCCTAACGAGATTAGCAGTTTTAAACTTTGTTTACCTCTAGCTTCCTCTTCCAATTTCTCATAACAATAATCTCTACATTTATTTTTTATTAATGCAATTACATTTTGGTTCAAGCTGTTATTTTCAAATAAAGCGTCCAAGCCAACCATCCTAACTGCCCAATCTAACCCACCAAACCAACTTTCCTTCCTTTTCTCTTTTTCTTGAAAACGTAAACAAGCTAATTGCAATTTCTTAGTACCTGAAATTCTGAGTTTAAGCCAGTAAATAATGAGGCGCTCTAAAGCCAAGGTAGAGGTTAACACTCTTCCCAACTCTAATACAGCTCCACAATTTGCACTAGAATTTGCTACGCCTAATACTCTTTTGCAGTGCGATATTCCGACTTTGTCAACCACTTTACTATCACAATTTCCTCCCCATATTTCCGCGCCATATAGAACAATAGGCTGCACTAATGTATCAAACATTTGATTCTGCAATTTAACAGACATATCTTTATATCTATATTTAGCCTTACCTATCGTTAAGCTAGCCACCTGAGCTTTCCTCGCCATCTCTTTTTCATGCTTTGCCCATTTCCCGTTTCTGCTTAAAACCATTCCCAGATATTTAAATTGATTAACTATTTCAATCTCGTTCTTCTCTATTTTCCATTTAAACTTAAGACTTGGATTGTTACCTTTACTAAATATCATTATCTTAGTTTTGTTAACATTAACTTTCAGTTTCCACTCCTGACAATAATTGTAAAATTCATTCAACGACCTTTGCAGTCCTACGGGCGTAAGGCTTATCAGAACCATGTCATCTGCGTACAGCAGCACTTGTATAGGCGTTTGCTCTATGAAAGGCGGATGCGAATCGATACTAGCCAGTCTCTTTACCACATCATCAATGAATAAATTGAATAATACCGGAGACATCTGGCAGCCTTGCCTAACCCCTGATCTTAATTTCACACCCTCTGTTATTTGATCCATGCCCACCTTAAGACAGAAGCTCACATCCTTATATATAGCCTGTATCCGTTGAATCATACCTACGCTTAAACCTGCCACTTTCAACTTATACCACAGTGCCTGTCTAGATATGGAATCAAATGCCTTATTAAGGTCTACAAAACAGCAGTATAATTTTCCTCTCTTTTTCACTAACTCTCTATCAACTAACGTCCTCAGAACAAAAACATTATCAACTGTCGAGTAACCTGCTTTAAATCCACATTGAAATTCAGAAAGTTTTCCATGCTTAAGTATCCAGGTTTTTATACGGTTATTTAACAACTTTGCGTAGCATTTTCCCAACACAGGCAACAATGTTATGGCTCTGAACGAATTTGGGTCTGCTCTCTTCCCACTGCCTTTATAGAGACTATAAATCATACCTTTACCCCAAATCTTTGGTACTTCAGCTCCATTAAAAATATTATTAAACATCCGTACAACATAGCTTATAAATTGTTCATTGCCACTTAATACTTTATAAAACTCTGGACAAATTCCATCGACCCCACTAGCCCTATAAATTCAAAAACCAATCTCTCAAATTCGGCAAATTGGCATGCAAAACCAATTGGCAAGGCAAATCAAAATAACCATTTCACCCTATACAAGTAAGTGCGTTGCTCTTTAACATTTTAGCCATTCGACTGTGTCAAGACGGACATTCTATTAAAAAAAAAAGACTTTCTGCACTTGGTATGACAGGCTTGGCCCTGGAATGGACAAATTCCTATCTTAGGGGCAGGCACCATGTAGTGGAAATTCAACATGAAACAAAATTCAAAATAAAGTCCGTCCTGTCTGGAAAGAGGCCAATCTCCTGTGGTGTTCCGCAGGGATCGATCTTGGGCCACATCCTTTTTCTTGTTTATATAAATGACATTAATCTGGCAGTCCCGGAGAACAACCTTTTTGTGTTTGCCGTATATACAACTATATACAACTATGATACAACTATCGTTGCCAAACACAGAAGGGTTGACGAACTGGAAATAGATTCTCACTCAATAGCAAATTGTCTGGCCCAATACTTTGCAGAGGTAAATTTGAAATTGAATCCTGGGAAAACAAAATTTGCTTGTTTTCAAACTTCCCAGAAGAAAAATTCAAAATTTTTCAAAGAACCAAACCTTTTCATTGGCGAGGAACGAATTGAATTGACTGAAACAGTTGATTTTCTGGGAGTGAGGCTGGATGATGCGCTCAGCTGGGCAGAGGAAATTGAAAAAATTGAAAGCAAAATTGCCAAGGGTATGTTTGTCATCCGTAATTTGCGGTCCTTGACAGACATAGAACTCCTCAAAACTGTATACTTCTGCCTGGTTGAGTGCCACATCTCTTACTCTGTCGCCCTTTGGGGTGCATCTGAGACTAAATTAAATAGTATCTTTGTTGCACAGAAAAAGGCAATCAGGTGCATGCTGGGGTTGCCTTACAGGACTCACTGCAAGCCATATTTTGTAAATCTTAAGATCCTCACAGTTCCGTGTATTTGTATTTTAGAAACTAGCTTTTTTACAAAATCTCAGAATTTAGAATACATCAACAATTCACATAATTACAATACTAGAAACAGAAATAGTTTTGCAGTGCAACACAGATTAACATTTTTTGAAAAAAAAGCCTCTTTATATTGGTCTAAAAATTTTTCAAAAATTACCAGCTACAATTAGAAATAGTGATACCTTGGTAAGAGCAACCTTAAAGAATTTTTACTAAAAATGCTTTTTATTCTTTGGAAGATTTTTTTAATTACAGTAGCCCATCAGGGGCAATTCAAACACATTACTAACATGGTCCTACCCAACCTAACCAAAAAACTGATGTCCCGATTGAATGGGCATTTGGACAACTCCAACGCCGACTGGGCCAACTGGAGGCTTCTGAAGGTACAAGGTTCAAGGTAGGTACGGAAAGGTTTGAACGTGCTATATCTCACAATATAAATTCTTACAATAATAAACTTGTCGCTAAACTAAAAAAAAAACAGATTAAATTCCGTTATCTGCCCACAACTGTAGATTAGGTTTGATTAGGCTATACTATGTTAGGTTCTGACCGGATTGGTTTAAATATATATATAATGCTATATATATATATATAAAAGTTATTCGTAAATAGCATTGTAAAGGTAACAAGTTGCAGAGTGTTTATTGCTTCTCCAAAATCGTTTACGCTCACTCATTAAAATGTATCATGGCGTTAAAGTTGGTAAACTTCAACGGAATTTGCTTTCAGAATACGTTAACGTGAACGATTTTGGATCAGCAATTAACATTCTACAACTATTTGTCTTTAAAATACTATTTTAAACTAAATTTTATTTTGAAAACTTTAGGCGCTAAATGACCCCGCGCAGAGCGTGTTTTAGGCAAATTTTGCGGTAGGTAGGGAACCTTCATAACATTGTTGTCGATAACCGATTTGTGAAACTCGCTCATTTCACCAATCGATATTTCAATGCGTTCGATACATCGATATTTGTTCATTGTTGCCACTGAACACAAATGAAACAGACATCAGCTGACTGTTTAAAAGAGCAAGAACAAGACGAAAGCCTCTTTTGGAGATACAGTACCATTAATTTGTAAACAAGTTGCAATATTTTGGTTTTCTTAAGTAGTTAGCGTGTTGAATTAAGCGGTATAACGAAAAATATAGTTCATCACACTAGTCTAAAACAGTTTTTTTTTACCCGGTCACTTTTCAACCTCGGCTTGCAGCCTCAGTCGTAAAACTTGACCTCATACGTAAAGCGTCACTTTAGACCCTAGTGATGAAATACAATAATATGTTTTATTTCGTGACTATACAGAAAAGCCCTCTTCGTAGTCGAGGGGATTAAATATATAACAAGCCCAGCAGAGTGACTGGTAAGGCCTTAATTAAGTCATGTGTATGCATGAGGTGGAGGCTTCCTTGCCACCGCTGCCCAGAGTTATGGGTAATTCCAGATATTCATATTCAATTAACGGATTACAAACCGCACTCGAGTCTTAAGAATGTCAAATCCCTCAGTTCGCCAGCGCTAATTGGAATTCAATTCGACTTTATCATATTTTGTCAGCTTTTCTTCTGGTATTAACTGGTTTTGGGTAAATTTCTAGGAAGTGAAAGGTTATGCCGCTCGGTTTACACCGGAATTTTCCAAACTTTGGGAAATGATTATAGCAAAACCAAGAACAAATTTACATCAAGTTATGTCCTAAGCTGTTTAGTTTTAGAATTGACTCTATGTATTTTGCAAATGTTTGTGAATGTTTTTCAAATATCCAGAGCTCGATAATGATAACTTTTCAAACTTAAAATCTGGTACTTCAGTAGTGACTAATAATATGACCTTTTGGTTACTAATGTACCAAGTTTAAACTCGATACATTTTGACGTTTGAAAGTTATTCTTATTATTATTGAAAGTTATTATATGAAATACAGACAGATATTGTGGAAAATAAGCATTTTAAGACATACTGTACCTCTCTATTCACTTTTTTCTTAGCTTGCATATGAGTAATCGTTTCCCACAGATTGAAACTGTTTTTATAAACACCCGGCTTTCTAGAAATTTTATATAATGAACTCGAAATCTCAATCTTTGATCTTACCACTTTTCATTTGATTTTTTTCTACCAATGAACAGCAACACAACAAATGTATATTACATTATTTCTAAAATGATCAAACACTATATTTTGATAAATAGGTTTTTGATTAGTATTACACGTGTTGTCGTTTTCGCAGGATGTAAATAAAGAAAGCCTCACAATATTTATAAGTAATATTTAAACTTTATACAATAGCGTGCAACTGAAAGCGTGCAATAGCGTGTTTCTGCGTGTGTATGAAACTTAAGCTGTACTTTCATGCAAGATGGTAAATTTACACAAAACGTGGAAAATTGCGATCGACTTCGATTGGCCACACCAATCATCATCAGTCGCAATGAGAGACTGGCAGATCCATCATGGCGCCTGTCCTTATATCCTATTGGCTGACGGAAGTTCCGTCGGAAACAGGTTCTTCACGTGCCTCCAAAGTTCACCTGCTTGTTAAATTTGTCTCTATTTACAGTTTTCGTCTTTCGTGTCTTAAATTCTATAGAACCTCCATACTGAGTGACCGATCGAAACCAATCACCATTTACCAAGGTAAAACGTTTGTTGAGTGAGCAGGCTATTTACAGTGTTAGGGATTTTTATGAGCTGTAGCTAAGAAATCTTATATTTCATAACAAGGGATTATTGTTATTTTAGTTAGAAAAAATGACACTATTGTACAGTTTACTGTGGTTCAATAAAGGATTTTTGATTTGATTTGATTTGATTTGATTACCACCTTTTCCACCTTTTCATCTCTGCTTGAGGTGGAGAGGGGTGTGCCACAAGGCTCAATTTTTAGGACCTTTTTTTCATTGATGACATAAATGATTTACCGAAAACTGTTGGCCTAAACATAAGATGAATAATTTAGCAGATGACAACGCCCTCTTCGGCTTAGGTAGGCATTTGTGTGAACTGCATGGGACAATGCGGCATGAAGAGGACAACATTCTGACTTGGTTTTCTGTTAACAAATTATTGTGTAATAAAGACAAAAGTCAAATTTTGAATATTTCTTAATCATACAGAAGATAACAATTCAGTTAAACTATTGGGTATTTACATTGATTGTAAATTAAATTGGAGTGTCCATATTGAAAATATATGTAACAAATTTCAAGAGTAAGCTATTAAGTACGGAAATTAAAGAATATTGCTTCTCAAACTTATCTAAGAACAGCTTAATTCGGACTGTTTCAGTCACATGTAGCATATAGTTTAATTTTATGGGGACATTCTCCTCATGTCATTGACATTTTGCCTATCCAAAAAAAGGTGGTTAATATATATCCAACTACGAGGTTAATATAAATTTCTTATTCTGTTCCCAAATTTGATTGTATTTTTAGGGCCGTATGTTAAATTAGATTAAGCCCTGTCGTTGTCTTATATCATGTTAGTCCAGTCAATTTACGCGATGACCTCTAAAAAAACTGCAAGAAAACGTTTTTTGATGGAATTCTACTTAAAAAATATGAATTTTAACATATCCAAAGTTTACCAAAATCGGACCGTGGGAACCTCACTAAAATCACGTTTCAAAATGGCGGCTTTTCCCACCATACAAAAATTTTTGAAAAAAGACATTCAACTGCATTTTGTATCAATGTTTTTCGAGATATTGACTTTGGACCGCCGCCAATCATCGTTGGGTGAATGGTTCTAAATTTTCACAGAGTTTACATTTTCGGCCGCCATCTTGGATCCGCCATATTGGATATAAATTTTTTTTTCAAATTTAAAGATGGTGTTGTGAAGCATCATTATGGACTAGATTTTTACCCTGAACACAATGCTGAAATCCGTTTTTGAAAATATGCATTTGTTAAAAAGATATGCTCAAATAAAATTTCTTCCCTATACATTTCTTACGGACGTTTAATTTTTTTAAAGATTTTTTAAGTATTATCTCTAATATCTCCGGTTCTAATTAAGGTATGTAGTTCGTTTTGGTCTTAAAATACTCAGTCATTTAACAGCTTTTATATGAGCCAGATCATTAAAATTGGAAAATCCATTTTTCTTTTAGAAATTTGATTGTTGTCAAAGATTCATAGCGCAGGTCCTAAATGGATTAAAAAGCTCGTTCTCCCCTCAAATTACTCAAAAGATTCTGGGCTTTCATATGAGCTATGGCTCATTAAAATCGGACTTACTTAATTTGAGTTATGAACCTTCATTTACCATAAAATCTGTTCACTTTCGTAAATTGTATATAATTAATGACTCATACATAGAAAACTAACAGAGATTCAAAACAGTTTTATGTTTTAACTAGCTCAGTACATTATTGGCTTTCATTTAAGCTCTTAATAATTTAAATCCGTTGAGTTTGAGGTGAGATATAGACCTCAAACCGACATAAAAATCAATTTTTTCAAAATTTCATAATTATTTAAAGATTTTTATCTCAAGTCCCAAACATGGCCTGCAAGTTGGATTGGTTTTGAAACACGCGCTGATCTACTAGCTTTCATTTGACATATTGATAATTGAAATCTGACAAAAATAAGATGAGTTATATTCTTTTATATCATCTTTGACAAAAAACAAATTTCTAAAAAATGGATTTTCGTGTCTATTTTAGCCTTATAGCTCGTCCAGCAGTCGTCCGATTTTAATGATCAATAGCTCATATAAAAACCGTTAAATGACTGAGTACTTTAAGACCAAAACGAACTACATACCTTAATTAGAGTCAGAGATATAAGAGATAATTCTTAAAAAATCTTTAAAAAAAATTAAACGTCGATAAGAAATGTAGAGGGATGCCTTTTTATTTGAGCATATCTTTTTAACAAATGCATATTTTCAAAAACGGATTTCAGCATTGTGTTCAGGGTAAAAATCTAGTCCATAATGATGCGTCACAACACCATCTTTACATTTAAAAAAAAAATTTATATCCAATATGGCGGATCCAAGATGACGGCCGAAAATGTAAACTCTGTGAAAATTTAGAACCATTCACCCAACGATGATTGGCGGCGGTCCAAAGTCAATATCTCGAAAAACATTGATACAAAATGTAGTTGAATGTCTTTTTTCAAAAATTTTTGTATGGTGGGAAAAGCCGCCATTTTGAAACGTGATTTTAGTGAGGTTCCCACGGTCCGATTTTGGCAAACTTTGGATATGTTAAAATTCATATTTTTTTGTAGAATTCCATCAAAAAACGTTTTCTTGCAGTTTTTTTGAGGATCCCCATGTTACTTTTCGTAGAATGACTGGCCTATGTAACCAATTGTGATTATTGACAATAAACTTCTTGATTCGTGAGTGTTTACCGTCTTTTATGTGAATAAATATAAGTTTAAACATTTTTTAAGCGTTGTAAGACATGTTTTTATTTTAATCCAGTTTATTTTATTTTAAGACTCCATGTAGATCCAGAGAGTTTTACCTTGTAATAACACCAGATAGTGTTAGCTACTGATTGAGAGTATATTTCTTTCCAGCATTTCGACAAGAGTTCCCTCTATTTTTCGTTCCAGGGTAGTCTAAGCCGCTTATGTCCTGGGATATTTCTGTTCTTGGGTGGGACGCCAACGTCTAAATTGTTTTGGCCTTCAAACGTATACAGTATAAATAATAAGAATAAAATATATTTCCAGGAACGCTCTTGAATTTTACGCTCTTGGATTAATAGCATTGACGATAGCACCATTTTGATTTTCTGCACTATAAAGGGAAAATCAAAAAATACAAACCGGTACCTACACAAACCGCTTCATTGGGACAACCAATTTTATATAGAAAGGATTTCGAACTATGAAGGGTAGGTAGTACTTTCAAAAAAGGTTTCTTCCTATAGCAACAAGCTCCTAAGACCATTGTAATCAAGCTTAATGTAGATGAATAAAAAACTCCTTGGCTTAGCATTCACTGTATGAAATCCAATTTTCGTATTATCTTGTGCTTTCTTGGATTTTATATAAACTCAGTTCTCTGAAGCAGAGGCGTCCAAAAAACCTCCAACAAAATAAATGAGTAGAGTTCCGTACCAGAAACAGATGCAGAACATAGCCTACGGACTGTGTTGAGTGAAACTTCCAAAAAGTCAGGTACAAATGAGGTCTTCTCGTTTGGAATGGTATAGTGGACTCTCATAAATTCGCTCCACGTTTTTTAAACTACCACGGCGATTAATTTTATCATAACATTTTTGATTAAGTTATCGTATTTTTATTTTTATTTGTTTGAAAGGGCACATCTTTTTGGGTGTTACCTTTTTTCTTAAATGTTTAGGCTGACGATTTCAAACTTCATTCGTTTGTCCTTTGATGCCGATTCGAATACCAGCCTTTAAAATAGTTTGATCCGATAAAACTAATCTCAGACTTGTCGTAAAAAGACGCGTAGTAAAAGCATATTTTCAGTGAGAATTGAATCCAGCTATGAGTGGAGAGAGTCCACAAACTTTAACAGAAAATATTCTCTGATTCGTCTTAGAGAGTGGCCCATTTTTTCAGACCACGTAACTTTCCAAAAAGCTTGTCACTAAGAGGCTAAAGCGTATGTTCGATCTAGAGGTTAGTTGTGGAAAGCTATGAATCTCTGACTCAGGCAGTCCTTACTTCTTTTAAATTTTTCTTTGCAAATTTCACTCATATTGATGTATGACTAAGTGGTAAAAAGAGAAGAAATGACTTTTTTGAAGTATTTGTTTATGTTTCAGATCGTTATGTTCTTGAATATCATGGGTGGTATTATTTATCACGTATACAATTCATAAAGATTTTCTCAAAAAAATATCAAAAGTATAACAACAATTGGACGAAAACATAGAATCACCTAAATTTCTCTTCAAAACGTTTAACTGATGCCGTAATTGGTGTCATGCTGGAGAGATTACCCGAGGATTTTACTTTTTTTTACTATGTACTTTGTAAATTAAGAATAAATACTCTAATGTTTTAACCAACAGACAAAGGTAATTTTAATTTCTCCTCCCCCCCGCATACATAGTATGAGGAAAAAGTATTGTTTTTTTTATATTTTAAGTGTTAGTGGAAATATCTGTTTTAGTACTGCGTGATCAAAATAGTTTGTTCAAGTATGAATACGTAAACATTTTTTATTAGTAACAAATACATTATTTTCTTTTTATGATTTTATAACTAGTTTATATCCTGAGAACCATAAACATACTAATCACATATTTCACGGTAAGAACATAGTAAGCTTTTGTAAAAATATGTTAATAATGTTTGAAAGGAATATCGTTTAGGATTCATGAGTTATCCACGAAGATTAGTAAACAGTTAAAGTGCGTTTTTCTTAAATGTTCGCCCAGCGCCCTAGATAAAGCCATTTTATTGAAGGTAAGTTACCGCAGAATCCCGCTTAAACCTTCTTCTCACGAGAAGCCGAATTCCAGAATTTATATTCCATTAGGGTATTATGTTGAACCATTCCAGATCTCATTCCAGCGGAGGCTCCGTCCATACAAATGAGGTCTTCTCGTTTGGAATGGTATAGTGGGCTCTTGTAAATTCGCTCCGCGTTTTTTAAACTTCCACGGCGATTAATTTTACCATAACATTTTTAACTAAGTTATCGTCTTTTTATTTTTATTTTTTGAAAGGGCACATCATTTTGGACGTAACCATTATTAAAATATGAAACGATGGTTTTTTTTAGTTTGGGAAGTTGTCCCTGGAAATTGACAGTTCAATACACATACACTTATTCATTTTATAGCTTGAGAAATCGATTGTAAGAAAGTAGTGGCTGAATTTCATTTAAAGCTAGATAGATAGTATAATCCTTACGATGTATTAGCATTAGAATGAAATATGTGGATAGTTATGTTGATAAGGTTTGCTCTGAAAACCACCAGAGGCTTGTTTCATAACAAATTTCAAAAAATCATAAAAGCAGTAAAAGCCATGTGATTCAATGGATAATTTCACTAATATTATTTGTTATGATTAATTTTGTAATTGATCTCGTACTTATTATATACCCTCCAATGTTACTTGAAGAAAATTCTAGAAAAAACAACAAGAAACTTAAAATAATTAGGTAAATGAGGTGTTATGCGATTAAATCCTTACCTACTGAATAATATGGGGATTAAAATTGTCGTGTAAAGCTGTTATTTATTTTTGGTGTAATTGGTGTGTGAGTGTAAGGGTAAGTCATTTAAATACGTTAATTTTCTAAAATCAGACAAATATCTTTTAGCTGTGTGATTGTAATTGTATTTGAAGTATCATAAAAATTATTATGTCAGTAACAAAGAATAAAGCTCTAAACTATATACTGTATCATAATTCAAAACCATTATCTTTGGAGAACCTAAAATTCTATACCAAAGATTATTAAATGTTTTTGTAACCAAATTGCCATTCAAAGGGATAAGAATTTTAATTATGATTCTCAAAATATTTGACACCGTTTTGAATGAGGTGTTGATTATATTTTCTAAGCCCGGTAGAGTTGGGGCCTACTGTGATGGAAGGTGATTTGATAAGAGAAGTTCGCCCGCTTCGATCGATACATCTCAGCTTCCTCATCAAAGTCAATTGACGCCTTTTCACTTCCATACGGCTTATCAATAATGGAAATCTTCATTAATGCTTTTTCGTATTTTCTCATTTCCTATCCAATTATTGTTACTTATTTTATATCATGTCTTCATTTTTTACAGGTAGCTTATTAGTTATATCATTGGAAAACAGTTGAGATTGAACTATGGTGTATTATGATATAAAAAAAGTGATGCGAATTGGGTCATTAATTTAGTTGTTTTGCTTTTTTCATGTACTAACTCATTACTCAGAAACAGGAATTGTTTTGTTTATATTGACAAACTAAAATTGGAGCTACCGTATTCATAATGATTTACATTGTAAGACTACACTGGTCAGGAAAGACGGGATTGGTTTTAGAAATTATGATTGGCTTGGATGTTTTTGGTTTGGATTTAGGATTGGTAAAGGATTTTTTTTAAACAATAGTAGTCTACAGTTTACAGTGGCCGAGGAGTAACATAAGCATTCCTTACCTGCATCATGTTTGTACATTTCACTCCTTGTAATGATTGAGTAAACGAAAGCTTTGTCTCCCGGGGGGAGCAAAGTACCCTTGAGAGGAACGGTGAAATGAATAATCCAAAAATTGACCGCCTCCAAATATTTACGCAGACAAGCACATATGTTGCAGCTCAACGGACTGCAGGCGCTAACAGCTGATTGGTGGCTGACAGGAAACTATCGCAGAACCAGAACAGCTTATGCTCTGCGACAATTAAAGGTTTTGAGTTTGTCGATCAATCTGATACAATCCACCTTTGTTTGTTACAATTGTGTTTTCCGGGCCAATAAAATAGTTATTTGTGTTGTGTAGTATTTGTTTAATGATCCTTGATGGGGTGTGTTGTGTGTATTACGGGATTAAAGTAAATTGCCTCCCGAGGGAAACGGTAGTCGCCCAAGGCTTGCTGAGACCACTTTACTCCCTTGTACACAAATATCTACTTCTCCTCTTTACTGTCCTGGAGATGTGTAAAGTAGCCTTTAGATTTATCTGCCTTGGTAGGCTAACTGGGGCTGACCTTCCATTAAGCTAAATGACGCACTCTCCTCCCCAAAGGACTTGATAAACCCTTACCGAAGAAAAGTCATGACAAAGGTACCAACTACCTAATTATTAGTGTATTTATGTCCTGTTTTATATGTACGTAACTATCCAAATTTAATTTACAAATTGTTATTAATACTAAAAATGTTTAGTTTATACAAATTATTTTAATTTCTCAACGTTTCCCCCACTTAATATCGGGCAACCTGGAAGCGTGGAAAAGTTAATTAAGTTATTTAATTTGTTTACAGAAAATATGTTTGGAGTAGTGAAAAGTGATATAAATTCACAAAATTATTATTAACAATAGTAAAAAGTTTATTCCGATGCTCAAAGTACAGGGTGTTCTTTTTTAGTGCAACCCAAAACTTAATTTTAACAGTGAGGGATTATTCCCGCCCAAGATCCCCGGATTTGACGCCACTATATTATTTTATTTGGGGATACATAATCTCCTACCATCGTAGGGCCTACGAAAACAATTCACAGGATATTCAGGACCTCAAAACAAACATAACAAATTTAATGCAAGAAATTCAAAGAGGTACCTTGCAACACAAGTTCGGGAATTTGATGGAGAGAGCACAACTTATACAAACTCCACTTATGGTGGATTGTTTGAACACGTAATGTAAACTAAATGTGATCAAACTTAAACAAAACAATACTCATTTCATATTTATGTATGCATTATTCAATCTTAAAAATGGGTTGCGCTAAAAAAAAACAACCTGTATTTCGTCTACTAAATTGAAGACGCCAACGGTACAGGATAGTTAGTTGTGAAGCACCTCTGATAAACGTGGCACTAAAACAAAGGTCTCCGTGACTAAGAGAAAGGTGTGTGTTGTTAAGGTGACCGAAGTTATAGTGTTTTGAGTCATATACAAACAAAATGTAAAGTCTAAAAACTGGGGTGTTCAAGTTTATGAAAACTATATCGATTAAGTCAGTGACCATGGATAATTACTGAAAGTATTTTGTTTACCAATTCTTAATGCTACTGACAGAAAATAATTATAGTACAGTAAAAATACAGTAGATACAGACAAGTTTATGATGATGCTGTAGCTATATATTTAAGAAGCCTTACCTTATCGACTGCAAACTTTAAGTCACTCCTTCAGCCGTTACATCCTGAAAAAATAAGTATTTTTCAAACATCTCAACTCTTGTTTTGCAGAATTTTTGTCACTAAATGATCTAAACCGGTTCATAAATATCGCTACTGAATTAAAATAAGAATTCTGTCACATTTTTGCTGTAAAGTAAATTTTCATCTTCGTTTATAAATATACCAGGAAATGTATTTTTATGTTTCGGGTGTTCAAAAGGTTCTTAAAAGCATTTGTAGCTTTCTTTGATATCGAAGATAGAGCAACACAAGTTACTGATTCGCTCGCAGCACCAGTTCTAATCTGCGAATCTAATAAAAGCTGTTACTGATGTTGGGAAACACGCAATGTAGGATAGGTTACCGTAATGAATATAAAATATCACCTTGTGATTATATATTAACATATAATTATAATAATATGTTTTAATTCAATCAACACTGGTCTCTCGATTGGTAAAAGTTCAGTATTAATATTAGCCTTACGGACTAATAAAATTTAAATATTAACATCACCCTTACTGATAAGTAAAGGTTTAGTATTAGCATTAGCCTTACTGATTGGTAAAAGGTTTAATATTAACATTAGCCTTACTGATGGATAAAAAGTTTAGTTGTAACTTTAGCCACGCGGATAAGAAAATAGTTTATTATTAACACAATCTTTTCGGATCTGTAAAAAATTTAAAACAAATTAATGATTATTCCATATAACTTGGTCATAATCATTAATAAACCTATATTTGGTAACGAATACTCACTATTAAAACAATTTTATTTCTTACCTACAATTTACAATTACTTACAATTTTATTTCTATTTAATTTTTTTTAAAGAGTGAAAATAATCTTTACAATAAACTTTAATAAAATGTTTTGAATAGGTCAGAAAAAACTTTTGACGTCATTCCAAGTCACTCATTTAACGAATTGCGGCCGTCGATCACAGAAGCGCAATTGGCTCAAGTTCTTTTGCGGTCGGTTGTCATGCTAAAATTAGTTTACATTTAACAATCAATATTACATTATAACTTTTGGAACCATGTTTGACAGAGACATTTAAAAAATTATATAATTATATCATATTTATTATCGTATTTTTCCTCTATTAGTAAGTCGTAGGAATACAATGAATTTTTTATTCGATGCGGGAAAATTGTACCTTTTGCTACGTCCAAAGCCTACAAGATTAATGTTAACACAAAATCAATTGTTTTTCCCAGGCACTTATCCACGAAACAGTTTCGAGCCGACAATCACATCTCGCCAGATAGCTCAGCCATTTTCCTCCCCCATTCCTTTGACCCTTTTAAGTTTTCTCTGGGTATCATTCCCTTTCAGTGGCCAGTCATGATATAGTAGATTACGTCACTAGACCAGTAGGTACTGTTTTACTGAACAAGTATGATAGTTCCGAATACCGAAGATTTGTGACGATTCCGTGGTCTCTACGACTATAGAGAAGAGGACCTAGGTAAAAGGTAAAAGGTAAAAGGTTCCCGTGCGAGCAAGAGGCGAGTGCGGGATTTTCATGCGAGTACGGTAAAACTTATCGGGCGTGTGACGTACAATACTTTACATCATATTACTCAGGAAAAAATATTTTTTTTCATAATGTATTCGTTGAATAAATTATTACGTTCCTCAATTCTTCAAACTTAACCTATATTAAACAAACAAACATTTGCTACTACTACCAGTGTTGCCACTACATTCCTCTGAAGTAACCAATAAATATGCATTAAACGTCAGTTTGCTGCAATCAGCTGATTGTTTTGATTGTACTTCGGTAAGGCCGGTTCTAAGTGCACGGTGAACTTATCATGTACTTCATGCTATTAGCTAGTAACGTTACTGTACAGTTATCGGCAAAGAGTGACTTTCCGGCCAAGAGTAAGTCACAGAAAACAGATGTTTCTGTTTAGTTGTGTAAAACCCTTTAACGCAGGGCAGAAACGCAAAATGAGTTTATAGTAGTGCGTGCGGGCCGTCATCACTCCAGGGACCTATTTCACATAAAGTTACTAGCTAATAGCATCATCACCACTATGTCTACTGTATGCACATACTGTTGTGACATGTCTTGTTTGAATGTCAGTACTACTATGAAAAATATCAAACTACTGGTTGCAATTCATAAATTATCTACTGCAAAATTGAAAGAAATAATATTACAGCTTACAACTAAAACTACTCATAATACCAGTAATTATTACAAATTGAAGGTTGGAGTTTTGTAGCCTCTTGCATAGTAGTATGAATTTATTGCACAAATTACTAGTGAAATTATTAATGCTATTAGTAAAATTTACAACCTTTTGTTGCACAGTGTGAAAGACATTACAACTTACTTGTGTTTTACTTGTTATTTTTTACAATTCTTAAACAGATACATATTTTTAAAAACAAGTGAGTTTAATTCATTATATTTTTAATATTGTATTTCTTACTGTTAAATTGTTAAAGAAATTAATTACTTAAAGTAAAATGTTTCTGTAGCTGAGTTGAGAACTGATATTCACATCCATGACCAAGACTGTTAAATCTTGACAGACACAAGTTTTCCAAACTAGCATTATGACTTGAGCAGTATTCAAAGTTATAATTGAGGAAGGTTTTTTGTAGAGGCATAAAAATACTGTCCGCACAATAGAGGAAAACAGATCATGATGTTTTCTTCACTCTCATCTTACTAATGGGAGAAATAAATCACTTTTTGACCACAGTTTTATTCCATTTAATCGTTTTTATTTATTTCCTGAGAATTCGGACTGTTGCCATCCCTGTTTGTGATTCATCGTTTACAATTAGTAAAATAAAAAGAAGAGTAGAATAGTAATATCACACCAATATCACTATAACTTCATAACCGTTATTCAATACGATATAATGGTACTTGTAAATAGCAGCCTGTAAAGTTGTAAAATTTATAAAAACTATCAGTTTTGCCTTATATTAACACTGATAGTTTTTAATCTACCAAGTAATATATTATATTATTATTATTTATCAGCAGTTGTACCTTGTCGAAAAAAGTTAATATTACGCCTATCAGCAATATTGTGCAATAAGCCTTAGCTAGGGTTTTACAAAGTACGAACATTGTCAGGACATGCCTGTACTCATCCATTGGGTACCAGTCCGATTCTACACAATGCTCAAATTTTAAGTTATAACATAAAAAGTGTTATGGACTTATAAAATTAAACATGTATTCTATACTTGCGATTGAAATCAACCATAAGAATGTATCATTTTATGATTGAGCATTTTTTATCACTACCGGCAGGTAAGAACACATGATTAAACCATTAAATTCGCTATTTCGCTCATTATCTTCCAGTAATCTAAATATTGTTATATCCTAACACACTCTCGGTAATGATCAGAGTTATATATTGGGATATCCATAAAACCTACGGAATGTGATCGTGTAAAATATTATTCCAACAAAAAGAGATGAACTTCACTAAGATCATGAACTGAGGGGCTTAGTACAATAATGAAAAACAATTAATGTATTTTAACTCTACCTCCCATGGACGGAAAAAATCAATCATCAAATGTAAACGAGTTCCGTGAAAACTGCGGATAAAGTACACACACTTGGATGTTTATTATCGCCCATCATTGCAGTTTTTCCTCATTCGCACGCCTGCAAAATTACTTTTTCAAATTTTAGACACTTTCAGATTCAATATTTTGGAATCATTATTTACAGAAACCCCTGGATTTTTAAATAGCATTATTTGATATCTAATCTTCCCTATGATCGTAATGTTATTATCAGACCCTTGTTCTATAGTTCATTCAGTGAGTGTGTAAAGTAAAGCCCCTCCCCTTAAATAACATTTGTATAGAAAAGAACCAATCAGAGAAGAGGTAGTCCATATGTTCCAAGGGATGGTTTACAGCCATTCCCCTTTGTGATTTCAATTGAATGAATATTATATGTTATGAATAATAATTAAAGCATGTGTGGATGTATTAATTTGTCTTATGAACAATTTATTTACTTATCGTAAAGCTCACATGCATTTTACGTTCACTGCAAACAAACATAACCATAATTGGCTTTGTCAACAGACATCCAGTTCCAGCTCCAGGTTTTACTAAAGCTCTTTGGAGATTTGTAGCTACAACATCAGGTACTGGCGAGTGATGGCAAATGTCCGCAAAAATCCAAATCAAAATATCAGGTACTCATTTGACACAGCCTGCCAACATTACAGCTGATGCAAGAGGTGTGGCTTTACTTTACACTCTCACTGAATGAAGTATAGGTCATGGGCAATACTACAACTTCATTATATCTTCTCGGTTAAAGATTTCTTCTTCACTAATAAAATTGGCTTTGACATATAAAACATTCAGAACTTAGAAAATACTTAGAACACGAGTTTTATATACCCTTGGTTTGTAGGCTAAACTTTAAAAACGTAGCCTTTCACTTACTCATGATAACAGAGGAATGTGCTAACATATACTGAATTGTTATCCATATGTACATAGAGATTTTTGTTGCTCATTCAAATTTATATTATATTTTCTATTTTATTTTTTGTGAGTTCTAATAAAGAATGTCAGCCTGTTCCTCTCTTATCATGAGCAAGTGTAAGAGGTTCTGTTTGTTGAGTGTAGACTGCAAACCATGGGTATGTAAAACTCTTTCTTTAAGTATTTTTCTATGTTCTAATTTTTTATGTCAAAGCAAATTTTATTCGTTATGATAAAATCTCAAACCTACAAGATATATTGAAGTTGTAGCAATTCTGATTACCTAGAACAAGGGACTGATGCTGAAACCCAAGTCTCCATATGCTATAAAATTTTTTGGTTGTCAGCCATTTTTAATATATTACAATTATCACAATGAAGGGCTACTTTTATTATTAAAAATATAAAGATAAACTGAGTACCCTTTTGAAATATTTTTTATTGAGCAACATGTTTCGCCTTTATGGGCATTTTCTTAGAGCTAGAAAATTTATAGAGCATTTTCTTAGAGCTAGAAAAGGGTACTCAGTTCATCTTTATATTTTTAATAGCAATAAAATTGTATTGTTAGGTAGGATGATAAATAATTGTATAATCCCAACGCCATTTAAATAGTTACTATCCTAATTTGCCAAATCAGGCAAATTTTACTAATTGGATAAATTTCGAATATGAAATACATTAACTATATCCTATTTTGTTTAATATGCTCGTAAATATTCCTGCTTGTAAAAGGTCTGTGGAATTCATAAAGTATCAAAAGTCTTTAAGTCTTTGCACCAAAATGGCTCTGATCAAATTTAACTCTAAAAATCCAAAACCTAGCTTTGCGAATTGCATGCAAGTTGCATATCCAATAATCGTGTCGTTGTGTTAATCTGCTTTTCATCTCGTGTTACAGTGAGTAGCTTAAATAATCTAAATGTACAAATCAATAACCCGCTGTATAGTGGGGTCGATACTCAGTTACCGCTCTGCTTATTACTAAACCACGAGTTTTTCCTCCTGGTCGCATCACCGATGACCATGGCTTGTGTGGTGTGCTGCGTTTCATCCACTATTTAATAGATTTCTGAACCACAAATAGCAGCTTCCGTATGACAGAATGGTTATAGAATTAGTTATTTTATTTAAGTATATTGTAATTTAATTAATGGTAACGAATAGCATTTTTCTGTTCGTAAATCTTGTAAAAGATATATAGCTCATAATATAAACTAAACGTAAAAAATTAAATTATTAAAACTTTTTAACACTTGACTGAATGATATTTTTTTTAATAAAGTCAACTATCATTTTTTTACTTATCGCTGTTTTATCGCTTCTATTTTTGAAAAAACTTCTAATCATCTCGGGATGTAGGAACGTTCTCCGATTATAAATAAAAGAATGTAGGCTTATACACCACAACACGTATCATTGTAATCAATAAGTAATAATGAATTAATCCCTCTTAATACTAGAGTAGTTTCCTGACCATCCGGACTAACACAAAATATATGTACCATGTCATCAGTCTTTGTGGGGCCAAGTGTGTGCATTCAACCACACCTAGAAGATATATTGAAGTTGTAGCAATTCTGATCGTCCCAAGGCACCAAGGTCCAAGGCGTCTGTGTTTAGTGTGGGATCATTCAAAATTGTGGGGTCATACACCCGGCCCCACAAGGATTTTGTTGTTTTTTTTGTGCTAAAAGTTCTCTTTACAGGACCTTAAAAGCCAAAAATGGTGATAGGTTAAGTTAGGTTATGTTAGTTTAGGCTATGGTTTTTTGGGGCCTACAATTTCGACTGGCCTCACAACATGTTTCAATGAACAGACATGGCCCCTCAATCAGGTGTTTGAACACGAGGCCCTACAAATTTAAGCGGACAAGACTGTGTGTGTGTGTGTGTGTGTGTGTGTGTGTGTGTGTGTGTGTGTGTGTGTGTGTGTGTGTGTGTGTGTGTGTGTGTTTGTGTGTTTGAGCCAATTACATCATGAAGGAAAAACCCAATTGGACTAAAAATGAAGAATTAGTTGCAATTATCAAAATAAAATAAACACTATTACCAAACATGATCATTATTGTATGTGTTTCTAAATATTTTCACCATGCAAAAGAAAGATACTTGAGTAATGTACGGGGTGTTCAACAATTAATGTCTCGTGTCAGGACGACTGAAGCAGAGTTGTGTGAACGTCACTCTCTCACAACACGGATACAAACTAATTACCTACAGAGCATTCCACACAACCATTTGAATTATAAGGGAAGATATGGTCTTTAATGTGGACAATAACACCTGTTTTTAGATTTGTTTGTCGTTCCCAAATGTAATTGTAAAAAAAGATTGAATAGACACACGACACTCATACCCTTATCAAGTAGTATCCAACAGTAAGGTCGTCCTATTGAACTAATTCTGTAGTTCATAAAAAACATTCTTTTGTATGCTTTGAAAAAGTAGTTCGACTAGTCTTAAAGAATAAGTTATATTTTTACTTGTGTGTTGATGTATCGATTACAATTTTATGGGTTTGAAATTATGGTAATAGTATATTTCATTACAAGGACCTAAAGTGACGCTTTTCGTTCAAGGTCAAGTTTTACAACCGAGGCTGTAAGCCGAGGTTGAAAAATGACCGAGTAACGAAAAACAGCTTTAGGTCTGTGTGATGAACTATATTTTTCGTTATATTGCTCAATACAATACGTAAACTACTTAAGACAAACCAAAATGTTACAGCTTGTTTACCTTTAAAGATGCCTTCAAAAGATGCCACCGTCTTGTTCTTGCTATTTAAAGCAATCAGCTAATTGTCTGTTTCATTTGTGTTAGGGTAGACTGACAACAATGAACAACTATCGACGTATCAAACGCATGTAATAATCGATTGGTGAAATGAGCGAGTTTCACAAATTGATTAAACTGACAACAATGAGTGTTTCGATAGTAACGATGAATGTTTCGATTATTTGTAATCGAATGAATATTATTCGATTATTACGACGTACTCGGCACTTTTTGACTTTTATAGTCCTAGGACTATAAAGAGTCAGCTGGTATCGAGTACATCAGCTTTTAATTCCTAGAAATAAAAAGAGTGTTTTTAGGTCCGGAAAACATGCATTCAAACATCTGTTTTTGAAGCAGTATAACGAAAAACATTTTACTTTATTCGGAATAGTCAATAGAAGGCGGGTTCTGTACGTCACATTACAGGAATACAAGACGTCGTCCTAGGTTTATCCCTTTTTATATTTTTAAAAGTTAATATTTCTTTTTAGTTTTTATATTTAAGTTTTAATTTATACAGAGCTATGTAGGACAAACTTCTACACCACTTTCGCAAATAATTCATTGTCCGAATTAATATAGCTTTTCATCTCATAATATCATTGGTCCGAATTCATATTTAGCTTTTCTGGTTCCGTATGAGACTCATGTAAAGGTTTTAGATTAAGCGATTGACTAGAGATTGTTAAGCCTATGACATGCGAGTTGGGTGGTACAACTAAAACATGCCAGTTTTACAGCATATTTTTAAAAATTCTGTGTTCTAGAACACACAAGATACTCACTTCGCGGTCAAAAGTTTTGCCTCCAAAATTAACTTTATTTAGGCTTATGCGTTAGGGACATTTTTGAAAAATTAGACTATGATTAATGTTTATGATTGGGGTTCAGTGGGAGGACTAAAAACATTTACAATGTAATGTTCATCATATATTCCCTCGGACCATGATAGGGTAACTACTTTAAAAACACTTTCAAATAACAAAGAAACTACTTTGGATTTTAAGTAGTGTCTGTCTAGGACGTAGGTCTGTGCTGGAATGACTGATTTAGTAAATTAAACTCTTTATACGTATATTACTAGTTGATCATACAGGTTTCATCCATGGAAAAAACATAAAGATTTTCTTAGATTTAGGGTTTTATCTGTCGTACTTTTAAGGTTGCCATGACAACTTCACATCCTTCCCTATAGTCTAACATTGAAACTTCAAATTACCATAGGCGTGACTCAAAGGGAATTTTGTAAAACCGTTACCTAGTACGCGTCTACGACCCAAGGGAGCACACATGCTAAATTTCAGCTCTTTAGGTCTTATAGTTTTGGATATTTGCTGTCCGTTAAAAAAACCTTCTCCTTTATAGTCAAAGATGTCTGAAAAAAGTGTCAGCAAAAAGTTCTCTTTTTAAGAAAGTTAAGAAAATCGATTCATAGATTAAAGCCTATTGCTTTTGGGGTTCATTAAACTCCTTCATCTACATATTTACTTTTTCCGTTACTGCATGACTGTTGATTATTACGCTAGTAACACAAATCAGCCACGAATTTGTTATAATTCGAGAAATATATATCGGGGCTCTCTTCGCTTCGGATGCAGAACTTTGAAACTGTTAACCATTTTAATGCATCCGTGATTCGATTACAAAGAAGGCGCAGGAAGCCTTTGATCAGGGGAGGCCTCGGGCGAGATGTAAAAGGTCCTCCGCTTTGAAACCTGCTTGTTCATTTGGATTCGAATTGAATAACCGCAATCGAGTAATTTTGTAACGCGCATTTGCATGATATTCGATTTTTTTGCATCGGATTCATCTATGACTTTGGCTATGGTTTAAAACATGTTCCCAAAATGGTATCCCCGAGTAAATTTGTAATATTATATTACGTTGCTAGCCCGGTTAAGTACCGTTTTACCATGCGAGCATGACAGTTCCTGCGCGAGCTTCTCGGCGAGTGCGGGATTTTCATGCAAATTGTTAAAACTTATCGGGCGTGTGACGTACGATACTTTACATCATACTACTAAGACAAAAATGTCAATCATAACGAATTCCTTGCATGAACTATTACGATTCTCAGTTCTTCAAACCTAGCCTGTGATAAACAGACAAAATTTGCTACTGCGACCAGTGCTGCCACTACATTCCTCTGAAGTAACCGATTAACATGCATCAAACGTCGGTTTACTGCAATCGGCTGACTGTTTTGATTCTTGACTTCCGTTATTTCCGTTTCCTAGTGTACGGTAAATTTAGTGTACACTGCACGGTAAATTTACCACACAGTGATCGGCAAAGAGTAACCTTTCAGCCAAGAATAAAGGACAGAAAACAAATGTTTATGTGTGATATGAACCTATGGCCTGTGGGACTTCCTTAGCTATTTATTGAAATTTCAAATTGCTTTATAAACTACATTCTGTGTTAAATGCGACAGTTAATTAAGTTCGCAGGTAATTTCCCTTGCGATATGTCGCTATATATTTTTATATATCGCTATATATTTTTATGTATCGCTATATATTTTTATATATCGCTATATATTTTTATGTATCGCTATATATTTTTATATATCGCGATATATTTTCATATATCGCTAAAACTGTAATATTTATTCTTTTTAAACCGATTGTTTACTGACTTTTGTTCTTTAACCTTACCCATATATTTATCATCGAATAATTTTCAGTTATGTTAAAAACAGCAGACTAATTGAGGTTTTAGTCGATATTATGTTTTTAATTGGTTTTATATACCGTTTTGGTGAACGTTTCCTTTGGCTCCATAGTGGTAGAGAGAAGGCAAGCCTGCCAATGGCACTAATAGCCACATTACTAGTCTCCTAATGGCACGTAACCTCAATACGTTATTAGCTTCACCCTATGTTAATGGATTCATCGAGAGGTGCATTATATACGGTGAACATTGCATGTGAAGTAATTATAGTACTACCGAGAGGTTGGAGGGCCCTCTATTTTATCAAAAAAAAAATGTAATTGCAACGCAGCAAAGTATTTTAAAATACCAAACTAATATATATAGAAATCATATAATTACAATTTGCATCTTTGGCCCGACGCTTTCATAGTCTACTATTTGTATTAAAACATACCTTTTTAAAATTTCTCTATAAATTTTGGCTACTAATCCGCAAAACTATGAATGAACCTGGCTGGTTGGTGTAGTGGTTATAGTGCCCGCCTACAAACTTGTAGGTAGCCGGATCGATCCCGAGAAAAGTTAGTAGCTTTTTGAAGGGTTGTTTCTGGAGCCAGCTGCCATTGGCTGTTAGGCTATTAATTAACAGTCCTGTCTAAGGAACGTGCCAACCTTAGTCAGTAACAAGGCTATAAGATCGCGCCACTATCATCACGATCATCACACTCATCCTTCACTCATATTCAGGGTAACGTCCTCCATGAGGTACCTGTCTCACCAAAGAATGATAAAGAATGAATGAAATGATGAATGAAAAGAATGAATGAAAAATAAAAGAAACATATATTACAAGATATATGTACAGTTTTACATACATAATACAAAAATACATAAAACTACAGCAAATGCAAAAAATGTTTTAGTAAAATTGGCTGCTAAAAGAAAAAGGAATGGTCTTATGAAATCAGCAGACATAGGCAAACGCCTGTGCGTCTGCTGTGACCTCAATATTGGAAATATGTGTCAAAAATATACAAAGTTCCAATTTTATTTTAGTCTATTTCCTTCTGATATATGATCACTAAATAATTAGTTTTTCTCGATTGCACTGGTTGGAAAATAATCAGTCATTGCTTACTTCACAAAATAAATTTTGTCTGTAAAACGCCGGAAAGATCGAACGATATTTTGTCGAAACGTATCAATTAGGCTTATCCTTGGAAACATTATGTTACAAAGCATACGTAATCTCCCAGTTTACATTTGCATTACAAATTCACATCCGATGCGGGCGGAAAGAGCGGATTTATACGTCACTGTTTGTGTTCAGTTGCTTTCACGATCATGGGATTTCATTGGCCGGCTTTACTGGTTTGTCAGTTCAAAGGTTGTATAATTCACGCTTCATTATGAGTTTCTGTTTTACAGGTAGACGACACTGTTCAAGCCAGAAAAAAGTAACATTCGGTAAAACTTACAAACGCTTTATCGTTATAAACGGAAAGAAAGAATATTTTTTATCAACTTCGCCAGTGTCGAAAAGGTAGACTGGTCACTTGACTTACTGATCGATGAAGGTTGTTATGGAAATGAAATCAATTACCGAAAGAATGAATGTCACAGCGTACTCTTTTAAAAAAGGTAGATCGTCAAAATGGAAAAAGTTATTTTAATAACTTTGAAATGCTCTCTTTGTTAAACAGCGAAATGTATCTTGAAATGAACTCTACGTTAAACAGCTGACAACTCGCGATTAAAAAACAGAGGGGCGCAGACTTAGAGCCTAGGCCTAGAGTTTACACTTAATACTGTATACCCTACAACGAAATTTTCATAAAGACGTTAAACTGTTGATACAATTGATTAACTGATCAAATGTAATTTCGAGTTTATTGTCTCTGAAATTATTTTCTGACAATATTATAAATGTTTGTTATTCCATGGATGAACTGTTCTTGGTTCAGAACGATTTTTTAGTTATAAATATATTTGTTATTGTTTAAACCCTTTTTCTAAGCCATAAACAGTACTATTTATATGTTACACTTGGTAATATATATATATATATATATATATATATCTCCTTTTTAAAATATTAACTTCTTTCTAGTAGTCTACATATTACTCAACCCTACGCCCATCACAAATGTTTCATCCGAATGTGCCAACGCAAAAAAAATATTTCTTTTCTTTTCTTGGAAGTAATTTAAATTAATTATGAATGTACCAAACTCATAAACTAACTCTTTAAAAAAATCCCAAGAAAAACACAAATTACAACTGAAGAGTTTTGTTACTTTACAGTGTTCCTAATTAATTAGTACTGAAGAGTTTATAAAGTTTACAGAAAACATTTAGTGATCCTGTCAACTAACACAGGTCTAGTAACTTTATGCTAATTAGGTTTTTCGTATTTTTCTCTCCTGAGTGATTTTCATTTTTTAATTCGTACAGCCAATTGGTAACTAAAGAAGGATTTTATCTCAATTATTTTAGCCACATATACAACGAGCTGTATACCTGCTGCCGCTGCTGTGTGCTGCTGTACAACGAGCTGTATACCTGCTGCCGCTGCTGTGTGCTGCTGTACAACGAGCTGTATACCTGCTGCCGCTGCTGTGTGCTGCTGTACAACGAGCTGTATACCTGCTGCCGCTGCTGTGTGCTGCTGTACAACGAGCTGTATACCTGCTGCCGCTGCTGTGTGCTGCTGTACACCTGCTGTCGCTGCTGTGTGCTGGTGTACAACGAGCTGTATACCTGCTGCCGCTGCTGTGTGCTGCTGTACAACGAGCTGTATACCTGCTGCCGCTGCTGTGTGCTGCTGTACAACGAGCTGTATACCTGCTGCCGCTGCTGTGTGCTGCTGTACAACGAGCTGTATACCTGCTGCCGCTGCTGTGTGCTGCTGTACAACGAGCTGTATACCTGCTGCCGCTGCTGGTGCTGCTGTACAACGAGCTGTATACCTGCTGCCGCTGCTGTGTGCTGCTGTACAACGAGCTGTATACCTGCTGCCGCTGCTGTGTGCTGCTGTACAACGAGCTGTATACCTGCTGCCGCTGCTGTGTGCTGCTGTACAACGAGCTGTATACCTGCTGCCGCTGCTGTGTGCTGCTGTACAACGAGCTGTATACCTGCTGCCGCTGCTGGTGCTGCTGTACAACGAGCTGTATACCTGCTGCCGCTGCTGTGTGCTGCTGTACAACGAGCTGTATACCTGCTGCCGCTGCTGTGTGCTGCTGTACAACGAGCTGTATACCTGCTGCCGCTGCTGTGTGCTGCTGTACAACGAGCTGTATACCTGCTGCCGCTGCTGTGTGCTGCTGTACAACGAGCTGTATACCTGCTGCCGCTGCTGGTGCTGCTGTACAACGAGCTGTATACCTGCTGCCGCTGCTGGTGCTGCTGTACAACGAGCTGTACACCTGCTGCCGCTGCTGTGTGCTGCTGTACAACGAGCTGTATACCTGCTGCCGCTGCTGTGTGCTGCTGTACAACGAGCTGTGTACGGGCTGTACGAGCGAGTAGTTAGTACTGTAATTAAAACAATACAACGAGTATTACAATATACAGAATCAGGACCAACGTTCCCCGTAATATTTTCCGGTAGGCCTACTTCCGATGGTTATCTAGATTCTGGACTTGGGAAGATTCAGGGCTTTTGCGTTCTTTTCCTGCTATCTCACTCTACACCAGTCCTACTGAGACTGTCACCGGGTGGTCTTCTCTTCTCCATCGAGGACGAGCTCTTGAATATCTACGGTGGAGTCTTCGTCTGTGGCATTATTCAATGCTAAAGCGATGGAGTGGAGTCCGCCTTCGATCACCAATCGAGGTTGGTACGTTCGATGGCAGCCAGATCGGGCTTCCACATCCTGAACTCAAGTGGCGTTTCCAACTTCCGTCATCCAGTGTGTGGAGAGGCGATCTCAGACTTTTCTCTTGTTTCTGGGGGCACTACCCATCGGATCTCCGACTGGCGAGTCTATGAGGACCATTCCACGAGTGACCTTAAGAGTATCCTGTTTAGGGCCTTCCCGAGTGTGCGCGTATAGGCACAGATCCTGATCCTCTGCATCGACGCTGGATTACCATCTGCCTGAGCCAGCTAGCACTCTAAACGCAAGTGCATTTAAAGATGTCATAAAGATCAAGAGCTCTGACAACAAAAATGTTGGAAAATGTGCGATCCAGCCACATCGACAATAAGTCTCATCACCACTGCGTGTGAGCAAATGTCCCACCGCCGGCGCCGTCCCGGGAAGAACCATGGTGGGCAGGCACTGTGGTCGGTGCCTTAGCTAGTCCACAGTCCATTGTTGGACCTATAATCAGGGAGAGGGCAAAAATAATAAAAAATAATTACGTGTGGCCAATATTACGTCGATATAGAGGCAATCATACGAAAAAACATATTGACAGAACCTTCAGAGGGATCTTTAAATATAAAACATCCTAAATTATGATTAAAATTCAAAATGAGATGGAGAGGTAGCGTGATAATCATAGTTAAAATTAGATTGGTAGTTATTTTACTATTTTCCCCCTATTTTCAACTCGATCTGAGATGAAATAGATTATAACGATGATCGATCTTGAGTATTATCAGAACAACAAATTTACAAACTCGTCGGTGGCAAACTAGCATGAAAAGCCATCAATCAATCTTATTTTTTAAGTCAGTAACTCTTTCATCTTTTAATCAAATGTGTCAAACTAAAACTGTAGATTACAAATTACTAAGCCAAATAATATTGTAAATAAATTGCACGTCAAAGCAAAGGAAATGTTTAAATATTTAGGGGTGACAATGCGTTACTCTCGAAAATTAAATTTTTTTGTCGTAAACTGTAATTGGACTATGGAAATGTTGTCCTTTTACGTGCTAAAAGGACACCTTACTATAATTATTCCTCTAAAATCGCTGTCTGATATCATGAAAATCAGTTTCATCGTCTGTGTGAGCTGGGAGTGCCAAGGCTCAACAGCCGCCGGTCTTGCGAATGATTAACTCCGTAATGATCACCAATCTTTACTGTACTAGGAAAAAAAATCGCGCGAGCTTTGGAATCTATCTCCACCGCTAAAATCAATGTTTAAAATAGGGCCTATACGTTTTTCTATATGTGCAATCGCGATTGCATCAATTACGGTGACGTTTCAATGTTATAATCGAAACGTCAGTTTAAAGTAGTAGTATTTATCTGCATGAGTGTTTATTAAATATCATAATTAACAAATTTAATCGAAATAAAACTGTAATTAACAAGAACAGGATTAAAATTATTTTGTAGTAATTATATCAACAACGACATATATTTACGGTACATGTCTACGTAACAATATAAGTTATCTTCATAATTTTACTCAACGTTATTTTTAAATTCGAGTCATGTACATTTTTTCAGTGATTTTGCAGCCGAGATCCATTCTGGTTACATTGCCAGTATATCCATTGCATTGTTCCATTATTCTGTTATGAAACTGAATCAGGTAAGAAACCAAATGTTTGCAATCTTTGAAATACTAAAAGATTATCAGTTTTTATACTTGCAATAGTCAAAAAACTTACTGGAATCGACATTTCAACAAAACATTAGTTTGTTGAAACCATTTTGCGTTATTCAATTTTCCATGTGTCTTAATAAAACGAAACAGTGATCTTGCATTGTTTATTTACAAAGTAATAAAACATTTTATTGTTGTTCATTTACAACAATAAAACATTTTGTTTCTTAGGAGTTCCATTATTTACATCAAATCGAAAATATTTATTTTAAACATCGATTTTAACGGTAGAGACGGATTCTAAAGTTTTGCCGAAAAAACACTCCAACATTATAATCTGAACCTGTAACTCTAACCCTTGCTCTGGGTCCCAGAATCAAAGGCGCGTTCGTGCAAACAGTGTGTGTGTGTGGATATCGGAAGTTAATACTTTTGGCCGACTTGTCTTCGAATTCATTAGATCACAGATGAGGTGTACAAAGATATTCTATTCTACTGAAGGTGATTAAAGCCGAGGAATACAGAATTGTGTCTTTATTCTAGCTTTAATGCTACGCAACTACAGTCAAGAGCAATTTCAGTGCATCGTGAGCGTTGTAATTTTTATCGTAACCAGCTTGGCATCGATAAATTTTTGCAGTGTGTCTTCTCCTGCAGTGGCTTGGTGATAACTATATTTCCGCTAATTCAGATAAAACTAAAATAATTGACTTTAAGCTGAGGGTTAATTCAAATGACTCAATCACTTCCAATATTCCCATAGGTGAAGAGGAGGTTAATTTTGTCAACAGGCAAACTTCCTGGTCTTAGCAGTTGACTCTCGCTTAGATGTTTTAGATCATATTGCCAGAGTTTCAAGTAAGGTGAGTAGTGGATTTTTTATCCTTCGAAGATCGTCCCTTTTTTCTGATATTAATATACTTCGTACAGCTTGTTTTGGTTGCATTTACCCGCATTTACGCTATGGGATCATCATCTGGGGTGCTGAGTCAAAAAAACCCTCCAGCTTTTCCGTTTGTAAAAGAAGGCAATCAGATTGATGTTTGGCTTCAAAATCTAGATTCTTGTAGGGGTATATTTTCCGCACACAATCTTTAACAATGCCTTGTTTGTACATACTATTTTTCTGCGTTTCTTTCTTGGTAAACAAGTTTTTTTCTAAATCTGTGACACCACTCGCTACAACTTCAGGAACAATACTCACTTTGTTTTACCTAAGCATAATAGACCTTTCATTGAAAAAAATCTGCTATAAAGGTTTTTAATTCCTTACTCTCACATATCAAGTCAGAGTCAAAGGTGGGCTCGTTCAAGAGAGAGTTGAAAGCTTTCTTAATTCCTGAGGAATAGTACAGCGTCAATGAATATTTGTGTGACAAAATTGCAAGGTAACAAGAAATTTAATTTTATAATTATGTAGTTTTTGTATTGCATAATAAGTATGATATGAATTGTATAAATGTATGACAAATTGCCCATGCTATGTAAGTAGTCCAATGACAATAAAGCATTATTGATTCTTGTAGACTCGAACATAATACGGGACCATTAAATCAACTTATTTACTTTTAACATTACTTTTTCGTTTAACAGTACTAAATTAAATGAAGCATATAAAATAACAAAAATTTTCAAACAATGCATGTGTGCTAGATGAACTATTTTCAAATCGGTTTAATTTTTTATCTCAATGAAGGACTTACTCGGACAACTATTTTAATTTTACATTTACCTTTTTCAAATAATAAACATAAATTCTATTTGATATACGGAGGTTCCTGATAACTTTAATAGGCTCGAACTACTTACTCCTAAATTCGTAACGTTTTACTACCCAAATATCCCATGCAGTCGGTCGCGAACGTCGGTTTCGGGACAAGGCCGTATTTCTTTGTTTACGACCTCGGCCTGTCGTCCGTTATTTTCCGATGAAGTTACACCTCGCTGATATTCCCCCAGAGTGTTTTTCTCTTTTCAAACCTAATATTTTTTACAGTTTGATATCGAAGACTTATTAAAATTGCAAATTTTTGCGTCAAAGGCTTCAATATTTACAAATTTCTGTCTCTTTAACTGTTTACTTTTTTGGTTTCCAAATAATTTAATATTTTTTTACTATTTTTTTTAATAACGACTCAAAATTAACTTCTTTTGTTGACACCTTTTATTTGATTCTTTGCACTTGTTATGAAAACAGTAATTTAACTCTGTCCTTTATTTAATACTTACGCTTTGTTATCATTGTGTGCCAATGTTGACTAAATACCTATGTATCTTATTGAAAACACTCATGTTTAAACTTCCCAATCGGATTATAATCATAAGTCATGAATAGTAAAGAATTAAAATGGAAAGCAAAGCTTAAGTACCTGGGTAATACTTTTTCATCTTATTTTTTTAATTTTACCGGTTAGTTACATCTAATCGACATTACATATTTTTCAATTTAATATCAACGTTCTTTAAAATTATTTGTAGGGCTAAGTATTTAATATTCATTTCCTTGTACATAGCATTTTTACAAATTACGATCCTTAGATTAAACGCGCTTTAAATTAAAGCTGTCGTACAATTATATAGAAACAGAAACATAAATTAATAGACAACAAACCAGTATCAGACCATCACTGATGGCTCGATAGCTGCTGATTTTATAACAGATAAATTAATAGTCGGCTGTCAATTCTGGCTAAGAGGTTGTCAAATAATGACGTCATGGATAATCGAGCCGCTTGATTGACACGTGATTGCATCACAATGGATTCGTTAATTCTGTAATTACTCTACCGAATCAAACATCTGTCCATAATTTGCTCTTTTGTTTGGAAAATGGAGGTAAAATATCCGTCTAGGGATCGATTAGGAAAAAAGTTTGCTGTTGAATATTTTTACTTGATTTATTGTATTACATACATACATACATGCAATACATATCCTCTTCTTCATAGGCCGTCATCACTGAGGCACTGAAGGCGTCATAGTGTCCCAATTGGCTAGGATCACTGATCTTAGGCTAGTTAGATAGGCAAAACAGTAGTAGGCTACGGGGTTTTTTTCAGGGATCTAATGGTCAGGCATTGTTAGATGGGGACAGGTAGGCCTCTAAATTATAAAAACATTTAGCTTTGAGGTATTTTTTTTACTTACTGTTTGAATTATCTATTTTACTTATATTTTTTAAGTGTGCTGGAAGAGCTTGAAAAAGTTTTTTGCCGCTATATTTAGGTTGTTGTTCAAATTTATTTAGCCTGTGTTGTTGAGCAAAAATCCTATTGTTTCTGGTGTTGTGGTTATGAATTGGCATTTGAATGTGAAGGGTCTGCTGTTTAATGTATATGACAGCCTCAAAAATATAAAGGCACGGGACTGTCAAAATTCCCAAGTTAATGAAAGCCCCTCTGCAACCTGTGCGAGGAGGCAGTCTTAACATGGCTCTAATTGATTTTTTTTTGCCAAGTGAAGATTTAGACCAAGTGCGTCTTAACTGCCCCCCAAAAGATCACAGAGTAGGTTATATGTGATTCTATGAGGCTGAAGTAAACTGTCCTGAGGAGTGGGATGTTGCCTATTTGATTTAATCTTCTAATTACAAAAATCCCCTTAGCTAATTTTGTTTCTAAAGATTTTATATGCTCTCCCCAATTTAGATTCTCATCCAGCCTAGAAAGCAGACATCATTATTATAGGAATTAAGTATATCTAGTTACTTGCAAAAGATGGATGAAGTTTTCAAATGAAAATTGACAATTTTTAATGAATAAAGTCCAAATAACAACTAGGAATAAGGTCTTTTAACGCGTAACTGAATGAACTCACAAACAATATCAAGCAGAATCCAGGCCATAGAATTAGCACTGGCGAAAATTGCGTTTATTAAACCTTGGAATAAGTGTAAAGATAATTACAAATACAAAATGAACCAAGAATTAAATATGCGACAAAATTCCGAAAAAAGTACATCGCAAGCTAGTGGGTTAATGGCATAATTCCACATAATTATAACTAATGGAAAATCCAAGATTTACACGCGAAAAATCCATAGGGAACTCCATTTAATTCTTTGAAATTTAGTTTTCTTGACTTGCGTTTTGTCCTTGGTTTATGTGTTTTTATGTAAACGAATAATAATTCGTTAGAAGGTTTCCAACCAAATGTAAAAGTCACAGAAACAAAGTACTGGTAATATACAAACATTACTTAACTTACAAAAGACTTCAAAAAAGGGGTTTCAGAAAAAAATTGTACAACAAATACTAAGGGATATTATTTTGAATAGAAACTTAATAAAAACAGTTGGTATTGACATAACTTCGCCTATCTATAGTTTATTGCCTATTTTTTGCCTATCTATTGTTTGTATGAGTTCTACAACATATTTAAAAATAACTTTGAACTTCAAACTTAGGCCATAAATAGTGACTAATTTGACTACCTTCTGTATGGAGTATCAAGTTCCTTTTTTGAACTATTTCAAAATTATGTTTACTTTTAGTTTTCAAGAATTAAAATCGTAAAGCTATATATGCAGTAGAACACTATTGAGTGATGAAATAAGTGCAGATTTTTATTTACTTTACAATAATGTATACCGCTATTACGGTTGCAAGACAAGTAAAAATGTAGAACGTTCCGTACTTACTTCATGCAAAAATACTATAAATTATTCAGATATACAGCCCTCACGTGTATGCTCTACTCTTTTATGCTCTCGGTTAGAAAATGACACAAAATAAAATACAGTTACACCATAAAAACCCCTGGCTTACTATGCAAAGACTAGTATAACATAAGCCTAAATCGACATTATGTTGATAAAAATCATTAATATTACTTTTGTGGGAATCGTTGAACTCGTACCTCCTGGTATTGTTTCCAATGAAATATTTTTATGTAATGTCACCAAATTTATAACAGTCGTAATTGGCTTATAATATGCAAAAACAAGAAGAGTACAAATGAAATATGATAGTTTCAATACCGTGATTAACAGTTGTTGGTTCTGAATATTTCTTTTATTTCACGATAACATAGAGAAGAATACTTGCGAAAAAACATATAATGAATCAGTTTCATTCCTTGTAGAATCAAAGCTACAGAGGAAAAAGCGTGGAATAAAGTCTTAATCAATTGGCGGTGAGAAGTGATAGGTCCACTAATTGAGCGACTATATCTTCATGAAGCTTTTGTACATTCTTCTATCTTAGAAACGAATTGTGGATATCTCTTTTGAGAACGAAATAACAAATTTAAATATAATAGATGGTATCATTAAACTGACACATACTTTCTCCCTTAAAGTCATTTAAAACCAGCAAACTTATACAATGAAATAAAACAAATTAACAATTAATTATCTCACAAATGCATACCAAATTTTATCAAAATTGGTTTGTAATTAACGGAGATATTGGTTTTTAAATATTTGCCATAAAAATAACATTGGACAACGTACTGCGTTTACCACCAAACTAAAATATCAATTATCTCAGCAACCAGTTGACGTAAGCTAATAATTCAAAATACTGGGTTATTTATTTTTTCAAGCCAAATTTGATGGTTGCAAGTATATTTTCTTTACAGGTTACAGATTCTGTGAAATTTTAAAAATATAAATTTCTTACTACTTAAACTCCCATAACTTCTGAACCTGACTTTTTACAGACATGCGGGTTGTGTCATTTTATTTTTTATCTTAAGCACTAAAAACCGTGAAATTTTATAAAAATCGTTAGAGCCGTTTTTGAGAAATTTAGATTTTTTTATCTTCAAACTTGGACCAAGAATAATAACTAATTGGACCACTCACTATCTGTACGGAGATGGAGATGAAGTCCAGATTAACATGAGGCAAAGTAGTCGGCTAGTTTCATTTGACATTTCAAATTTATATACGAATATTCCTGTGAAAAAAATAGAATTGATCAAGAAGAAGCTTATGAACAATGGACTAGATAATGGTCATGTTAAACCGCTTGTGAGATTATTGAAAACTGTTTTGAAACAACATTATTTTAGGTTCAATAATAGATTTTACGAACAAACCGATGAATTAGTGATGGAAGACCGTTCTCAGCCAAATTATCTGAATAATTGTTTACAGCATAAAAAATAAAATAATTTAGGAGATTTCAGATAAGATAATGAAATGCAATTGTATTGCAGGTATGTTGACGATATTTCTATTATATTCAATGAAATCGAAGAAAATTAAGCCAATAAAATTATGAAGATCTTCAATGGTCACCATATGAAACTTGCATTCACAAAGGAGTTTGAAGTAAGAAGCAAAATAAAATTTCTGAACCTTACATTAAGAAGAAAACAAGATAAGATCGAATTCGAAATAACAGAAACCCTACCCAGACAAGAACAACAATAAACTTCAAATCCGTACATCCCACAAGTCACAAGACAGCAGCATTTCGATCAACGTTATATTGAGCCCACAAGATTCCTCTGAATGAATAAAACAGAAGAAAAGAATTGGAAACAATAAAAATGGTTGCCAGAGAAAATGGATTTCCAAGTAATATGGTTAATGATATCGGAATGAAAGTACAACGAAAGATAAAGAACCAAGAAAAAACTTCGTAGAACAACCAAATTGAATAAAGAAGAAGAAAAAACAAATAAATTTGCAATATTTAAATTCACGGGAGGAAATATAACGATAATAGCAAACAGATTCAAGAAATCAAGATTAAAGATTCAGATTTTCAGATTCAAAATTGTTGTTGTGTTTTGGTCAACATAGACTTCAAAACTCAGTACACCATGAATAGAATGTTGAATCCCAAAATAGGTAATTGCAACAGGTTTGATACACCCACAATTTACAAGATCAACTGTAGCTGTTGTGATAATGTTTTCATTGGACAGACTGTTAATTGTGTCGTGAGTTCAAAAACCACATATCGGTTTGGAAAAACAAAAATCCATAAAGATCGAATGTCGCAAAACACCTTTCATAAAATACTTGAATACTTGAATCCTGAACCGCTGACCGACACTAGTCGGATAGGTTGCGTCATGATTGTACTACTCGACTAATTACTAACTAATATTTACAAAAACTATATACAAGATGGCGGGTAGTTGATCAAGCAAACAGTGGCTCTTCCCCTAATTCATTCAGTGAATAAAGTGGCCTATTCACCAAACACTCCTTTAAAACCCTCTTGAATTCTTTCAGGTCTAGCTTGCGCACATTTTCAGGCAACGAGTTAAATACTTTGATAGTATAGTAGGGATACCCCTTTAGTGTGCTACTAAGCCTACACCGAGGCATATCCAGGTCTCTAGCATGTCGGGTCACATGATCATGCTGGTGTTCCCTTCTTGTAAAACTGACAATATTTTGCCTGAGAAGAACTAGGCTGTTAAAGAGGTACTGGCAGTGAACAGTCATCACTCCCAAATCCTTAAAAATTGGCCTACAGTGCTCTCTGAAACCAGAAGATGTAATGATCCTGAGGGCTCTCTTTTGCAACAGCAAGATGTCATGTGCTGAGGATGAGTGTCCCCACAAGGCAATCCCATATGCAATATGGCTCTGGAACAGTGCGTGATACACTGTGAGTAAGTAGGGCTTGGTGATGACTGATCTGAGCTTCCTCAATAGGTATATCACTCTGGACAGCTTGACACATACATTCATTACATGGTGGCTCCAGCTCAGTTTGGAATCTATCCAAAAACCCAGCAGTTTTACGGGGTCGCCATCCTGAAATCCAGGCTTAAGAGTGCACAAGAGGGATTGGGTTTTGTCTTCATTAATCTTGAGTTTATTTGCAATAAACCAATCCTTGGCCCGTTCCAGTACAATGTCCGCTTGTGCCCGCAGATGCATTATATCCCTACCCCTGGTAAACAGAGTGGTGTCATCTGCGAAGAGCAGGGTACGATTGTCCAGCCTTAGATCGTTGATCATGATCGTGAATAACAGAGGGCCGAGGACAGAGCCCTGCGGTACACCGTGCCTAACCTCCCTAGTTCTAGAGGACACCCCTCCAAGAGACACAAGTTGCTTTCTATCCGCCAAGAAATCTTTTATTGTTTGGAGAACAGTACCGCCAATCCCGTATTTAGACAGCTTCCTGATGAGAATATCGTGAGAGACTATGTCGAATGCCTTGCTTAAGTCGCAGAGACTAATGATGACAGAGTCTCTGTTCTCAAAGGCATCAGTGATACGACTAGCAAGGCTTGCTAGAGCAGTGGTGGTTGAACGCCCACTTCTGAACCCATGTTGTGCCTCAGACAGTACATTGTTGCTCTCAAGATATTCAGTAAGCTGAGCCTTCATAACCGACTCAACAACCTTAGATAGAACAGGCAAGATCGAGATTGGCCGGAAGTTTGACAATTCGGATGGGTCTCCTTTCTTAAAGATAGGAATTGTACGGGCCGTTTTGAGGCAATTGGGGAATAGGCCACTTCCAAGGCAAGAATTTATCACCAGGGTTAGGGGGTCCACAATGGTGTCAATTACATGCTTTAAAACCATGCATGAGATTCCATGTACATCCTGACTATTTGAGTCTCTAAACCCCTTAACAATTTTCAAAACATCCCCAGAGCTCACTACCTTCCAAGAATTGAAAGCTAGGAAAGGCGGAGCGTCATCCAGAACACCTACCGGATCGGTTTGCAACAGGGGTAAGTTCTCTGCTATATTTTCCACTACTTCTACAAAAAAGTCATTCATTTGATCTGGTGTTGCTTGTGGCTTTACCACACACCCTGGTCCCCTATGTTCATTAACTAATTCCCATGCAGCTTTACATGTATTCGGAGCTTGACTGATCTTAGCAACATTGTAAGCCTTCTTTGCTTCACTAACCCTAGAATGATAGTATCTCTTAGCTCTAGAATACTGCTTACAATATCTCTCCTTACTCTCTAAGTCAGATGCTTTCTTAGAAAAATCATGCATTAAAACTACAATTGAACGCATTCGAGCTAATTCTTGGGTATACCATGCTTTGTCATTGAATTTTGAACTTTTACCTTTCCTGTCACTAGTCATGTGTTGAGGCCTAGCCATTTTTGCTGGAAACACAAAGTCAAATTTCTCTAAAAAAGTTTCAAAAAAATTTGTAAAACTGTTTTCAGGCTCAACATGCATTAAAATTTGATTCCAGTCTACTTTTAAGAGAGCATTGCACAATAGCGGAAGGTCTGCTTTATTGACTGTTCTCTTTAAGTTTGGAGACTTAATGTACTGTGGAATTGAAAATTCACTTACCACTTCAGTTGATACTTCCATAGTCACAGCTCCATGGTCTGCTACGACAGGCTCCGACACTTCGACAGTGTAATCCCAGGAGTTTAGGTTGGTTGCAGTGGTGTCCAGGCATGCGTCTCCACGAGTAGGGCGTCTAGAGGTGATGTACAGCCCGTAGCTACGAAGAAGGTTCGTAAAAGTTTCCTCTTCCTTAGAGGGGCACTCCAGATGAATGTTGAAATCACCCCCAATGATGATTGTATCTGCTTTCAGATTGATAAGGTGGCTTAAGCAGGAATCAAGTCTGTCAAAGAAAGTTTCATAGGTTCCGCCTGTGGACCTATACACTGACACTATCACAGCTGAAAAGTTCACAATCAGGGCTGCAGCCGCTTCAAATTCAAATTCAATACAATATTTCTCCAAATCTATTGGCTTACAGTCTAAATTGCTTGAGACATACAATGCTGCTCCACCATTTTTACTTTGTGTTCTACAAAAGATACTTTCTAACTTCAAATTAGCCAAAGTCTTAAAGAAATTTACTTCTTCTTGCACTAACCAATGCTCTGATATACACAAAATGTCACATTTAATTTCATCTGTAAAAAGAGAAACCAATTCACATTTGTTTCTAAGGCACTGTACATTCACTACACTAACTCTAAGTTTTGAGCTTTTAGGCCTGTGAATTAAGTCTGTGTTCAAGGGTAAGCACTCTTCACTAGGCCTAGTGTCCGTTATTCTTACGTTGTAGTCTTGTTCCTCACTCTTCTGAATAAAAAACGTTTGACTACCGTGTTTTTGGGCCAGATAGCCGGATCCATCAACTCGTCTTTCTTATCAAGATCTGCAGAAAGCCTGATGCAAGAGTTAAGTCCTTTGGATTCCAGCTTTTCAACCGTTACATTTATATTTGGAAAAGACTTCTTCACGAAATTGCTAACTGCTTCACAAGTTGTACCACTTTTGAGACGACCGACAAATAACCAAGCTCTCTTTTGTCCCGCCTCAATGAGGTCGTCTTTTTCCGATGTTCCGATGACTATGTTGTGTTTACTTTTGCTCATGTTGTTCGTCTGTTTCTCGTTCCTCTTGTTACCGGACGTTCCATTGTTCCCACCTCTTTGTACTTCTTTATTTGTATTCTTTGTAGTCACGGGCTTTCCTTGTGCAACTTTACTTGCGTAAGATTTGTTAGAGGGTCTTCTTCGTGATTTTACATCAACCCAATTCTCCTTATTTGAGTTATCGTTGCTATTTATGCCTTCAATTAACTTTGGAAAATGCGCTTCATTTAATTCCATCGATTTATTACTCCTTGTTTCGATGTTGTCATTATTCGACTTCTCTGAGGTCGAGCGATTCGGTTGTTGATGATCGTTAATCGATAAGTCGATTTTTCTATCGATTCCTTCCATCGGTTCATCGGAGATATTTCCAGTCGTTTCAGGATTATTTTGTATAACCTCCAAAACGTTTTTTACACTAACATCTAACCTTATAATGTCTTGATCAATTTTATCCATTCTGTTGCTTAGGGCAGAGTTGTCCTCAGTTATTCCTTTCACAACGGTGACAAGCTTACCGACCAGATCATGTAGATTAATATAATCCAGTGCGCCGATTACTTGCGATCTCATACTTTCAAGTTTGCCGCAGCATGGTTCACATATCCATTTCACTATTTCTCCTAGCTCGGAGATCTTGTCATAATCATTGGTGTCAATATCCACACATCTTAAGTGGTGCCACAAGTCACAAAAACCGTCACATTGCAGTCCATCTTCTTTTTCTAAAACCACTATTTTACAGCACGGACAAATAAGCTTGCTGTCAACATCCGCCATCTTGCACGTCTCCAATGCAACTCCGGGCACTCAATAGGAAAAATAGAAGAATCACTCGATATCCTCAAAAATTGCTAGAAAGGGAATATTATAAATGTATGGGAAGAATTATTTATTTTTAAAGAAAAATGTAAAGAAAGAGAAAAATTAATAAACAAACAAGTCAACTTTGACTCGAGCGGAACCTGCAGAAACCTGTTTTCGTTAGAACTTACAGCGACCAATAGGATATAAGGAAGACCACCATCTTGATCCTGCCAGTCTCTCATTGGGCCTGATGATGATCGGTGTGCCCAATCGAAATTGATCGCAATTTTCCATCTTTTACGTATAGTAGAGTCCCACAAACCCGGACTAATGTGGACCGAACGGTGTCCGGGTCTGTGAAAATTCCGAGTTATCGGGAATTGAGTAAAAATAAGAAAAAATAAGAATAGTTTCTGTTATTTCTATAAGAAATCATTTATTTATTGCATAGTAAAAAATATAAAAACTATATTTGTTACAAAAAAATTTAAAGAAAAACTAAAACTGTTTTAAATGTGTCACACCGTGCTCTGGCCTTGAATCTCAATGCACTTTATTGCTCTGGCAGTCTTTCCGAGTTATCCAGAATTCCGGGTTATCGAAGTCCGGGTTTGCGGGACTCTACTGTATTCACCATCTTGTATATGAATACAGTATAAGTCTAAATATATTTTAAGTGTTGTAAGACGTCTTTTATTTATATCCAGGTAATCTATTACATTTTCATTCCACATACTCAATTTATATAACGATTCATTTGTGTTCATTTATTTATTTCATAAAATCTTACAGAGACTTGGGCACAACCGAGTTAGGTAAAACTAATTGGATGGTGTCCAATAGTACATAATATGTCGTAGTCACTTGCTGAGATTGGTTATTTCATAAAGTGCTCAACACAGCCTGAACACTTCATGAAATACCCAGCACGCCTAGGCACATGGTGTAACTCGATTATTTTAATATAAATTACATACAGCATGTGCCCATCGAAACTGGTTACTTCATGAAGTGAAATTGGACACATAGTGAAACTATCGGGACATGTTGGGCAGTTGTTATAAAAATTTTTTTAAAGTTAAGATACCTCCGTTGTAGTAAACCGCATACTCTTCAAATTTCTAATTTTTAGAATCATAATTCATCCTAACATAAACGATGTATTAATTTTTATTTTCTCTATAAGATTATCATTTTTTATTTATTATTAAAATGCTTTTTTAATGATATTTCGTCGTTGATTTTACTTGCTGTTATTGGCTTTCCTAAGTTATTAGTACAACTGATAACTTTAATGGTGTCTAAAGTGTTGCTTAGATTTTGCATGCACTACCAATGTATGCAAATGTACCGATGTAAACTGTTTTAGTATTCAATTAAATGTTGTGGTAGTGCTGTTTGTCTTCTGTTAATGTTGTTTTTTGTGTTTGAATATATGCTATTATATGAAACTTAATACATTTGTTATTAAACAATAATGCTCTTAATATTTACTGTTGAATTATTACAGTATCTATTTAAAACATTATTTTCACTTCTACATACCTGATCGAAATCAGATATGTAACTGGAGGAAAGATACCGGAATGCTTTTTGAATGATATTTCGTCGTTGATTTTACTTGCTGTTATTGGCTTTCCTAAGTTATTAGTACAACTAATAACTTAAATGGTGTCTAAAGTCTCGCTTAGGATTTGGCATGCATTACCAATGTATGCAAATATACTGATGTAATCCGTTTTAGTATTCAATTAAATGTCGTAATAGTGCAGCTTGTCTTCTGTTAATGTTTTTTGTGTTTGAATATATGACTATTATATGAAACTTAATACATTTGTTGTTAAACAATAGTGCTCTTATTATTTACTGTTGAATTATTACAGTATCTATTTAAAACATTATTTTCATTGCTACATCCTCGATCGAAATCAGATATGTAACTGGAGGAAAGATACCGGAACGGAAGACTTTTAGGCGATATCCTGGCACAACATAAGCGAAGTGAGAGTAATACGTAAAGGCGGCCCTAACAAGTTTTTCCTCTCACTGCTAACCTGGGTTCTCAGCAGGTTGCTCATAATTTAGCGAAACTTTCACAAATACATTTCCAAGAAATGCCTTAAAATCACTAGTTTTTATATTTATTAATACATCAGATTATTACTTATGAAAGCATTTTAATCGTAAGATTGCTTGAACCTACTACAGAGATAGAATAAATTTAAGTGAAACCAACTACCTAATTTGTGGAAGTTGCATTTTTACATACTGTTGGCCCTAAGAGTTCTGGTGGATAACAAAAAAAAATCTAGGAACAAAAATATTATATTATTAAATAAAACTATGTGTATTACAATTAATAAAGTAAATAATAAATATATTCAGTGGTATTTCTGATGAATTTCGCTTTGATTTGGAACTAAGAAGCCATTTAACAAATACCCCCGTTGCAGAAGACCTGCATACTCAGCGAATTTCTTGAATGTGTAAATAGATTGTTTGGTCGAAATCTCATTTCAAGGAATATAAAGTATGTCCATAGATGAGCATACTTCGATATTCTCCATAAGGATAATGATTATGCATGTTTGCTGACACAGAAATATGAAATAGAAGGGTTTAGGCTACAATCCAGTATATCTCAATTACATGAAGTTACATATCAAGTTTCGTTAGGATAGATGTTGAAAAATAAGCGACATATACAATTTTGTGGGTTTCCCTAATGTTAACACTGGGACAACGTACTGTGTTTACCACTTCTGTATGTAGGCAACCAATGGACATAGAGAAATGATTAAAAATATTAATTGTTTTTGAGCTACTTTCTATAAAAAAAACTAAATGATTGCTTTATTTTTACCTAAAAATTAAAAAATGAGGAGTTAATCTCCTTTACGAGGGAGATTAAAGATCGCGCTGGATTTTTAATTCGTCCGAATGATTACTACTTTACACCTCTATGCCGAATTTAATTCATTCCGGACCATTTTTACGCGAGTCACGCTAAAGAACTAAATAAATTTCGAGGCCAACAAAGAAACAAATACAATAATTTGTGGCAGTAAAATTACAATTTAATTTCATAGCCCCGATATATTTTGGGGACATTTTTATCGGGCTTATGTCGCTGGTATCGTGACATAATCATTTATGAAAAAGAACAAATTGTATTTTTTGAATCTGGAGACCTCAAAACGAAAATTTATGATGGTATCGAGATAGGTCTTACAACGAGACCTGCGGCTTGGCTCCTTCACCATTAGGGAAATTTTCCAAAACCTTAAAAAACCCCGTTGCAGCAGAGCTGCATACTCAGCTAATTTCTGATGCATAGAATCACATTTCAACACAACATAAGTGATACGTGACAATCTTTTATTTCCTCCTCAAGAATAACATAGGGAATGAATATGCAGGTCTGCTGCAACAAGCATGGATAAATTTGACGGTTTCAAATCAATATCCAGTGGATTTGAGCTGTAAGAAACCATGTACCAAGTTTGATCAAGATGTGTTGAGGTATAAGCGAGATATAGAATTTTTCTAATTCCCCATAATGATAGCATAGGGACAATTTACTGTGTTTACCGCTTTCAGCATCTCGGTAACCAATGGACATAGAGCAATAATTCAATATACCATATTGTTTGTTTTTCAAGGTGAATTCAATGGTGCAAAAAATTGATTTTTTTCTGAGTAAAAACTCAATAAAACCCTTTTTGGGGGTTTATCCGTTTTTACCCCCCTTCCGGTGGCCCGATCGGGCTGGTTCACGAACTTGTCCGAGTGATTACCACTTTACACGTCACTTCCAAATTTTTTAAGATCGGACCATATTTACGACCGCTATCGTGTTAACAGACATATATATAGAACATAAATCCGAAAGAATGGTGTTTTTTTGTTTCTGGGGTCCCAAAACGAAAATTGATCATGGTCTGGGGCTTAGGTCTTACCATAAGTACAACGGTAACAGCGTCTACCCTATAGGGGAAATTCGCTAAAAACTATACATTTTTAGCTCCAGTCGATGTACAGTGAAGCAATCAATAGAATTTGTCAGAAAGCTATATAGAATAGCTATGTAGAATAGAAAGCTCATTGTTTGTCAAATCATAAATGTACTGATAGACATAGGTCAAATGTTTGTTTATACCTTCGGTCCTCTCCTTTTGTGATGGTTCTGGTAATCATTGTGTGTATTTCAGACCAAATCGACAGATTAAAGGACACTTGTGTTGATAATTAATTGAGCCTTTTTTTTATTCGTTCCTTGCATGAATCAAAAAATATTTTAAAGGAAAAAAATTTCCCCGATAAACCTACCCGATTTCCTGTATATATCTCTGTGGATTTGCTTTTTTCCATATATCTACTTTTGTTATTAAATTATTTGCTACCGCAAACCAAGTGAGCGGTCATTAGGACATTCAAATGAAAATTTAAAAAAATAATCACAGTTAAAAATACCCCCGTTGCAGCAGACCTGCATACTCAACGAATTACAAATGCAAAACAACATATTTCAATCCAACATAGCGAGATTTGACATGTTTTTGTAATCTCCATAAGAATAACATGGGGAATGAGTATGCAGGTTTGCTGCTGCAGGTATATTAAAACTGAATGGTTTTAATTCAATATTTAGTAGATCTGGACTAGAAGAAGCCATTTACCAAGTTTTATTAAGATATGTTGAGAAATAAGCGAGATATAGAATTTACTTATTTCCCATAGGGTTAACATTGGGACAACGTACCGTGTTTACCACGTTCAATATCTCGGTAGCCAATGGACACAGAGCAGTGATTCAAAATACGAAATTGTTTGTTTTTTAGCTGAATGCAATGGTGCTAACAAAAATTGGATTAGCTTTACTTTTCTATTGTAAAAAACTCAAAAAACCCATTTTCGGGTTGGTTTACCCCCCCATTACCCCCCGCCCTTCCGGTGGTCCGACCGGGCTGGTTTACGAACTCGTCCGTGTAATTACCACTTTACACGTCTGTACCAAATTTCATTATGATCGGACTATTATATATATACGGACTATTATCGGACTATTATACTATATATATATAAATTCGAACGAATGGTGTTTTGTGCTTCTGGGGGCTGCTAAACGAAAATTTGTCATGGTCTGGGGCTTAGGTCTTACCATGAGACCTACGGTAATATCTTCTTCCCTATAGGGGAAATTCGCTAATTGTAAGATTTATAAATATAAGGATTTAAAGATGAATCAAACAACAAGTTCATCACCTAGTCCCTCAAACGAAATATATTTTTAATTACAGTTATATTTAGAAAATACTTTGTTGCCCGATTTTAAATTATACTGCTTTAAACATTGTATTATTTTTTACGCTTGTAATGTCCCAAAAAATTTAAACTTAGCCTAAAACCTTTGCCTGTAGAGTTGTAGACAGAAAATTAACTTTGCGCAACTTGACCGGCATAATTACTGCATGATTTGACCAGGTAACCCACATTAATCGAATGAGTGCCACTGGCATGTTCCATGTGCTTAGTGCACATGTGCACAGCTCTTCTACCCCTTGGTTAAGTGCACTAACAAAAACAGAAAACAAATTTTAATTGTGACTGTTAATCAAAGTATCGTTGGATTTGTTTTAAATCCTTAGTTTTTTATCATTTATTTGTCTTTTTATTATATATTACTATTTCCATGAAATGTTACACACAAATTTTCAAATGGTCGCCGAAATAATAAGCTTTTAGCACAATTGTTTTTCTTACTAAGATGAACAATCCTGCCAAATTCGAGGCTTATATAAGCTGAGCAAATGCTTTGATAAGATGGTAAAAAAACACATTCAGACAAACAGAAGGAAAACTAGACACTATAGCCATCAACAGTTTATAGTATAACATGATACAAGGAAAAAATCCACAATTTTCGAAACACACTATGTACAGTCATTTTTGACGGATCGCCAATGAAAAGTCATCGCCATCCATTTGTATTTAAGTTAGGTACAATGTAAGAAGCCTAAAACTAGACCAATTGGCGAATTTCCTTTGGAATAAGCTATTACCATCGTTTTAACAGAATGAACAACAAGTATCCGTTCAGGGTAATCTAAGCAATCATATTAATTTTTATACTAATTAATAGCTTTTTATGTTTACTTTTTGGATATGAAGTGAGTTTATTGCAAAAAACGTATTTTTGCCAGCACAAATTACGATTTGTTCCAAAATTTAACATGGGTTTATATGGGAAATAGAATTTTTTTAGCGTCTGCTGGCACGATAACCCTCGTAAAAATCGTCTGATCGTGAAAATATTTAGGACAGCCATGTAAAACTATGTTTTCTGGGACGAGTTCGTTAACCAGCCAGATCGACATATTATCTAAAGAGGCGTAAAGGCTCCTTTTCCCCCAAACAAAATGAGTTCTTCAGCTTTTTCATTGAATATTCCTTGAAAAAAACAAATTATTGGTATTTCGAATCATTGCTCTCAATCAATTGGTCCTCAAAGTATTTCCTCTTCACATTTTTTTGCCACGTATTTTAGTATCAGGGCAGCAGTGTCGAAACTTTCTTTCAATGAAACGTGTGGAGCATTCAATGAGTTAATTAAAAGTGTTTTTAATAGGATTTTGGCTTTTTTAACTTGACAAAATATAACATTCCAGCCTATTTATTAAAAATAAATAATTTTTTTCTAATAAAACTTATTCACCAATATGTTTTACAGAGACTATATAAAACAAACAACGAAATATTTTATTATAATATACAGGGTGTTTACGAAAAACCCTTACAGACTTTGGGATATGGTTACTTACATCAAAAATAAGAAAAAAGTTCCTGTACACATGGGTCCTAAAATGCTCGGTTATCCGTCTGTCGGTCTGGGCGGTCTGTATGTGTTTTAACATGATTTTGCATAACTTTGGAACTACAAAAGATATCAAATTCAAACTTAATACGTATATGCTGACTAATAGGACCTATTTTGTTGCGGAGTATCAAGTTTCTACTTTGTACCATTTCAAAATGGCAGCCATTTTTATATTTTAAAATGTAATACCTAAAAATCCCTAAATTTTACAAAATAATTGCAAGAAACAAAAAGTTGCTTAATTTTATTTCCTACAAAACCACATGAAGATGACAAAGACTGAACTACAATTAACGGAGTTATTGCAATTTTTCTACCAGAATACATGCCTGTTTATGGCAGTTATAGCAAATATTCGCATTATTTGTTAGAAAAATTGCAATAACTCCGTAAATTGTAGTTTGATCTTTATAATCTTTACATGGTTTCGTACGAAATAAAATTTCACAACTTTTTTTGTTTCTTGTCCAATTTTTGAAAATATTACGGTTTTTAAGATATTAAGTTTTAAAATATAAAAATGGCTGCCATTTTGAAATGGTACAAAGTAGAAACTTGATACTCCGCACCAAAATCCTAATAGTCAGCATAAAAGTACCAAGTTTGAAGTTGATATATTTTGTAGTTCCAAAGTTATTCAAAATCATGTTAAAACACATACAGGTGGACAGACGGATAACCGAGCGTTTTAGGACCCATGTTTATGGGAACTTTTTTCTTATTTTTGATGCAAGTAACCATATCCCAAAGTCTGTAAGGGTTTTTCGTAAACACCCTGTTTAAATACATCACTTGTTTATATTTCTTAACTTATAAATATTTGATTAATTAATTACTGGATGTTTTCTATTCTATCTTTAAATTTAAGATTGTCAAAATGAACGTGAATACGCGTTTGAGGCGGGTGCAAACAAATTGCTCCACCCTCATATTTATTCATCACTACATTCTTTATATTCGTCAACTGGAAGTTAACTGGACCGAGCTGAATCGTGTAATGTTTATGTTTATGGTATATCGCAATGTATAACCTTTTTACTACATCGGGAAGTTTTTTGGCGGGATAGGGTCTTTTTTAACAAGTCCCCAATTTTGTTTCTGTGGCCACCAAGTGATAATACAAATCCAAAGGTATTTCCTAGAGGTGATATATGTCAGATTTACGTTACTAACACCATTAAAAAGCTGAACAACAAGTTTGTAAAGTAAAACAAATATGAGATGCATTTTCAATTTTTATCTATAGCCTCTGAATGTCAGTTGTTATTCATTATTACTGAACGTATAATATAAAGTAACCTTATATAACTTAACCTAGTTTAACACTCGCACCAATTTCCAATACAGAATAGGTTACATTAGGTTAGGTTAGGAATTGTGAAACTGATCACAAATACGTTTACTGCCTAGATCAATACTGAAGACTCACGTTCAGCAACAATGAATCAAAAATTGATACTTAGTGGCTATAGAAATGAATCAAAATGTGGGGACGTATTAGAAAAGACCTATGGGGGGTGCCCAACAAATACTAAGTTACTTTAAATAAAACCCCAACTCAGAAATGTCTTTTAAAAAACGCATAGTTTAAAAGTTACGTTAGAAACAAGTTACTTGAAAACGAAACTTTGAGGTTACTTATGTTGGTACCGTTTTTGTAAGGCTACTTAGCAAGGACTACAATAAAAATCGTCACTTCCTGGGGTCTACTGCACGAAAGAATACGTCACCTATCCACAAGTTTGGTCACCTATGCTTTTGGTCACTTTTAATTAAAAGCTACAGTTATAAATGAAATCAAGAAATCTAGTGTAAAACAGTTACAGGTGTTACTTTCAAAATGACAAGTATCACAGGTTTAAAGGTTAGAGGTACTAAAAATCCAACTTTTTATGACACAAAAAACAAAGTAGAATTATTTTCAATATGTTGAGGAATAATCAGAGGATATTTGTAATTTATTATGCAAGATATATTTTGTAATACGTCTGTTGAACATGTTAATTTATAAAAATAAAGTGAAGTGTGAAAGTGTGATCAAACAATGATAATTAGAGGTTTTGTAAATCATCAATTCACTTCTGATGATTTATATAGCTTAACAAAGTTTAAAAACTATTTATTGGTAATATGTGAGGAACTTCAACGAACATTTTAAAATCCATAACTCTGTATATTTAAACAATTGATTTAGTTTTAAGCCCAGTTCCTCACTACTGCTATTCTAATTAGCCTCTAATTAGCTATATGACCAAGGATTTTAACACTTGCTTTGAAATTCAACCGAGGTATATAAGCCCAAAACCGAAATGCGTTAGAGTTAGCGGTCCCATCCAGGCGTAATGGTTAATAGGCATTGAGGGTACAAGCCATTAGGAACTAGTGATGGTCGCAACCCTAGCTGCTGATCACTAGCCACTTTGAACCTTTCGATATCATCTTATTCATCGACAACAAGTAACAATGTTTCATTATTGTACCACCCAGCTTGTGTGAGTTGATATTTCATTGCAGATAAACGCAGAAACCGAACAACCGAGTTTAGCTAAAAGGTTCTTCTCGAGAGAACTGTTTGATTAACCAATGAGGAGTTTTCGTAACCACATTATGCGTTGATATTGTTTTAAGCATACAGTATGTAAAACGTAGATAAAACTGCAATATCAAATGAATGAAACGATTTTTCGCCTCACTGCGACGCATTCAACAAAGAGTGAGAGATTGACCATTTTATCGTCCATTATTTAATGGTCCATTTTGTTCGTCAGTAAAAACCTATTTCTTATAAACAATTCCCTTACGCCAAGAATGTTAAAAGAACGAAATAACGTTTCGCAAAGAAAGATACGGGGCTTTTTCAGCGTGAACTGTTTAGTTATGAGCTTTTAAATAATTTTTATCCAGGTGGAAAGCTGGATTTTTACATCCAGTTATGAGCTTTTGAGTTATATCTAAATGGTTGATGACATAACCATAAGATCCTCCCAACACACGAATCTCAAATTGAATAATCGAACGGACATAGGCGTAATTGATTGATTATAACAAATTTCCCCTATAGGGAAGAAGCTATTACCGTATGTCTCATGGTAAGACTTAAGCTCGGGACCACTATAACTTTTCGTTTTGGGGCCCCCAGAAGCAAAAAACACTATTAGTTTGAATTTTTAGATATATATATATATATATATATATATGTGTGTGTGTGTGTGTGTGTGTGTGTGTGTGTGTGTGTGTGTGTGTGTGTGTGTGTGTGTGTGTGTGTGTGTGTGTGTGCGTGTGTGTGTGTGTCTGTTAGCACGATAGTGGCCGCAAAAATGGTCCGATCTTTATGAAATTTGGTACGGACATGTAAAGTGGTAATCAATTGGACGATTTCGTGAACCAGCCTGATCGGACCACCGGAAGGGGGGTAAAGGGGGAAAACACCCCCAAAAATGAGTTTTTTGATTTTTTTGCGTAGAAAAAATAAAATTTACCGAATTTTTGTTGGTACCAATGAATTCAGCTCAAAAAAACAAACAATTTAGTATGTTGAATCACTGCTCTATGTCCATTGGTTTCCGAGATATTGAAAGTGGTAAACATAGTACCTTGTCCCAATGTTAACCTTATGGGAAATAAGTAAAATTCTATATCTTGCTTATTACTCAACATATCTTGATAAAACTTGGTAAATGGTTTCTTCTAGTTCAGATCTACTAAATATTGAATTAAAACTACCCAGTTATTATATACCTGTAGCAGCAAACCTGCATGCTCATTCCCCATGTTATTCTTATGGGGCTTACAAAAACATGTCAAATCTCGCTATGTTAGATTAAAAAATCTTGTTTTGCATTTGAAATTCGCTGAGTATGCGGGTCTGCTGTAACGGGGGTATTATTTTGAATTCCATGAGAACTCCAACCGATACATTGTTCTTTAAGAATTATGAGGTGTAATCTAATCATAAAGTGAGTCAGGTAATCATTTATGATCAAATATTCTCCAATTTATCTACCTTTTTTGTTCTAATTTAGCAGTTGATTTCACTGCAACATTAAAGGACCACATGAATCATATAATATATCTGTCATATCCGAGACATTGTTGAGTGTGGAGGCGGATCAAATGTGCAAAATAAGTACATTCAACACTTCTTATACTTTGCTTCTTTTCATGACGAAAATCATAATCTTCAACAAATCATTAAGGTGAAATAATTAATAAAAACCTTATTAAAATTAATAACAACAAATTTAAAAGGTTGCCTATCAAAGCAAATTGGATTGACGACGTAAAGGTTAGTAGCCTAGTATTTTATAAGTCGATTATCAATCCAGAGGCAAACCATGAATAAATAATTAAGTTTATTTATGTAAGAAATAAACAAGACAGGTTTATTTCACAAAGTTTTTTTCAAGCTAAAGGTCCACCGATTATAGAACGATGCGGAATAAATCGCGTGCGGGTTTTCAATGAATTTTTCTCATATTTGATCCCATTCAAAAGTCATGGACTTTGACCAAGGCCATTTATTGTTAATCTTTAACCTCCCAGGAACATTACTCAGAAAAGAAGAAATAACAATATTTTTTTCTTGACTGTAATAATGACCTAAATTATGTAACTGGTTTTGCAAATAAAATTATAAAATAAATTTGGGTATTATGTTAAGTATTTATTTATTTACTTACAGGCGGAACAAATTCTTTTACAAAAATTGTGAACAAATATTGGTTTGATCCCTTATACGATTTGATCAAGTTAAAAAATAAAAGTCTTAAAATAAAACTATTGCCGCAAATCTAACGTTGATACCACAACCGCTTTTTTCTGTGTTAATATATTTTATCATTAAACTGATAGTACATAAACATTATCTTTCCGCTTATCTTTTTGAACTCATGCTCGTATGGATTATATTTGCAAGCTTACCTAAAAAATGTATAATGCATTATATTTAAATTCACTACCGACTAGTTCGAGCTATCAACACTTTTTAAGAAATTTTAAGTACGCCCCTCTACCTAAACGTTTTCCATAAATATACCAAAACTTAATATTTATATTCAAATGGTTCGTTTGAAAATATCTGAGTTAAACTCCCCTTTTTGTTATAGGAATGTTCAAGCCAGTTCACACACTAGCTGGAAAATAAATACATTGCGCCTCGATATCGTTTGAAAATTTGGACCTTTTTCTTCAATTCACTACCACTACTTTTTATAGCAATTCCATTTAATCACTTTCAGATCTTAATTATCCATTTAGTTATGACACCTTGGATCAGAATACCTAGCCAGAACATTTTATTAATGGAATTATATTTGTATAAGGGTAAAATAAAATTATAATGCAGATTTCACAATTTTTTGAAGTAAACGAATTTGTTGATAACTCCTTCCACGATCTAACATTTTCTATTAACGTAAAGTTTAATTGATTATGGTACATTAAAAAGATTTTTTCAATTGAGAAAACGTTAAAATTAAAAGTGTTAGGTTAGGCTTGGTTAGGTTTAGATAAATAAATGTGTCGACATGGGTGGGCAATAATCACTGTGTTAATGTAATTCCTAAACTGACCAAACCAAATCAAATTACTATTTGTTATTTGTAAACTATGTTTCCTACAATCATATAAATGTTTCCATTCCAATTTAAACTGTAAGATATACAAAATGTTAGATCGTGGGAGAGAAATCAAACAATTACCAGATAAAAGATTAGGCCAGCGATTACGAATGTTTAGCAAATAAGGAAAACCGCAGTGGACGTGAAAAATTGGGGAACAGTTTTTAAGCAATAGAAGATTTACCAAGCGGTAGTAAAATAACGGAAATCAAAAACAGTAGTGATAGTGAATTAACGTAAAAGGTCCAAAAATTAATTTCATGTCCCAGTCTAAATACCGAGCCTGGACCCCTTTTGTCATGGCCGGTGCTTGGTAATGGCCCAGGGATTTCGGGCATTAGACAAGTAATTAGCCTCAGAAACGGTGGCCAATCTGTATTGCCACGGTCAATCAACTACACAGGACATTGAAAATGATTCGTGTCGGATAGACAACTCCTGTGCCACGATCCTGGGGGCGCTGAGTTTATCAGATGTGGAAAGATATAACGATAAACTAAAGATATAAAGATATAAACTATCTGTCATAGTTTACCTATTTTCTGTCATTCATGAGGCTTACTTTTGTCAATAATGAACTTCGCTGGTTCTAGCATCTCTGGTTCACTGCAGGAACGTTTCTAAAGGAAAACTTTAACAGACTTTCGCTGTGTAAGGACTTTTATTGGCAGTGAGAACTTCATCGGAAAGTGCCTTATCAGAAACAGCTACAAAAGTTAAAAAAAACCTGAAAAAAGTTTACGGATTGTAACAAACATTTGTTTGTGGACTTATGTGAAGCAGTAAAGATCGCATCCTGGAACTGTGTTTGAATTGTCAGGGAAAGAGGAATGTGATTGGTATTGGGAAATAAGGGGAGGATAAAGACAAATGTTAAAATACGAGGTAAAGAAGCAGTGATTTCATATGAAAGATAGCAATATAGAAATTTATTTTCATTACTCTACACACGAAAGTACACTTTCTAAACGTAAATGAACTAAGAAAATAGGTTATTCCCGCTGTTGCACGGCAAAATTACATAACGTTAACTTTCTGTGCGTATGTGGTGGACGGAAAGTAACCATTAAGGGATTTTGCGGTGCAGACCGATCAGCTGTTGCATTACTGTACCTCCCGCTGCTGCACGGCAAAATTATATAACGTTAACTTTCCATGCGTATGTGGTGGACGGAAAGTAACCGTTATGGGATTTTGCGGTGCAGACCGATCAGCTGTTGCATTAGGCCGATCAGCTGTTGCATTGTTGTTCAAACCAAACCGTTTCATCGTTTAGTAAATACTGACATTGTCAGTTAGGTTATAGTCGTTGTGACGGATTGTTTGTTTAAAATATTCATGTTGTTTACAAGTTTTTCGATATCGTAATAGAAAATAATGTTCATTACTCGTCTCAAAATTGCTATTGCGGGGCTCGATAGCTTTTTCCGCGCCCGCAATAGGTCACTTTCGAGACTAGTAATGAAAACTAATTTTTCCTAATTGTACAAATTTTTGTACAAACATACAGTCAAAGATAGAATTGCCGACCATTCTGAGATCATTGGTAAATACCAAGTAGACCAGGTAATTTTCAAATGAGATTTTTTCAGGGCCAAGGGTCAAGGGCATGTTAACATCTTAAAAGACCTCTAAATAAAAGGTAACTGATAACCTTTTATTTTCTACTATTGCTATATTGCAATAGTGCATACGCTAAGACTCAACGGGTATCAAGATATACATCGTGGTAGGTTGGTATCGAGGGAGGGCTTGTTGATACTTTGGTTAGGACAATTGATGTTTTTGAAAAATAGGAAAAAACTTTCTGAGCTGAATAAAGAACACACGTCTTACTCTTGTATTTATACCGGAATGCATAATGTTATAACGTACCTAGTAAAACGTAAAACCCATTTTACGACGTTGAGTTTTATAGATTGTTACCCTGAGGACAGAAGGCGACGTGAGGCACTAACCACATAACAAAACTTTATGTACTGTTACATCCCAGCGGATTCTGCTGCAGTAAAGAAGTTTAATATGATACCCATTCATGAACTATTTCTCGGTCTTAGGAAACATTATTTATAATATCATGATTTTAAATACGTGGTCACTTATATATATTTTTCTTTATACCTTAATCCAAAAATTTACTGTAGTAAAGAACCTAAATTCGTAAATACAAATTGAACACAGTTAGGTTTTATTTTAAGCAAATCCGCTAAAATCAGCAAATAATCTAATTTAAATATGTTTTTTGTTGTTAAAATACTTTAGTGCATCAAGATGGTAGTTCACATCATGTGATGTGCATCAAGATGGTAGTTCACATCATGTGATGTGCATCAAGATGGTAGTTCACATCATGTGATGTGCATCAAGATGGTAGTTCACATCATGTGATGTGCATCAAGATGTGAGGTTCACATCGGGGTAGGTTAATTTTAAGAGAGTGAAAGTTGATAATAACTTGATAAAATAGAAATTTATATTTTTGAAGGAAAGGAAAATAATATTACAGTTAATAATATTAAAGTAATAGGACAGTGCTCGAGTACATCCTGACCGCGCAACACTGTATATAACTAGGCCTAGTCGCGCGCCGTGTTTTTTGTTTTTAACGTTTTTAATGTTCCAAATGTGTTTGTATCGTGTTTGTGTAATGCTTGTGGCAACGAAATCAAAATGATGGATTTTAATTTCCCTGTATAAGGATATGACTATGGTCTGAAACAGACCGAATCCCGGGTCATCCACCAAAGGATTTGAAAGAACTGCGACGGATACAGGTTTGTGAACCATTTTTGTTGTAAACGTCAGTTCTGGAGGCTCTTTCACAATGAAGAAAATAATATTCTAGTTAAATAAAGAAACATGTAGATATTAATAATTTTGTTTAACAAAAAGAGTATCATGTACACTTGCAAAGTCAAGAAAACAAATACTTATTGATAAGAAATCACTTTAAAATAGGGACATGTTATATAACGCTGCTCTGAAACATATCAATTAATAAACAGAACTGTTTTCTAGTCCAAAAAGAAATAAATAAACTATGCGTGAAATTAAAAATCGTCCGGTTCTTTCCAGTTCTCAATAACCAACATGAGTCCACGCATTACACGACATACATTTTATCCAATCACCGTCAAGATTATAAATATGAATTTTGCATAAATATCATGTTGGGGTGCGATTCATTCAAGTCATGTACAGGTCCGATTCTCTCTCTGCATGCCTACACAAATTTGAGGTTTGCACCGCTTTCCCTTAAAAGCGAATGTGTATCTATTCTGTTAAAATTTCGTTAGTGTAGGGATAACAAAAACATTAAATAAAACATTGTAAATTTATTATTGGGCTATTTTTTACTAATATGGGCCCATTTCTTATGGCCCAAGTCTTCTAGGCTTTCCCTTAAAAAGTCAATATCCTACAGTTTGCGATGTGATTCACGATGCTTAATAAGAGCTTTTCCTGTACCACAAAACCTAGATCAGGTGAAAGGAAACTGAACTCGATTTGAAAATCATACCACCCAATAGTTTGATGGTACGGTTAGAAACGTCATCGCTCGCACCGAATATGTTGCGTTACATGAAGGAGCACAGTACTATTAGGGTGATATGATTTTTAAATCGAGTTCAGTTTTCCTTCACCTGATCTAGGTTTTGTGGTACAGGACGACAAAAACTGTTTTAATAATCATCGTGAACTCCTTTACTCTGCTCTGGTTGAATGTGGTCGTGCTCTTTCCTGATAGGTGATATTTGTGATTTCCTTGCTATAACATTTTCTTGTTTTGGTTTCAGCATTAGTGTTATTATGTCTGCTTTTACAGTTCTCTGTTTTAGCTGTGCTGTTTTTCATTGTCCTGGCTGTGTGTTATTAATCTTGTTATGTTCTAGGTCCTTTTCGACCAGATTACAGATCCCAAAACGTTGTGAAACTTGTTTTTACTAATTAGTGATTTCTAATGTCCGCAAAAAAAATGAAAATCAAAACATGGAGGAGGACGTATCAATCAACATAAGTACAGCTCATTCACTGCCCGTTAGGACTTTAGAACATATCTTACGAACATTGAAATTGAAATTGAAATTCTTACATAGAGAAATCCCTCGGGGCAGGTTCTTTCTTGGAGTTAAGGCACATGAGAATATATAAAGCACATCAGAATAAGTATTCACGGTTACTTATCACTTAGGCCTGATTTCACCAAACTTTAAACCACCGTTAAGGCTCGGTTAGTTTAATTTTTTCAGCTGTTCAATACTATTTTCCTATCTTTAACAAACGGTTTATTAACCGACCCTTAACTGATGGTTGGTGAAATCAGGCCTTAGTAATTTCGCTATCAATATCACTATCATTATGAATATCTCTATATAAGGCTAATTCTTAATGCAGTGAAGTGTACCTGCACATTCCAGTGAGTCTCAAACTTAAAGTAGGTAATATTAAGCCACTCTCAATGTTACTTGGTGTATTATAATTCTTTTATGATTATAATAATAAAGTAATTATTCTATATTTGAAATAAAACTGAGGTGATTCAAATCATATTTGTAGAATAATTAGTAGAAAGAGTGCTTAGGTTTTCTCTAAGTCACGTCGGCGGTGGTCCTTGAGCCGCTATATTTTTTTTGAGTAGCAAACTGTTAATCTAGAATGTTTTGTGTTTTCCAATATTCGTATAACGTATTATTGTGAGGTCCCCGATTTCAAGATTTAAATGATAAGCAAATCGCGAATTAATTCGTGGGTATTATTTTTCACTCGGAGTTATTAAGGTGAGTGAAATTAATTCAGTGGGTGTCACTGAAACTAGCGTCAGATTTCCCAAATGCGATGTATGTGAGCGAATAAAACTAATATTTATTGTAATTTTTACTGTCGATCGACCCTTTATCAAAGTTTATGGATGATTATTTTACGGATGTTTATAACGGAAAGAAAAAACGAGAGAGGGCCGCGGGTAGTGAATAAATGAAGAAATGTGTTGCGGTTTGAACAACGCCGGTTGAACATTAGAGAGGATGTGGCGGATGAGCCTATTTAGAAACCAACGGCTTGAAAGAATTCAATCGGATTATCCTTGCTGAAGTAGTTGCCTTTACCAGATACCCGCGTGCGGCAAGTCTCTCTCACATATCTCTCTGCATTTTTAATCATCCGTTCGTAAGCTTTTAATGGACTCTGTAGGTGTTTTTATTCTCGCCAACCCCACCGATTTTTCTTGTCGGCTTAGTATTCGCCATACCTTAGGTCACATTTGTTTTAGCGAATTTCTCCTATAGGGAAGAAGCTATTAACGTAGGTCTCAAGGTAAGACCTTAGCCCGAGACCATGATAACTTTTCGTTTTGGGGCCACCAGAAGCAAAAACCACAATTCGTTCGAATTTTTATATATCTATCTATCTATCTATATATAATATATATATATATGTGTGTGTGTGTGTGCGTGTGTGTGTGTGTGTGTGTGTGTGTGTGTGTGTGTGTGTGTGTGTGTGTGTGTGTGTGTGTGTGTGTCTGTCAGCACGATAGCGGCCGTAAATATGGACCGATCTTGATGAAATTTGGTACAGACATGTAAAGTGGTAATCAATTGGACGAGTTCGTAAACCAGCCCGATCGGACCACCGGGAGGGGGAGTAAAGGGGGATAAACCCCTCCAAAAATGGGTTTTTTTAGTTTTTTACACGCAAAAATAAAAATTATCTAATTTTTGTTGGCACCATTGAATTCAGCTCAAAAAACAAACAATTTAGTATTGTGAATCATTGCTCTGTGTCTAATGGCTACCGATATATTGAAAGTGGTAAACAGAGTACGTTGTCCCAATGTTAACCTTATGGGGAATAAGTAAAATTCTGTATCTCGCTTATTTCTCAACATATCTTAATAAAACTTGGTTTGTGGCTTCATCTAGATAAGATCTAATGTTTAATAGTCTAAAATCCCCAATACTTCCTTTTTCGTGGCAGCAAACCTGCAAACTCATTCCCCATGTTATTCTTATGGAGATTACAAAAACATGTCAAATCTCTATGTTGGATTGAAATATCTTCTTTTGCATTTGAAATTCGCTGAGTACGCAGGTCTGCTGCAACGGGGGTATTTGCTGTTTATTTCAGATAACCTATTTTCAAGACATAAATAAAGGTCAGCCACAGTAAAAAAAAACCCTGGATATTTTGACCCATATAAGATAAAAGCATCCAGCAGGTCAAGCTTTTAAAAAGCAAATAAGGACAAAATGCCCTAGGCCGTTACCTTTTACCGGTTTGCTCTCCTAAAATTTTATTGGAAAGGAAGCTATTGAATTATTTAGTATAGGTTCACCCTCTTAACCCTCTTATTATTCCTAACTAAATTTTAACTAAGAAGTAATTTAGGGACCTTCTCTTTTTTCTTCAATAGAGAACAAACTAACGTTCTCCCATCTTCATTCATCAATATTACATGGACATATTTCCAATACCATATTGCACCAGGTCAGTAAGTTTAGTAACAAAAGAATTTTGATTTAATGCTATTGCATATTTGTTTTTCTATCGGCCTATTACTAGTTTAATTAAATTTAATAATCTTTTCTCTTGTTGGAGGGGTTTTTGTTTCATATCTATTAATATAAATGTAGACAGTATAAAAAAAATTAATTTTCATTTCATAAGTTTATTTCACAGTGTCTAACATAAAAAGATAAACATATATATTTGCTCTACTCTGATTGCATGTGGACGTGTTCTGTTCTCATTGGTGGTATGGGATGAGATGTTATATTGCATTTTTTATGTTATATTGCATTTTTTATTTGTTTTTACTACTTTTACTGTTTAATTTTTTAGTTATTTTTAATGTTCTCCTGGCTGTGTGCTACTAATCTTGTTATGTCCCAGGCTCTTTTCTACCTGAAAATAGGATCAGGTTCCAGATCCCGAAACGTGGTGATACTTTTTTTTACTAATCAGTGATGGCGAATGTACGCAAAAATCAAAATCTAAACTTTCCACGTTTTAAATTGGGCCTATTTTAAATTTCCTTACTTACCAAGTATTTTCCTTAAAACAAAAATCGCCTATATCTTCATTAGTGCAAGGAAGACAGCAATCTTTGAGACATAAATTACTTACCCAACACCCTGTATCTGTCGATCCACAAAATATTTGTTCATTCTGATTACAGACTCTGCAATCTTTACTGTCACTACAAATTCTGCCTTTTTTCTAACACTACCATTTAACTAGCCTCTCTTGAACATAGACCTCACCATACAAACATAAATACTTTATTTTCAGAAACATTATTTATTCAAAATATTGGTAGCCGTGAGAGGTAAGATTGCCAAAAATTAACATATGTAAAATAAAATCACACATCAATTTGAAGGGCTTGTAACGACTACAATTTTACTTTTCAATTTACACACACCACCGAACTTTTAAGCTCCTATTTTTCATATGAAATGTCAGTTACCTGGAAATTGCAATGCTCTTGATAATTAGCTATACCCTGATTATCGAAAGAAGGTGAGCGGTGGAGCGAGCGCGCGGCAGTATATACATTATTATTCTTAAGGCTGTAGAAACGTAAAGAACGCTGTTAAAAATTTGCAGTCGACTTTATTCCAATGACCAGTTAACTACGTTATAAATACTGTTTTCAAATAATTTTTAACGCATATCGTTTAGTTTATACTATGAGTAAAACACAATTTACGAATTAAAAAAGTCAATTCTTTGTGTTTGATTTATGATAACTCTGCTTAGAAGCATCGGGGGAAAAATGCCTGTATAGAACCTTTAGTTGACTTTCTTGGGAACAATAAATCAAAATTTGAGAGTCTTGTAGTCAATATTTATGTCGTTATTAATTTATTTCTAAAGTACTGTTATCTCAGCTGTTAAACTACTCTGATGAATGAAATTCAGTAAACATTGTCTTCGAATGAGATATAAGTGAATTCCGTTACAGTTTTATGGTTTTATTGGAATGGTTTGTTATCATAGATTATATAGCTATGTACATTACCACTTGAAGGTATGTACAAAGCCTTTGAAGTATATATTTTTAACTTTTAATGCAGTCTGCTGCATTAAAATAGATTTTCTCGAACCGAGGTTATCTTATTTTCTCGAAATCTTTTAATGTTATCTAATTAATATAAAACATTGAGCACTTTTTAACAGAATTAAAAGTGCAAATATAATTTTAAAAAATTACTTAAGAATTATATTGTTCTTATTTCCCCCTAACTTTATAAATTAAAGGAATATATAGTCAAATAGCCCGCATATTCTTACGACCGCCAAGGGCGGTTAAGTTTTTCCAAGAATGTTATTATTGGTTTTACTTTCTCTAGTCAATATCAGACTTAATATTATTATTAAATTATTCTCATTTCGAAGCACAATTTAATACAAAAGATGCAAATAACACAGATTGATAAAACATTAATTCTGTCAACTACTACTTTAAACTAGAGTATCTGCAACTTTGTGTAGGCACTAAAGGTTATATCAAAACAGTTTTCTTTTCAAGTGCACCCGTCAAGTGCTCGAAAATCTTTAATATGATTACTTCGTTGCAGCCAGGAGAAATACGATTATATGAACTTAAGCACTAAACGAATTTTTATTTATGTAGGTCATAAATCTAAAAACTGCATTAATGTTGATAATTTAGCATGAGAATTCATTGTAATTTTATTACAGTTTTTAATTTCTTCAACAATGTTATTTTTGTTTTTCAAAAGTTAGCTTCTTTATTTTAACACTTCTATCACTGAGCCCAAAACTGATATCAGAACATAACCGTTCAGGAGTGCAGGACTCAACATGTTAATTGATTTAACAATTAGAAGAAAATGAAGTCGAGACATTTCTACATCAAAAAATCTAACAACAACGACAAGGAATTTTATTATTTAGGATGAAAAACTACTTTCAAGAAAAATAAATAATTAAATTAATGAATAAATAAATTTAAGCCTTCCTCTTTTAATCAGGATATTATGGATAAAGATTAAAGTAATTAACTGTTAAAACTTCAGCCACGTATAGTTTTGTTTGTTTTTGGAATGTTTAATTTTTAAGTTGATAATATGTTTTGTATGTTTTAGTAGGTACAGTACTGACAGTAGTTAAAAAAATACCCCCGTTGCAGCAGTCCTGCATACTCAGCGAATTTCAAATGCAAAACAACCTATTTTAATCTAACATAGCGAGATTTGACATGTTTTTGTAAGCTCCATAAGATTAACATGGGGAATAAGTATGCAGGTTTGCTGCTACAGGTATATTAAAACTGGGTGGTTTTAATTCAATATTTAGTAGATCTGAACTAGAAGAAGCCATTTACCAAGTTTTATCAAGATATGTTGAGAAATAAACGAGATATAGAATTTTACTTATTTCCCATAAGGTTAACATTGGGACAACGTACTGTGTTTACCACTTTCAATATCTCGGAAACTAATGGACATAGAGCAGTGATTCAAGATACTAAATTGTTTATTTTTTTGAGCTGAATTCAATGGAGCCAACAAAAATTTTATAAATTTTATCTTTCTATGTAAAAAGCTCAAAAAACCCATTTTTGAGGGGGTTTATCCCCCTTTACCTCCCCTTCCGGTGGTCCGATCGGGCTGGTTCACGAACTCGTCCAATCAATTGTTTTATCACTTTACATGTCTGTACCAAATTTCATCAAGATCGGACCATTTTTACGGCCGCCATCGTGCTAACAGACATATATATATGTATGGTATCTTGTGTATATATATATATATATATATAGATATATAGATATATAGATATATAGATATATATATATACATATATATATATATATCTAAAAATTCAAACGAATGGTGTTTTTTGCTTCTGGGGGTTGCAAAACGAAAAGTTATCATGGTCTGGGGCTTAGGTCTTACCATGAGACCTACGGTAATAGCTTCTTCCCTATAGGGGAAATTCGCTAAAACAGAACTCAGAAAGTGCCCTCCTTGTGTCAACCTCATAGAAAAGTCTTATACAGGGTGTTTTTTTTTTAACGCAACCCATTTTGAAGATTTAATAATAAACATATAAATATGTAATGAGTATTGCATTATTGATCTTTACATTTTATAAAACCTATTATTTAAGTTTGATCACATTTAGTTTACATTATGTGCTCAAACAATCCGTCATTGGCATTTGTATAAAGTTATGCTCTCTCTATCAAATTCCCGAACATGTGTTGCAAGGTGACTCTTTGAATTTCTTGTATTAATTTTTTTATGGTTGTTTTGAGGTGCTGAATATCTTGTGAACTGTTTTCGTAGAATAATACTACTTTACATGTCTGTGGCAAATTTCATTCAGATCGGACCACTTTTACGCGAGTTATCGTGCTTAAAGACACACACATTAAATAAGCAACCCAAAACTTTATTTTATTGGTGAACGATTATTTCCCCCAAGATCCCCGGATTCGACTCCACTATATTATTTTATTTGGGAATACATAAAAATTAAGGCCTACGAAAACAAATCACAGGATATTCAGCACCTCAAAACAAACAACAAATTTAATGCAAGAAATTCAAAGAGGTACCTTGCAACACGTGTTTGGGAATTTGATGGAAAGAACATAACTTTGTACAAATGCCAATGGCGGACTCTTTGAGCACGTAATGTAAACTATATGTGATCAAACTTAGATAATAGGTTGTATAAAATGTAAAGATCAATAAAACAATACTCATTTCACATTTATATGTGCATTATTTAATCTTAAATTGGGTTGCGTTTAAAAATAAACACCCTGTATAATCATCCATTGTGAATTATTGTGCAGGGGCAACTAAAGGACATATTATTTCATGTACAACTATTACACAAGATTAAATATTTGTCTTGTTAACAAATTTATCATTAAAAAAATTATATTTCGAGAATAAAGCACTTTCTTCTGATTCTTCCACTTAAAAAAATGTATCAACTTCCAGCTAGTAAATCCTAATAGGACGTTTATTTTCTCTAATTAAATCAGAGATTCGTTTACTATTTCAAGGTTAAATTATCTTAATTTAATTAATTTAGACACAAATGGCTATTTACTCTTTAAGATTGGCAATTCATTCATTGGCAAATGGCAATTCATTTTTCTCAACTGTAGTCTGATCTTGAAAATAATTTTGTATCACACTGTACAAAACCTTGAGATCATATTGACGCTGTTGGTTCCCTAAATCGTCTGTGAAAGAACACTTTTCTGCCCTAGGTCTTAAATATCAGTTCTAATTGTTTTCGATAGGGTCTCGGAATACGGACAGCTTTGTCAATTATTGTCATATAGTTTGCGTTTTGCATTCTTCTGATGGAATACGAGGAAGCATCCAAGATTTTAATCCGCATTAAGAATTATGCTTTTGAAATTAATATTGTATGGTATTTTCTGAAAAACTGGTAAAATTTCCAGTAAGAATATTAAAGACACATTACGATTGAAAATTCTTATGATCTTTTATACATGATACAAGTTTAAAATTGTTATTTTTAGAAAAATTAAATCACCTTTACGTTATAAGTTATATAATTTCGATGGACTATAATGTGTCGAATATAATGATAATGAACTCTACAAATAACCATTAAATTTAAGTATAAAATTCTACCATCGCCTTAAATTCTATTCCATTTTTTCATTACTTAAGAGTACGTGTAGGAAAACAAGTTTGGCCTGAAATTACATTTACTGTAATTTTATATTAATTTAACCTTCAGTGAGTGTTTGACGATAACGGAGTTAATGATGCCCTAATACTAAGACTCTACAATGATAAAACAGATTCTCAAAAATTAATTTTAAATCTCGTATAATAACAGTCTACTCCTTATTTTGTAATGATCTTGCTCGATAAAATATAAGTTTAAATGACAATATTTAGTAATTTTATAAGGGCTTGATAAATTACCTCGGAAGTAAAATTCTTAATTTCCCAATACCTCGGAAAGAAGCCAACGGCTCTCCTCGTACATAATATACCTAATCCGAAATATAATATCCCGAATTAAATAACATGGCCCATGCCCTTAAGACTAATGTTAATTTAAAATTTTGCGTCCGGACGGCTGGGCCACATCACTGGACTCGGACTGTATCGGTATAAGTAAAATCAAATCATAAGGCCCAGTCCGTCCGTAAGACTAATGTTAATTTTAGCATTTGGCTTGTTGACGGCGGAGGCCATTCGAACAGTATCTAATTCTGGTCCATCAGAAGACCAGGTACAAAGGTAGATCCACGTAATTTTTCAGTAAATTGTATTTTCGGCCTTATACCGAGTTTTCGCACATACTCTTTAGTTGGTGAATAGAAAATCGGAGAAATAGCAGGTTTTCATACATTATTAAAAATATTTATTCAAAGCAGTTTTTCATAATATTCTAAACAATCTCCAGACCGGTGTAGCGTACAACTAGTGCCGTAGACGTTATTACATTTTTTTAACAATCTGAAGAATGTTGTGGAGTTATCCGTGCGCCGATCATACAAACTTCAACACTGCTGGAATCCGTCGACGGCGTCACTGTCTTACTTGCGTGACCTAAGTTTCGGCGGTTTGCCATCTTCAGCACTAGATGCAGAAGTAATATGCACTAGTGTTTGCATTTATCCAATTATCCAACACTAATGCATGGTAAATGCACTAGTGCTGTGGTTCGCCATGCAGCACTAGTTAGTACTGAAGATGGCAAACCGCCGAAACCTAGGTCCACGTTTAAGTAAGACAGTGACGCCGTCGACGGATTCCAATAGGGTTGAAGTTTTTTTTTAACATAAATCTGAAAATTAAATAGTTATAAAAGTATAAGGATGTTAAATGCTAATAGTTTGAAATTTCATCAGTATTCTGAAAATGACAACATTCATAAAAACACGACCTTTAACACAGATATTTCATTGTGGACATTTTCTTTGAGCGATTGCAAACATTTTGAGAGAAATCTTATTTTATTATTTAGCTACCTATTGTAACTAATGGTAGGTGCAATTGTTTTGCTAACAAGAATAAATTTTACGAATACATTTTCCATGCTACATTCGTTCCACCGTATATTGTTTTTTTTTAATACAACTGTTATTTTAAATCAAGTTGTTAAGTGAGTAATTAAAGCTTTATTTTGTCAATACAACATTTAACAATACATCCCTCAATACGATTCAATGAAACCTTAATTGTTCATTGGGTTGATCCCCTTATATCAACAGCGGATTACCAAAAGGTAACGTTTATTTTATAACTCTAGGTTTTATACATATAATTCAAGGGTAACAATTGGTTTGAACATTTTGTTTAAAGATAATTGTTTTAAAGTGGAACATTCATGGACTTTTATCACTTTCATGCGCACGTTTTTTTTATCATTAATTAAAATGAAAATCAATTGCCTGTTTTTGGGAAATATCTAAGGAATAGTCAAAACGTGTACATACTGCATACATACTGCATAACCGCAAATGAAATATTATTATGACATCGAAACTGAGAGTTCGTTTATGAATTCTGTGAACGATAAGAGTTAATTAAAGTAGCTGGTATTTCCGGAAGACACCTGAACACTTTGGAATGTGTTTGGTTGTTTTGTCTTTTACTGAAAACTAATGATGATTATTAGGTATGAGGAATATAAATATATATATATATATATATATATATATATATATATATATAAATATATATATATATATATATATATGGAAGAGAAATAAACCAAAAGTAATACAAAAACTTACATCATATAGCTCAAAAGCCAGGGAAATTGTATACTTTTAAAAACAACAGCGCTGCAAAAACTGTATAATCATTACAGAAAATACATAGAAATTATCATTCATTGTGGGCAGTAGTCGAACAGCTGCTTCATATTAGAGGTCAAGTCAGTTGCTGGACTTAATACTTCAAGGCACGTTTGCCATCTAATCTTTCACATTTTGTGACTTATGCATTGTAATGTATAAAAACAAATAAAATAAATAAAGAATTTTTTTATGTTATAAATGAAATACTATAAGGATATTGAAACAGAGAGTTCGTTTATGAATTTTGTGTCGATAAGAGTCATTCAAAGTAGCTGGTATTTACAGAATACACCTGATCACTTTGGAATGTGAATGGTTGTTTTGTCTTTTACTGGAAACAAATGATAATTAGGTAAGTAATATAAAAATATATACAGAAGAGCAAAACAATAAACGATAAAGGACAAAAACAATACAAAAACCTATTGGTTTAAGAGCGATGTTTAATGGGTTCAGTGTTTAAAAAACATGGGTCCGTGTTTACCGTGGTGATTGTTTGAAGTAAACTGTTTCTTTGCTATCTGAAATGTCTGTTTTTTATGAAGATACCGCGAAATACAAAAATAGTTTGGAATAAATCAAACCTTTTGAATAATTTAATAGTTTTTTGGATAAATTTCCCACAGAAAAAATTTAATTTCTGAATTATTTTATAAAAAACATTCAACTGCCTGTTGCTATTACCATGCATTAGGCCTGTGCGGCGATCTGAAGACATCGCAGATTTTTGTAATCACTGCTCATGATGAAAATGAAGTCGCTCGCGGTTGGGATCGAACCAGCAACCTTCTAAAAAGTGGGCTAGCAGCCATTTACCAGCTTGGAAAAATAAGTAGCAAATATTCATTTTGAATCTACTGTTTTAATCTTACACCAAGAAGGTCAATAATTCTTATTCAATTTTTTCTGAGTAAATATTAGAAAATATTTTTAAGTGATGACGTTAACTAAAAACTATGTTTTTTACGCACGTTTATAACGTAAACTTTTTTATATTATGTTACTTTTGTACGCTGTTAACTCAGATGGTTTATCTGTTAACAACGCCCAATTCATACTATAACAGGACAGTGTATTAAAAAATTGATTAAATTATGTGATGTTTTTCAATCATCGACTTAAAGGTCACCTAATTGCTAATTGCTAATTGCTAACTGGAATTGCTAATTCAAAACTGTACTCGAAGTTTTCTAGCTCATAATAAACAGTTATAATATGTATTACTGTGGTTTTAAAGGGTGCTTCAACGGTTGAAGATTATAATAATCACACGACCAAAAAATCTCAGGATTACATAATGAACATTAATGTAAACAACCTACTAGATAGCGTGTATTCCTATGAGCGGTTCCTACTGAGTATTTTCAAGGAAGACTGGTATTTAAAATACAATTTAAATATGAGATATTAAAACTGCAACGCTAAGTAAAAATTAAAAATAATTAGCAAAGTTTAGTTTGTACGAGGATATATTTATTTATTCCTATCAAACCAATAGACATCTCTTTTTAAGTACTGCTATGAAGAAAACGTCAGTTAAAATATCATCCATAATTACAAAAATAAAATAAAATAATAGAAGACAGTAAAGTGTTGAAATCGATAAATGGTTAAGTACGAGAGGTGAAACTAAAGTAATAACTATAATTTATTCAAAGTAAACACAAATTGATACTGAACAAAGTGCAGCTGACGTGATATTATCAAAAACGTGTCCCGTTACACCTGTAATAGATTTGTTATCGTAAGATAACAAATCTTTAAAAGTTACATTACATATAATGAATCCTATCTAAAATAAATTTTCTAAAAAGTACGTATCTCGGTTGGTATGGTATTAGAGAAACAAAAATATGGCCATTTGAGTCTACGAAAACTTATTGTTTTTGTTGCTAGTCTCTTTGAAACCTTTACTAAGGATCTACCTAAAAAAGGTAATTTAATAAAATTTATTCAGAGGAATACAACTCATAGCTGAGTCATTTGACTTTTTACGAAGTATTAAATTCTTTCTTACCCTTCCCAACAATATTGATTAACCTTCTATATATTTGTTTTGAGGTGACAGTTTCACAGATCCGTGGACTAATTTGAAATGCTTGCTCCACGGATCTGAGAAGCATTATCCGATACCAGGGCGGGTAAACGCTTAAGGGCTTAAGACAGATATCCAGGTGGAGGAGCCGTTTTGGTTTTTTACAACGCTCGTTCACTAACAATGAATACTTGAATACTTCTTGAATACTTGAATAACTCATCTTTTATGAATGCTTTAATGAATACTTTTATCACATCCCATGATAAAAATCAAAGATCACATTACATTTGGACGGTTCAAACACGTAGGTAATTTGTTTTAATAACAACTAGAATTTTTCTTAAATGACCGATTGTGGTTCTATGATCAGTTACATCTCATTTTCAATAAGTCGAATTTGAACCAAACGGTAAACCGAGGACTCCTTTACAGAAAACAAGCATTCCATGTTTTCATGCATGATCAACCCTAAAACATCTCATTATACGTCTATACTAACGTGTGTACATTAGTCTTTAGTGACCCCCCCTCTCAAAACCTGAGCTACATGCAGCCTCCCGAGACCCCAACGTACTCCTGACAGACACTCACCGAGTCAGAAGATCTCAGGTGGCACAGAACGGAGAAACACGCACGAAAACGGCACTGAGAACCCTGCGAGGAAGCTGCGACTGGACCAAAACTGTATACTGCAACATCCCCCGCCCCGTTGAAGCATGCGCACGGCGCCTCTCTCACCCCTCGTCACAATTAGTGTATGGCACCCCCCCCCCGCGTCTAATTCACCGCGCTCCGGGTATCATCTTTATTTACAACTGGATGTAAAAAGCCACTGCCACTGTCGGTCCGACTGTAAATATTGCTACGTCGGTTTTTATCGTCCGGTCTGACTGACCGGTTCACGAGAGGTTTGAAGTTTTGGAGGGTTGGTGGTTTGGAGGTTTTTTTGTAAACTTTCACTCTGTGGATTGTTATGGTAAAATTATGATATGCGAAAAGAAATGGCTGGGATATTTAGCGATTGTTTTGATTTTGATTTTGCAGGAATTTGCCAGCACCGATTAGTAGAAAGAAGTTTCACGACGTTTCGGGATCTGGAATCTGATCCCAGCTTCAGGTGGGAAAAAACCTAGAATATAAAGAGATCCGTAGCACACAGTCAGGAGGACCTGGGAAAAAGATATAGCTAAAACAGAGAACTGTAGTGAAACTTGTTACGAATTACGAATCATCGATGGCGAATTTCCGCAAAAATAAAAATAAAAACATAAACTCACCTTCACCAACAATGAATTACAAATAAAGAATTTAGCGATTGTTGTGTCATAAAGTTGTATTTAATTGGTAATTATATTATTTGTTTTTTATAATTTTTGAATTTCGTCATAACCTTTTAAAAATTAATTTTTCCGCATGCCAAATACAAAAAGGAAAATTATTATTACCATCGTTCATAGGCTTTCAAATATTGATGATCATGGCGTTAAAAGTAATTAAAGTATTTAATCGAAGTTTTGGTTTTGTTAATATTGAAAAAATACGCAGTATTAACCGGACTCAACGGCATGATAGGTCATGATAGTTAAGAAACCTGTCAATGTTGGACTTAATAACTTAAAAGGTTCCTCAAATTCATGACACACTAAAACACACACAACCTATAAAGAGAAAGAAGGAATGGCTATAGGTTGGGACCGATCATATGGGCTTGTTCATATTCGTTTGTGCCATGCTGAATTCTTTTTAACTGTTCATTTACACAAAGTATGTAACCCTTACATGGCTATTAAGTCTGTATAAACGATAAGTTCAAAGCCAAATGTGTATAACGAATGTGTATAGCCAAATGATGAGCCTTGACAACATATTCAAATACAACAAAAAATGTAGGGATTATCTGTCTGGTATTTCAATAAACAGAAACATATCAAGCAGGTTATCCCAATAGCTTTATCCATAAATTTGATATAATTTCACTATGTGACTTTAAAGTAGATTTTTCAATTATTATTCTCTTATCTAATCTAACAAAAAGAGCTGACCAAAAGAAGTTTAAACTCAAAAGGATTTGTTTTTCATTCCAACCGTTAGTATGAAGACAAAAAATACAATTCCTTTTTCAAACAGGACTTGTAAGTTATCGTGGAGTTTAATTCTCTTTCTTCTTGAATAAAAAGTTTAGATTTTTACTAAACACGATTCAGGGCTTTATTTCTAAACGCCGAGCCGGGGCGGGGTTATTGACGTATGAAGCTTTCGACTTCATTAGCGGTCTTGTGTGACATGTAGTTTATACGCTAACCCGCCATGAGTTAGCCGTACGGCACTGGGCGGGGGTTCATTTACTTATAAATGCTGCAACTTCATTAGGTACTGAATGTTTGCTACTGAAATGAAGTCTATACGCTATCTAACCGTAGGCTACAGGTCTGGGAGGAGGTCTGTTAAAGTATATCTATAACGTGTGTACAGGAAAATAACTCCCTAATTTTATTGATTTAAAATTATGACATAATAATCATAGCACCATATATCAAACTATAGGTAAACTCATCAAAGTTTTGTTGTTGTTTCAATCGGTGGTTATTGAAAAACACGACTCATTGAGATTGAGACTTACTCTAGTTTTTAACGGATATCCAGAAAATTATGTATCCTATAGGAAACACTAAAACTACAACAGGAGAGAAAATTACGTTTTCTGCAGTTTTATTTTTTTAGTAGATCTTTAACTTTCGTGGTTCCGGAGAGATGAGTTTTAAAGGGAGGAAATAAATAATTTTGTTTTAAGTGTCATACTGCCAGTTTTAAATACGCAGCAGATTTTACTTAACCGAGAACTTAGAGAGAGATGTGATGTGCTATTTTTGGTACTTCATTATACTACAATTTCGAAGTAGTATTTTATAAAAAATTAGTGATTTTTTCGGACACCCGGTATAGGCTGCAGCTTCATTTACGTGTAGTAGATATGCAGACGTTATTCCATAGAGACTCGTACATTCATCTCCATGACAGTTATTTCATCACGGTCTGTGTGATATTAGTCGAATCGGCCTGCATATTAATTAAAAATATGTTAAACATCTGAAATATCTAACACATCTAAAATATGATAGTTATAAAATAATAGCTCAATAAAATATTTCCATAACCACTAATCACCAATGGTTGGCGAGTGTTTAAAACACTCTTCTCCTAAGAGATTAGGAATAGTCCTAAAGAACATCCTTTTAGCATCAAAGTCCTTTCTCAAGTTCTTTATATAAGGCCAGGCTTCCGCTGGCTACCAGACCAAGACGTGCTACCAATACCAGACGTGCTGCGTTCTTCTCGTGGCCAGTTCTCGGCTGAATTCTTCCATCCAAGCTCAGCTTTCTTAGCAGGGCTAGGAAATGGTTTGCAGTTGATGACACACCAGAAATACCTTAAAAATGCTTGACTCTCAAAAAAAAACCAGGAATACCAGTGCATGAATGTAAACTAATTAATTTTTCTTGCCTCTTACGATATACAATAAATAGTGCTATCCATTTTTAATTATGGTACCACACTCCTGTAGAACAATTCCGACTTTAAAAACTAAAGTAAATCCTGGATGTTCTTCAGAAGTCAACGTCTATTACAATAATGTTATTAAACTTCCTGGGTGCGTGATGATGCCAAAAGGATCCTCTGCTCCCCTCCTCACTGAGTTCATCTTAAACATATCCCTCACTGGACCTGTAGACTCGATTAAAGTTCCCCTTTATTAATACAGTACACTAGTGGTATTCCGACACATTTGGATCCCTACTGTCAATGGGCTTAAACTGTAAATGTGTTTAAAATATTACGGATTATCGAGTATATTACTAATACAATAAATATCCTAAATCTGATAAGCAAAAACTATTAACAGACACACATATTCAAACGTGTAAAACATGTTAAACAAAAATATGTTTGTACATCAGTTTTACTCAGAGAATGAAAGAAAATAATTAGAAACGACACATATTATAAGATGATTACAGTACTTTGTAATGTCATCAAATAAGTAACAGATTAAATGTATTGTTCTGCCTCGCGATAGCAAGGGGCAAGGGTTTTGGATTGGAAAAAGGCAAGCTGTAAGGATTGTACTGTAAAATTTGTATCTTAAAAACTAATGTCATTAACACAGACTTTAACTTAAATGTAAATCCATCTGTTACACAGGGTCATGTTTCATAATATTAATATAATTTCGTACTACAAAATTATGTTATTAACATATAAATATAATAGTTTTATCAACCATATAAAATTACATTTTTTATAGTTGAAGCTATAACTAAACAGTGATTTTATGCCTGAAATTAAATGGAACCAAAATATATTACCTCTTAATTAAACGTAAAGAACAGGGCAAGGTGTGTGTGGGTGTGTAGCGTTAATAAGCTTTTTTGACTACCCATCCTCCCACCCCCGCCCCCTCAACCCCCTTCATTACTAGTGACGTCATACACACCTGGAGCGTTTCTATATTGCACTTAAATTGATATTAGACGCTATCAGAGCCCTGGTAAATACATTCTCCGATAAAAGACATAGTGAAAGTTTTAAAAATTCCAAAACTTTCAATCAAAAATATATTGGTATATACGTTATATTAAATAAAATTATATTAAAACTAGTAGACATACCCACAGCTTCGCCTGCTGAAAGGGTAAATAATTTTAACCCGGGGAGGCTGGTAATTCCACCCTATATTGGAATGAGGTGTGCTGTTTCCTCTAAAAATGGTTCCCCTCTTGAAGAGCATATGTTATGAATTAGTCTCCTTCCATTAGGCGATATACAGAGAATGAGAGATAACCTGTGATATGAAACAAAAAACGCTAAGGGCAGGTTTTCGACTTAAAATCTATCTAAATTTAGCGCGTTTTTAAAAATAGCCATAAAACTACAAGAAAAAATATGTAGACGGTAAATGCCTTAGCCAAAAAACTATTTCCCAGACGTTTCTCAATCACATTGAAGATCAGGTTACTCTGTTATCGATAAGGCAAAATATTGTAGTGATAGTTTGTGATTTGGAATTGAAATCCTCATGACCTAAGAAAAAAACCCTGAAATTCTAATTTTGGAAACTCCGTTTCTAGTGCACATACACATGCTCGAATCGAAATGACCATACTGAGTTTTAAAGATTTTAGTTTGAGTACTTATGCCCAAAGTCTTGTAGTTTTTAAGAAGAAAGCTTTGAAAGCTAAAAATGGGCGCAATTTTGAATTTTATGATATACTGTTTTTCTATTTAAAACTATGAAAGCCGTATTTTTCAAGCCTTATGAAAGAAAATATTGCAAAACCCTTTCTTAGTACGCATATAGAGCCTGTAAAGAATATTTGTGCCAAGTTTCATGGCTCTAAGCCCTATACTTTTTGAGAAACTGTGATCAGTCAGTCAATGGGTTTTGGCTTTTATATATAGATATATATGTTAAAATGCTAAAATGCTTCATTGAAAATAATTGAATAAATCACATAATATATTTCCGACCGGTTTCTGTTGTTAAAATATTTTTTCCCATGTTTGCTTTCCATAAAAAACAGAGCAAAACAAAAATGTAAGCAACACCCATTTGCTTTTTGTTCATAGATAAATTAACAAATTATATTTGACATAAGTTTAGCGGTTGTAATGCCTTTCTCACTATGTTATCACCTGGCCACTCAATTAAATATTTTTCTATTTACAGCTAGACTGCTAAATGAAGACACTTAAATTAATTACAATCATCTTTCACATTAGTAAATTTTAACAGAAGGCTTTTTTTGGGAGGATCGTAGAACCGTGTAAATACATTTCCAGCAGTAATATAACAAAATATTGAAACCACCTCATTTAATTTTGATAATAAGAACACAAATCAACTCTTTTATATCGGATCCTCTATACTTTATAATGTGAGGTATTCTTTTTATGCCTCACTTAATTCACCTAAACAGACCACTGAGTTAACTGTCAGTGACTCAAAATCTTGAAGTAAAAACTTTGTATATTTAATTAATAACCTGCTTTTTCTTAACTTTTTCAAGAACTTAATTAACACTATAATATAATAAAAGCGCTAGTCTAAGCTATATCGAGCAAATAAATATAAAATAAGATAATAAGCCAACAACGGTCAGCAAACCTATATTTGTAACGCATTCCAGGTGCGCATCGCTGTATAAATTTAGCACATCCTATAATTCATAGCTTATGACGTTTTCATAGAAGTTGCCTGTTGATTAACAGTGGATGTGGTATCAGGGGCCCCACATATAACAATGCAGTTGACGCTTTAAAATCAGAACTCCGCTTCCAAACGATTCTCATACTTTTTTGTACATTCGTGTAGATAAGAATAGAAGGCAGTGAAGTAATTTTGTCATTAAATTAAAGAATGGAATAAATCGAGGTGATTTAATTATCGAATATTATGTGACAGTGAATTATGGTAAAATATTGTATCATGTGGTTTTAGAGGTGAAAATAAGAAAAAAGTTTTATAAACAGAGGTTCTGAACTGCTTCGTTTTCCGTCTGTGTGACTGAGTTTTTCTTGCATATTTAATTACAACTCACAAACCTGTTAATGTATAAACGTCAAACTTAGTACATGGATGACCACCATTAAGTACTACGTTTATATGACGTATTAAATTTATACTTTGTACCATTTTATAATGTCAACTAAATAGTCTAAATATCTCAAAAACTGTAAATTTTAGAAAAATTATACAAGGCATCAAAAGGCTGTGAAATTTAATCCATTTAACAATGATTTTAAGATAATGATGATCGAACCACTAATAACGGAGAAATCGTAAATCTTTCGAGTAAAACATGCAAATTTTGGACAGTACGTACTAAACCATGTTTTAATACAGAAACACTACGATTTTTCCGTAATTAGTAGTCCGATCATCAAAACCTTATTGTAAGCGCCAATTTTGTGTCTTGTATACCTTTTCGAAAAATTACGATTTTAAATTATTTAGGTTTGAAAACAAAAAGGTCGCCATTTTTAATCGCTACAAAGTAGAAATGCTATACTTCTCATTTACTTTTCATTTCTACAATCTACAATCTCATACTAACAGATATTTTACCATAATTTACACGAGTTAGTTTACCGGGGGCTGTGTTCGATTCGAATATTAAACGTAAGCGTAAATAAACTAACAACAGCCTAGTCCTTAAAAATATACATAACTCTTCGGAAGCATCGTTGAACATTTGATGTCTTTCCAACTGCTTATGATCAGAACATAAACGAGTACACCAAAACGGTCACAGCAAAACTGCGTACTGAAAATTTTCAATAAAAGTGTATTTTTGCATACCTGACGATTCAAACTCGAGCTCAAAATAATTGCATGTACATAACCACGATAGTTGCTACAGCATTACGTAGAAACTATTGTAGAATTGCGTCTTAATCAACTAGAAAAAATTTTAACGCTTTTTATCAATTTGCAATTAACTTAATCATGGGTTGAAAGCTTACAAATCACTTATTTTGTGATATCTTCTAGTATGTACGTCCATTGTAAAACCTTGTCAGAAGATATTTTCGTTACTTCATCAATGTCACATTCATTTCTCCTATGATAATATATTTGTTTTATTCAATCTGTTAAATCCGTAATCAGTCAAAACACGTACTTTCAATTCCAATGTGAGCAGTTTTCAAGTTTACTACGTAAGCACCGAATTGGAAAGTTACGCTTTTAGACAGAGCACACTCCAGAGGCCTAAACCAACAGAACCTTTCTTAAAACCAAATTTCCATATTCCCTCTCTGTAACACAAACCCTGTTGCACAGTTTTGTATTATATGAAATTATGTTTAAAACTTCCTTATTTTTTATGTATGACATTACAAAATTAATTTAAGTGCAATGCTCGAGTAAATCATTCAATGTGACCTTTGATTTACAATACATCATGTCATGAGGATTTCAATTCCAAATCACAAACTATCACTACAATATTTTGCCTTATCGATAACAGAGTAACCTGATCTTCAATGTGATTGAGAAACGTCTGGGAAATAGTTTTTTGGCTAAGGCATTTACCGTCTACATATGTTTTCTTGTAGTTTTATGGCTATTTTTAAAAACGCGCTAAATTTAGATAGATTTTAAGTCGAAAACCTGCCCTTAGCGTTTTTTGTTTCATATCACAGGTTATCTCTCATTCTCTGTATATCGCCTAATGGAAGGAGACTAATTCATAACATTTGCTCTTCAAGAGGGGAACCATTTTTAGAGGAAACAGCACACCTCATTCCAATATAGGGTGGAATTACCAGCCTCCCCGGGTTAAAATTATTTACCCTTTCAGCAGGCGAAGCTGTGGGTATGTCTACTAGTTTTAATATAATTTTGTTTAATATAAGGTACACACCAATATATTTTTGATTGAAAGTTTTGGAATTTTTAAAACTTTTACTATGTCTTTAATCGGAGAATGTATTCACCAGGGCTCAGATAGCTTCTAATATCAATTTAAGTGCAATATAGAAACGCTCCAGGTGCGTATGACGTCACTAGTAATGAAGGGGGTTGAGGGGGCTGGGGGAGGGATGATGGGTAGTCAAAAAAGCTTATTAACGCTACACACCCACACACACCTTGCCCTGTTCTTTACGTTTAATTAAGAGGTAATATATTTTGGTTCCATTTAATTTCAGGCATAAATCACTGTTTAGTTATAGCTTCAACTATAAAAAAGTAATTTTATATGGTTGATAAAACTATTATATTTATATGTTAATAACATTATTTTGAAGTACGAAAAATTATATTAATATTATGAAACATGACCCTGTGTAACAGATGGATTTACATTTAAGTTAAAGTCTAAGTTACTGACATTAGTTTTTTAGATACAAATTTTATAGTACAATCCTTACAGCTTGCCTTTTTCCAATTCAAAACCCTTGCTATCGCGAGGCAGAACAATACATTTAATCTCTTACTTATTTGATGACATTACAAAGTAATGTAATCATCTTATAATATGTGTCGTTTCTGTTATTTTCTTTAAATCTCTAAGTAAAATTGATGTACAAACATATTTTTGTTTAACATGTTTTACACGTTTGAATATGTGTGTCTGTTAATAGTTTTTGCTTATCAGATTTAGGATATTTATTGTATTAGTAATATACTCGATAATCCGTAATATTTTAAACACATTTACAGTTTAAGCCCATTGACAGTAGGGATCCAAATGTGTCGGAATACCACTAGTGTACTGTATTAATAAAGGGGAACTTTAATCGAGTCTACAGGTCCAGTGAGGGATATGTTTAAGATGAACTCAGTGAGGAGGGGAGCAGAGGATCCTTTTGGCATCATCACGCACCCAGGAAGTTTAATAACATTATTGTAATAGACGTTGACTTCTGAAGAACATCCAGGATTTACTTTAGTTTTTAAGGTTGGAATCGTTCTATAATTAAAAATGGATAGCACTGTTTATTGGATGTCGTAAGAGGCAGCAAGCAAAATTAGTTTACATTCATGCATGCACTAGTATTCCCAGTTTTTTAATGAGTCAAGTATTTTCGAGGTATTCGTCTAGTGAGTCATCAACTGCAAACCACTTTATAGTCCTGCTGGTCCTAGTTCTGCACACCCCTTTCTAGTCCTTGGATGGAAGAATTTAACCGAGAACTCACCACGAGAAGAACGCAGCACGTCTGGTATTGAGCCAGCGGAAGCCTGGCCTTATATAAAGAACTTAAGAAAGGACTTTTACATTTTACATTTTCATAGTAGCAAACCTGCATACTCATTACCAATGGTTTTCTTACGAAGAAGATATTATGTGATTTCTAGCTATTTTAGGTTGAAATGAGTTTTAAGCGTTTGAAATTTACTGAGCGCAGGTCTGCTGAAACTGGGGTATTTATATGTGCGTTTGGATATTCTACTTGATAGCTTTGTTCAGCGGTTATTGCCAATAAAGAAAACCATGACTTATGAGTAAAATATGGGCGTTCTGGGGTCCATTGAGCCCATCATTAAATTTTATGATTTCAGTTCTTGAATTTTTAGAATTTTCCTTAAGTTTGATTTCGGCTTTAGAATTTAATTGAGACTGTTAGATTCGCTTCATCATTTATAGATGCAACCGAGCAAGTTGACAGATTAAAAGGGTTTTTAGTATATCGTAAATATACAATTCTTTACTTTGTATAGCGTAAATAAGGAGCTTTTTGGTGAACCAATATAAACCAAAACATGGATCAAAGGTTAAGGTAACATTGACCATGGATTTGCATATAATATGTTCATTTGGGGGGAAAGGGACGGCCCTTTAAATTTATATGTGTACCCAAACTACTTGATGAAGGATCCAATAAAATATTTCAGTTAAACTCTCTTGATAGTCATACACTATATCAAATAGTTATGCTTTCAAAATAACTTTGAAAAAGGGGGAAAAGTAAAAAATATTCGTAGAAATATCAACTGGTAATTATAATTGTTAAATTTATTATAATCTCCAGTGTTAAGGTTAAAGCAGCCGTGTGAAAGCAAAACAGGTTACAAACTGTGACGCGTAGATAAATTAAAAGCTGGCAATTCACGTTCCGAAAACCTTTTCGCGGTTGCATGAATTATTTTGTTTTCACTTTCACCCAGTGGTTTCTAGGAAAGAGAACAAAAATTGTTATGCGAAACATTGTTCTTCAATTGATACACCTGTGATTGAATAAACACTTTCCTTGAGTGGAATTCTGTGAGGGAAATAATTCAAAGTTTTTAGATTGAATCAATAACAAAAATTGTATATCTTTTAATACAATTGTTTAAAAATACTATTTTCGCCTTATAAGGACCGAACGAAATGACGTTATGAAAAGCAAAGCATTATAGCTACTAAGGATTTAAACAAGGCCAAACGTTCGCTACACTAAAAAAAATTATTTTCTAAAAATGCGCTTAAATAAAAATAGTATAAACAAAAATTTGGATGAAGAACCGGAATACACGTTTTAATACTATTGCGATAGTCTGAATCTAAACGACATTAGACATAAATGCAAAGAGATCTTCAAGACTTTTTGAAATGATAAAGTATATTAAATATACTGTGATGTATTATTTCATTGTACTCGTTCTAAAATATATTTAACGTATGTTTTATGTTTCTATGTTTTTTATAAATATGTTTAATTAATTAATTAAATTAAAAAATTAAGTAATTAATTCACAAAAAAGCGTAAGTGGCACAAGGTTTAAATGGGCCAAACATTAGCTACAGTTAGTTTAAAATTAAGAGTAATTATAATTTATCTCGTCCACGATTAAAATAATTATTCAATTTATCGATTTTTCCATTACCAACACATATTCCAGGTGAATATTTTGGAGAATCACAAAATTAGTTTTCAATGCATTGTCCTCGCCTGTTCTCACACCATACTTGTCAGACTGGCTCGTAAAAGAAAACTAAAACAAAAAATCACGAATTGACGAAGGACATTAAAATACAAAATTACAACATAACAGAAAAATCCATTGTGCACTTATCTTAGAGAGGATATAGAGCTTCCAAGGCTTAGCCTGTTTAGAGGATCCTCCACTTTATACTTGAAGTGAAGCATTTGTTACAAAAAAAAAAATCAGCATTCAATAGCTGTGTTTTGAGTGTATAGGATTATTTACATAACGGAGTATAGATGGAATAAAATTAAACACAAGTCACAATTTTTAATATTTTTAGAAGGTACACTTTTCAAATATATTGGAAATAAGGATATATATTGAAAATTAGCATCATTTTTATTACTTATCACTCAATAAACAAAAAAATTATTGTGATTTGAATTTGCCTAGTGAAAAATTATTCGGTCGTATTCGTATACAGTTAAGAATCGTATTAACGAAAATATAAGCTATGTAACATAATATAAAAATAAGTAACAGAAGGAGAGCGACGACGTCGAGGAGATATCGCTGGTACCAGGAGAGGCGGAGGACGGAGGGAGTGAGGTGCGGCGCCCCGCGGTGGCGCAGGACATACTCCGTCCAGTAGACCACCGACTCCCGCGGCGACATCGGAGTGTCCTGGAACACCCTAGACAGCCGCCTCATGTTGTCCCGGTACCTGAAATTCAGAATTAAACTTAACATCAAAAGTTTACATAATAAGACCTAAATTACGTGTTACGTTTACAACTACAGTTAAGTGAAGATGATGCTAAAGGTACAAAGCCCTGCAGAAAGGGAGAGTAAGTGGGGAGAAAATAAACTTGAATACTGGAGAAGGCGCATAGAAGCGCATAGTAAGGAGAATGTGTGGAGTACAACGCCTAGCACACTGTCGGCCCTTGTTCATTCAACTAGGAATACTGACTCTCCCCTCTTTGTTTATCATGGAATCAGCTCTACTTGTAAGAAAACATCCTGATGTCTTTATAGTCAATAACTTAGTTCATCAGTATAACACTAGAAGTGGCAGAAATGTGCACGTCCCTCAAATTAATTCTACGCTAGCTGGGAAAAGTCCTTACTACAGTAGCGTCCAAATTTACAACAAGCTTCCAAAACATATCACGGAAGAATTATGCATCAAGAAATTTAAATAGAAACTGAAGAGTCACTTGTGTGAAAAGGCCTATTATGGTGTTGAAGAAATGTTGGCCTAATTACAGCCCCTGACGACCACGTCGCAGATGCGATTCAAGTGGGACTACGCCAAGTATCAAGTAAGTAAGTATCAAGTAAGACAGGTTTGTTTAAAGGGGACCTGTGGAACCAAACTAAACTCAACATCGAAATTTAAAAAAATAATATCTAAACTACATGTTACTTCTACAACTACAGTTACTAGAGGGCTACAGTTACGGGAAGACAACGCTGAAGAAGATCCAAAGCCCTGCCGAAAGGGAGAGTAGACCGGCAGAATATTGGAGAAGTTTATTTAAAGGTTCACACCTGGAAATGGTAATGGAACGGAGTTAGGTAAAGAGAATGAAGAAGTAGGAGAAGAAAGGGCAGGAAGAGTAAAATAAGTAAGTAAACATAAACAAAATCAAATAAGGTAAAGAGGCTGAAAAAGTAGGAGAAGGAAAGAAGAGAGAAGGAGTGAAAAAAGAGAATTAGTTATTTAAATAAGAAGAAACAAAATCAAGGAAGATAGAGCCACCTGAAAAAGAAAAGTCGTAGGAAGGTATATCAAAGGCAGAGGAAAGTACACCAAAGTCTGACAGAAGCTAGGAAATCAAGTAGCCTAGGCAATAAAAAAATGCCACGGTTATATTACTCAATCGAATTAATAATGCTTTTCTCTGTAGTTATATTTAAAGTACCACTCTAGTTTGCAAGATTACTGAGGTAAACGTTCAAAACTACGTATCAAAACTCACTCCAAATAATCGTAATAACAATTATTTACTTTTATTTTTAGATGGCAGGACATTAATCTCAGCCTCAACAAAGGATAATGCCTTCTTATCTAGTTCGAGCCTTACCCATGAGAACTGCTGTACTCAGTCCTGCCTGGTATTCCGAATTAGGGGCGCCGCCCTAAGGGAAGAGAAGGAAGGAGCCTGTCCCACGGTGGAATACACATTTAGGAATTTCCAACCGAAAAATTTGAACTCAAATTTAGAACCTAAATTGTGATAAATTGATCGGTTAAGACTAAAACTTTCTTTGTATGTTTTGAAGTAATTCTGCAACAAGATTTAAAAAATAATACTATAATACAAAATTTCACTTTGAACGAGATTAAATCTCCTCTCTCTTAGCTCTTGAATTTTCAACTATCTTTTTGAAAAATAACCCCACAGTACAACGGATTAAAATAAACATAATTTTAGCGTTAGATAGCATTACTGTATTGTAATATTGTGTAGGGGCCTAGTAATCGATTTTTGGTGGTTAACAATCAATTTATAAACTAGGGAAATCATGGTAACACTGTCTGCATCCAGTGATTACGCGTGGCAATTTTGGAAAATCAAATTTCCCAACTCTTAAAGTCTCAAAAAGATCTGTGATCAAAAGTATTTTTTCCGATTAATTGGCGTGTTTTAATTGAATGATCTTAGTTGGGAAATTCAGGTTCAAGAGTTTGGGAATTTGAGGTTAAGGGTTGGGAAAATAAGATAACCTCCCCTCTAAAGTTTGTTGTTGTGATGTCGCTGTTCCGAATGCTCACCTTCATTCGAAACGTCAACTTCTTCCTAGGTACAGCGAACTACGTGACAATGGTTCGAATTTTAATATAATAATAATAATTGTTTGAATGTTGGCCTTTTTCCTCGGATTAACCAATTCTAGAACTTTTGCTCTAGTTAAAAACAAGTCTTTATGAACGATTATGAGAGACTTTCAGTGTACCAGAAGAGAAAGAAATAGACGATAAAGACCTAAAAGATTGATGGAAATAAAATAGAGCGAGTCTACAGTTAGTTTTGCTGATTCTGGGACAATATATATGTCAATCTGTTCAATGATCTAAACTTGCAAGTGGAAATCCTCCGAATGTAAATTACCCATAAACTTTCAAAGAGTCAAACACAGTTAAAAAGTTTCTATCTAATGGTTTTTATGCGGGCGTTTTGTTGCGCAGTTTTTGCACGGCATTACTTCTTACTTCTTCCTTACTTCTTCTGGTTACCCCGTAGACTACGTCGTGGCATGAGACTCGTCTTATATTCTAAAATGTTCCTGTTCTATTCCAACCAGGTCAAGGTAATATAGGCAGGTTAGGTCAGGCAGAGGACAGAGGTGAATTGTAATAACACTGTTGAATGAGGTATTTACGGAGGCCTAACGTGACCTTACTTAAATTTCTGAGTACAATGAAGCTCTCTTAAATCTAATGGCAAAGTAGTTTGAAGTCATATATATATATATATATTCTGGTTTCTGTTCAAAAAGTTTCAAATTATGTTGAATGATGGATTAAGAGCTCTTAGTATTATAGCTATGGGTGTGGGCTGTTGCAAGATTATTTTATTTAATATATAAAACATTTTCAAAAAAGAACAGTATTTCCAAGTTTCTAAAATGTTCAAAACAGGATTCAATTGATTTAAGACCAATAACACTTCTGATGGCACGTTTTTGGGTGACAAAAATATGCTGGAGATTTTGTTTGCTTGAGTTTACCCCAGAGCACTATAGAGTACCTAACATGACTTTCAATTAAACTATGACTTCATTGAACTATGACTTTCATTAACGTGTCTACTTCTGATCGGCTGAAAATACAATGACATTCCTTGTATCTACGTTCAAAACTATGTCTCAAAACTTCAAATAATCGTAATAACAATTCTTTACTTTTATTTTTAAATGGCAGGACATTAATCTCAGCCTCAACAAAGGATAATGCCTCAACAGAAGACGAAATTGAGCGTTGCTGCGCGACACAAACGCCCGTGTGCCGAGACCCTAAGGCAACGCCAACTTTTCCTTCTCCGAGTCTACACCACTTGGTAATACCAAGTGTCCAAAGAGCAATGTTTCTGAGGGTCGAGCGGAAAGGCTTGATCCACTGACAATTCATGGATTTTGTACGAATCAGATGAGATTTGGGATACCGTTTCAGCCAGTTTGTTGGGAGGATAGAGAGAGAGAATCTACCATTGTGTCATCGCGCAAAAGAGTGGAGGAAGCAAAACATTAGCTGTTCCCCGGAATCAGCTGTCTACAACATGACCTATGGGGGAGCTCAAAGTACCCCGAAATGAATAGTGCGGTCACTAAACCTACATCTATAAACTACAATTTCTACGGATTAAAATTGGATCTTAAGTGTTTTAAGCCCTTAATTAATCACGCAATAATCATAAAATGTAATACAGTAGGCCTACAAATCATTGCTCCGAATTAATAGCAGAGTTCAGATAGAATAGATGAGTCACTTTTGTAATAAATAGAAGCTAAAATTCTATCACCCCGTGTTAATAGTGTTCTCAAATCAAATAATGAGCACGTGTATTTGAGAGGCAGGTAATAAGATGACCGTTAGTTATACCGCTCCCTTGGCATATTTAAGTCGATATTAACCTATATTACCGTAGAAGTACTTAAAAATAATCGATCTAGATAACATTGAAAGATTAATGGTTAGTCTTTAATTATTCATCCTAATGAATAGTTGATTATGACTTAAGACTAATTATAGAATAAAAGGATTTTAATAAATTACAGTGCTGACACTATGACCATTATCAAATACACCCCCACTGCTGGTACTAATTTCAAAACATTTTCTGAATATGAAAACATAATCTAAGCGGTCTGACGGATTTTTTAGTCAGTAATATAGTCTTAAATTCATCATCATTACGTTTCCTAGTTTTCAACTCACCTTCGATTATCCAACACCGTCCTGATAGCCTTAGTCAGCGTTTCCTGGGAGATCTCGTCCGGCAGCAGTTTCACTCCGACCTCCTTGGCGACGTAGAACTCGACGTTGCGGTGTTGGTCGCCGAAGTGCGGGACGCCGACCACGGGCACTCCGCTGAGGATGGCCTCGTACTGGCTGTTCTGCCCGCCGTGGGTGACGAACAGCACGCAGTTGGGATGAGCTGTGAACCCCCAAAAACATCAAAGGATGAGCTGTAAATCCCCAGAGACACAGTTAGGGTGAGCTGTAAACCCCTAGAAATTTTTCAGTTGGGATGAGCTGTGAACCCCCACACTCTCAGTTAGAATGAGCTGTGAACCCCCTGAGATTCACTCAGTTAGGATGAGCTGTGAACCCCAAGGAGGCACTCAAAGACGGAGGGATGAAGGAAGGGTTTAAGAGTTAATTTTTTGCAGTCTTTAGTGACAGCACAGATGGGTCTGAATACAGCAGCAATTTAATTCGGTAAACAATTCACTCGGGGTTATGAAAGAAAACCATAACTGAACTACAGAGACATAGCGCTCAGGAGAGTTAAACAAAGTACCTGATTAACTAGAGTTAACGTTGATAAGACTGGTTCCGAATAACTTACTACTGTTAAGATCAGCGAATTAGCGAAATATCAAATATAATGCAATTGTGTTAAGCATACAATTTTAGATATACTTAAAGAAGATAATAAATAATTTTATTTTTGAAATCGTAGGTTTTATCATTAAATAATTATAATTATAATCAAACAAAAATATACAAGAGATTACTTTTTGAGAGCCAGGCATTTTATTTACTTTCTATCACAGTCATTTCTCCACGAGATAACTTCAGGGAATAACGCCTGGTTAGGTGAATAAAAAACAATACAAAACACAATCCTGCTAATTCTGAAAACTGAAATAACGACCTACGCCTACGCATTGGCTCCTTACGTATTGTTGGTATCTTGGAGACTAGGCTAATAGCGGGTCTACCTAGAGGAACTATTTGGCGAATGCTGAACGGCGCACCAATATTCCACCGTATACTTAACTGAAGAAAAAGGTTCACTAATCCCCTAACCGATATTCTGCCCCAAGGGTGGCAGGTACCTGAGGACTGCAACACCGCGCAATGACTCAGAAATGTCCTGTCATTGGAGGCACCTGTTGTTGAACCACGAAATATTTGTCACCCAAAAATATTGGTCATGATTGCTTAAGTTTTGCAAATAAAATACAAAAGCCTTATGGCCACGAGATTTTACGAGATTTTATTTGTAAAATTTAACCAGATCATTCTTGTAATATATATAAGTCGATACTAAAAAGACAACAACGCTTACCTACAAGCATTGACTTTACATCTCTTGATGCAAGTATCTCAAAATTACGTGTGAGTTATTTCAGTTACATATTCAACAGTTGACGAAATAATTTTGATATTCAAATGTAAGTTAAATTACCATTATCGTTTTGTGCAATTGTCTTCTTTGTACTATAGCTACTTTAAACAGTATGCATAACTCAATACAATCTGCGGTTTAGAAAGTGCTGTAAAAAATTGTAAGAACTTTTAAATTTAACTTTGTTGCCTTCTCGCCGCATCCTCCCGCAAGGGGCGTTAATGAAGGGTGTTGAGGGAATTCCTGTCTTCCCACTTCGAAGGCGAACAGTCATTGCTTGCCTCCCTGATGAGATTTTAAGAGGGGGCTCCAGTCACGAAAAATATCGCGTTTCTACCTACACCTCCCATAAGGCCAATGTTAACTTTCAAATTCGGTACAGCGTCAACTGCTCAACCAAAATCGTTAATTTTTAGCTCATTTGAAAGAACAAAAAATCATCTAGCGACTTCAGCAATCAGAATTTTGATCACATTTAGAATAATTTATAAAAAATTCCGAAAATCTATTTTTGCGATTTTTTTACTTCTAACCAAAAAACTATATCAAAATTCTGCTCACTGAAGTCACTAGATAATGTTTTGTTCTTTCAAATGAGCTAAAAATTAACGATTTTGGTTGATCAGTTGAGGCTGTACCGAATTTGAAAGTTAACATTGGTCTTATGGGAGAAGCAGGTAGTCGCGCGGGACTGAAGCCCCCTCTTAAGAAGGGCCGGGGCGGAATATCGGTCTACCCCTGGGACGAGATTGACAGTCGAGGCGGAATATCGGAATGCCCATGCTGAAGTGGTCGTGATAAAGCAACGTCCGGCCTGGGGACACAGTAATGGTCGTGAAAAAAACATTCCACCTTGGCCTATTGATTGGTGCTAAGTGTATTTGTATGATGTATTTGTGAGTTAATCTGTAAAGTAGTGCATTTGTGCGTAGTGAAGTAATTGAAAGCTAAGTATTATTTGCAAGCTAAATACAATCCCTTTGTTATTCTTCATACTATATTTTTTAGGTATTATTAAACACTATTTTTAAATTGTTGTCATAAGGTTTTGAACATGTGCCAAATCACTGCATTTTAGTTATGAAATGCATAATTAGGACTTTAATTCCTAAACTGAATACATGGATGATTTTTGTCTGTCTTTATAGATAAAACGTTATATGTACCTTTGTGCATATAAAGTGCGAGCTTCTAAACCACAGTGTAAATCACAGAAAAAGTGTAAATAGAGGTACGAGTAGGTAATTTAAACTTTTATGAGCATAATTTAGCCATTATCTTATGAAATATAGAAAACCATTTCTTCCCAGTGGCAACGGTCTCTTAGTTATTCTTGAAAGAGCCGTTGTAATTACTTTTAAGTTGGTAATTACTTTTAATCGGTGTTTTTTTTTTCAAAACACTAAAAAACTGTTTTGGAACGTTATTTTTAATTATTAAATTTTGAGTCGATTGATCTTTAACTATAATTTATAACTATAAGATTTTCTAACTCAAAGACTTTTATTATGTCAAGCATTATTAGTCGATTTATGCAGTTAACTTAGAGAAGGCCTTAAGCTTATATTTTTGTACATTTATTGATGTTTGATATTATCTAGACATCTATACTCGATTTACGGCCTCCTTTCAGTGCAGGCCATAAGAAAGGTTTCTTTTCTATCTCCTCGGCTGGGTAAATTTGTTTATTATATCTACTTATATGAACTTTCATGTATAAAGTTATCAACTGATTATCAAATCATTCTACTAGTACATCTGTAATCGCCATTTAAAATATATGGCTTTTGGAAATCCCATACTAAAAGGTGAACATGGAACCGAGGATGAAGTAATGCAGTGTGAGTTATTTGTATGCTAGCCTAGCGGTAGTAGTGACTAGGTTGAAACCATTTAAACCATTTATTTTGAAAAATGTTCATACCCAAGCTCAGCCAAGTGAAAAAGCACTTGTCGACAGAGCCAGTAGCCAAAGAAAAACAAACAGTAATAAATTAATTACAAAGGTTGCTCTCGTGTGGTAGCAAAAACGACAGGTAGTATACTAATTATAGAACCTATTATTTTACTAAAAATATTAGTGCAACTATATATATTGCATAATTAGTCATAAATAAGGAAGCAGGATTGATTAAGTGTTGGGTAATCATAACATTGGCAACTGTTCATGTGTTTAAATATAATATATAGTTCTACTCCTAAATTACTCTATGGGATCAGGACAATTATACAGTATACTCTATGCTTTGAACTAGAATTCAATAAATTAACGTCAGAGCATTAGTTGCTTCCAGTAAAAATTTAATGGAAAATTTCTACTCTATAAAAATTCTTAATAGGAAAAAAAACTAACTTCGAGAGTGGAGAAACTTTGTGAGACGTGAGAATGAGTGTTAAATAGTAAATTATAGAGTGGCAACAGTAAACTTTACCTAGTGATCTGGAGGTTAGTGAAGTGACAAGTCTAATAATGTAGTTGTGGAATATTGCGAAGTACTGAAATTTTAGCAATTTTTAGGTTGAAGAGAGAGGTAAAGGGTAATTTTTGATATTTCCACTAACACTTTAGGGGCTATTATTGGTTTTCCTTCGATCTTTGTATTTTTTTCTTGTAAAAATGCCGCGGACGTTGATACGCCAAAAAAATCATCGATTTCTTATTGCATATTTTTTCAGCTGTACTCTACAGTGTGCGTTACAGACTTATTGATGGGTAGTTTAAATAATTTCCTTCAACTTAAAGCGATAGCTTTCAGGCTTACCGAGAATATCCCGCTGAGGCATCCAACCCACTACTTTCACATTGTCTGTAACTCCTGTGAGGTTCTCTTTTCTTGTTTTCCATATCACTCTTTGAGATAGATTTTGGAACGTGTTGGAAATACTTTCAAAAAACTCCTGAGGCCTTTTTTCATCAGGTATCAAAGACCCCAAACTAAACAAAATCACTCCATTAGCAGCTCCGTCCATGAAATCCCTGAAATCCTGGTGAATAAAGAATTTGTTTAAAAGCAAATAACACACTAATAAACACCGAATACAAACATACTTCGAAAAACAATATTTCACTTACCCTCATAGTATGCTGGGTGTGCTACAGAGCATTGTGGCAGATACAGAAACAGCCTTTTTACTATAGGGGAAATTCGCTAAAAGAAATAATAACCACCTGAGGGAGAGGCCGCTCCGGGGGGACGGCGATGCCGGCGACGGGCACGAGGGTCCCGGGCCTCGCCTTGGCGTAGTCCCCCGTCCAGTGGTCGTTGACGAACATCAGCGACAAGTTTATCACCTCCTGCAGCGGCGGCATGTCCGGGAAAATCGCCCTCAGCTTCCCGTCCACCAGAGGCAAATACCGGTAGTGAAAATCGTACATGTTCCTGATTACGACCACCGCATTCACAACCCTTTGCGAAAACGACATTTTGTCAGAGTGTTGAAAACACAGGTCGGGCGTCGTCGCGATCGCCATGTCGTTCCCCGTGTAGAGATTCGCTAGACCGGAAGGTTGGAAACTTTGCAACCCGATGACAGGAGCGTTGAACTTATATCCGAAGATGAACGTAAACTCTTGAGCGACGAACGGCTCGGTAATGACTAAGTCGAAGTGTTCGTCGGATGTGAGAAGTTTCTTGATGTTCTCGTCTTCGAAGATTCTATTCAGGAAGATGTCATGGAAGGTGAGCAGATCACGCAAACAGTTCCACGGCGAACCGTTCAGAAGTTTTAGAAACCGTCTTGCATCTGCAACAAGAACGATGTCCGTTAAAATATGAACCGCATATGTCACAGACATACGTTTTTAAATATGTCTGTGAAATATTTTCCGTATTGAATATTCTTCAATAAACTCCGTTAATCTCACTGTAGGCAGAAATCAGAAACGGACAGGGTCGCACTGGGCCGGGGTACATCTTTTATATCTTCTGCCGTCTAGCCTTACTGATGGTCAGCTTTGTTGACTGAACTTCTCAACGTAATTTTACAAGGGCGAAGCGCAACTAACTGTATGTCCCACCGTACCGTATGTGCCGTAAGGAAGATCAAATACCAAAGCTGACCCATTGTAGTGATACGATAACAAGATATGTTTGGCCGGGTCATTCGATATACTGTTCCGGCAATCGACAACCACCAGTGATGAAATAGAAACATTTTGATCACCACCTATGTCGAGTTCATTGTTTGATTCTTTAACAAACAGTGAACATATCATAATACAATAAAACCTTATAAAACGAAATAAAACGTAACACACCTATAACCTAAAACCAAATCAAATTTTTCGAACATAAAATAACTAAACTAACTTACTTTGTTTCCCATCATCCGCCATCTTGAACTGAGGTAGAGTACGAGTCACCTAAGTTGGCCAAAACAAAAGTAAACAAACTACTATCTTCTTACGAACTCAAGCTTAAAATCGAGCTGTGCTGAAAACATAGCTAACGAACATCTGTTTTAGTATACCACTTGCAGTAAAGGGAAAGTTCTGTTTCAAAATTGCAACTGGAAGTTCTCTTCCTCAACATAAAATATTACTGATGGTTTTTTTTCAAATTAAGTATGTATTAACAAGGAGAGGGTGTGTAACGGATGCGGCATGATTAATAGTCTTAGATATTTCTATTAAATAATATGTATGATGAAAAACAGACGAGTTTATGAATAGCCACTACTACTTGCTGCAAGTCAGCATCTGACAAGAAATATTGTTTCATATTGCGTTCAAAACTTATCAAAATTGGTCCAGGAAAATGAAAACAAGCAGCTAAACAAACTAAAATAAACGTCAATCAATAAATGGAATCAAAATAAACTTTTCCGCTAAGTAAAAAGGTTGAATGAAAATAGAAATTTCTGGAAATAGGTGATGTTGTAAACATAAATTCTACAACCTATACCACGAATGACAACAAAACAATATTATTTTTACACTAACAGCCTTGATGCCTTTGATTAATTATTCAGAATTATTACTTACGTAATATAGCCTGTAGACATCAAAATTTTTTATTTTATTTTCCGCCAACATGTTTCAAGGATATGACTTACACGTTTACAACGTTTACACATACTAATATTTTACACACAGTAATATTTTATTAGTATGTGTAAACGTTTTGTGACATTTGTACAGGGTGTTTTTTTTAACGCAACCCATTTTTAAGATTGAATAATTCACATATAAATATGAAATAAGTATTGATATATGGTTCTTTACGTTTTATACAATCTATTATTTAAGTTTGATCACATTTAGTTCACCTTATGTGCTAAAAAAATCCGCCAGTGGCATTTATATGAAGTTATGCTCCCTCCATCAAATTCCCGAACACGTGTTCCTAGGTACCTCTTTGAATTTCTTGCATTACATTTGTTTCGAGGTACTGAATATGCTGCGACTTTTTTGCCTTACTTTGTATGTATTCCCAAAGAACATAATAATATAGTGGGGTAAAATCCAGGGTTTTTGGGGGGAAATAATCCTTCACCGATAAAATCAAGTTTTGGGTTGCGTTTTTAATGTGTGTGTATCTTTAAGCGCGATAACTCGCGTAAAAATGGTCCGATCTGAATGAAATTTGCCACAGACAGGTAAAGTAGTAATTATTCTACGAAAACAATTCAAAAGCTATTCAGCACCTCAAACAAACATAACAAATTTAATGCAATAAATTTGAAGAGGCACCTTGCAACACGTGTTCGGGAATTTGATTGAAATAGCATAACTTTATACAAATGTTAATGGCGGACTATTTGAGCACAAAATGTAAACTAAATGTGATCAAACTTAAATAACAGGTTGTATAAAATTTAAATATCAATAAAACAATACTCATTACTCATTCAAATGTGCATTATTCAATCTTTAAAATGGGTTGCGTTAAAAAAAAACACCCTGTATTATGTACTGTTTTTGTGTGGAGGACCTTTTTAACATTTTGACAACTGCAGAAATGTGGGCCATGTGAATTAAGTATAAATCGCCCTGAAGATGAGGAGTCATATCCTTGAAACATGTTGGCGGAAAATAAAATAAAAATTTTTTGATGTCTACAGGCTATATTACGTAAGTAATAATTCTGAATAATTAAAACAGAGTAGGCCTACGGTAACCAGTGCGATTTCAGTGATTGTTCACTGTGCAGTACTTTGTGTCTGATGTCAGTAATATTTTATTAGTATGTGTAAACGTTTTGTGACATTTGTATTATGTACTGTTTTTGTGTGGAAGACCTTTTTAAAATTTTGACAACTGCAGAAATGTGGGCCATGTGAATTAAGTATAAATCGCCCTGAAGATGAGGAGTCATATCCTTAAAACAATATTGTACAAAAACACAACATGGAGATTTGACAGTTCGGAGAAAATGTAAACAAACACTATATGTAACCAACAATGTTTTCAATGTGACATGTATAAAAAAATTTTATGTTCATGCTTTGGCCAACTTAGGTGAATCCTACTCTACTATCGATAACCAACAACCTTATACTTTCACAGGATAAAAAAATCGATAAATTCGATGGAGAAGTATATCGAGTTTTGACTAGCAAACTATTTGTATCGAAATTCGACTACCGGTATGGATTGATTTTGTTTTCTTAAGGATCAGATATCTAAGTAGAATTAAATCGTCTGCTATTGGAACGATCGGCAGAAGATCAAATATAAAAGTCGTTTCCAGGATCCCAGGGCGATTATAGTCCACCCTCGAAGGGGGACACGCCAGTGGACATGTGTGGAATATGTCTTAATTGTCGTCGTGTGCTTTCGAACTTCGGTTCAAGTGAAATAATCGCAAGGGGCCGTCCATAAATTACGTCATCTGCAGATAGGGGGAGGGGTCCAGAATGGAACTGACGGTAGGATGATGGGCATGGTGGGGTAGACACTGAGATGAAGTCATTTTCCAAATGTTGTTTTAAAACTAATTTTAGATAGGAGAATTGTAAGCTTTCAATGTAAATTCATGAATTAAAGTGAGTTCATGAACTCATCATTTAGAACTGAAAAAAAACTGAAAATTCAGTAACTGAAAATTCGCCAGTTAGAAACTAGGTAGGGCCTTCTAGATTTTTAAAATATCCATTAAAATTGTATTTTAGCATCAGGTCAAAACAAAGCTACAGTAATGCAGGTTTCAATGATCAATGTTTTTAGATTTGAAGGCAAGCGCCAGCGGCCAATACTACTAGTTCTACAAAGATCACAAAGTTCTGGTTTGAATCGTTGATTAACATTAAATCATCCTCAAATGGGTCTAAAACTTAATTTGATGGTTTATTAACCCAATTGAAGAAACCTTTAATAGGTCTTTCCCTAAGACTGGCAATATTTTTGGAGTTTGAACTTTATGACGTCATTTTGCAATGGTGGGGGGTCAGGCGGAGTATGACAGTAGGATGATTGTAGGGAGGGGGGTCCGAATATGGCCAAAAAGCGACAAGTAATTTATGGATGGCCTCTATGTCTGTCTTGTCAAAACAAAACTTATTGAGCGTTCAATGCAATATTTTTTATTGAAGAAATATAAATTATTTTAGGTCGCTCGACAGCAACTATAGAAGCTCGCTTCTCATTACATGGTAATAAAACAATTTGTATGATATAGTTATATATTATACAAAATTGTATGATATAGTTATATATCATACAAATTATTTTTCACTAAAAATTGTTAAGTTTGTGACATAACATAACCTAACCTGTGTCTTCAACTGTGTTAACCCTTAAGAGGACGGTCTACCTCAAGTTCCGAGCGCTAAAACAGGGTTTTGTATCTTATTCATTGATCGCTGGATTTTCAAATGATTTCCAATATTTTGGTGTCATTTTAAAATAGATATGTTTTTGTAGGTCGCTATAATTTTAGAATTTTTTATTTTATCCCAGTTTATTTACAGGAATTGTGTAAATCTTTTAAAAAAGGTAGTTTTTTTTTAGATTTTAAAGTCTCATAACTAACGACAGAAACGCTTTATAGAAGAATAAAACATGTAGAGACCTATAAAATATTCTGAAGAACGTGAACCCACTCTAATTTTTATTAAATCTTAAAAAATAAAGCTTTTGTAGTACAGATACGAAACGTCTGCAAGCTTACTTCAGCGCGCTTTAGCCCTATCTTTACAATGTTATTTCGCTCTGTGACGCAGATTTTTCTGTCAAGGTAGACCGCCCCCTTAACTCCGCAGCTTGACCCCTCCCGCATAAAACGATTAAATATCTCGTTACTCTTTACTCGAAATATTTAAACCGATAGCAATTTAACTAATCTTGAACTACCATAATTACTTATTTAAGTATTAACAATTGTTTACGAATAGTTAAGCAAATCCACCACTACTGTAAAGTGTTTTTTTTATTTTGACTTTTTTTACTGTAAAATCTTTTGATTCACCATTTCATTCTGAATATATATGTGCAATTTATTATAATGTGGTTGTGTTTAGATAAAAAATACTAAAAATTAAAAAAAATTTAAGTGAACAATAGTACTTTCAAGACTTTGCAAGCCGTTTTCTCAAATTTGTATTTAAGCCTGATTTAAGCTTGATTTGACATGTGGACTTAAGAATAATTCTGTTAATACTGCACTAATTGTAATACAATTTTTACCACATGATCCTGGTTGTATGTTAAAGCTTTGTGTGCATAGGCAATACAGTAGGTGCATTAATAATGTAAAAATAAATATTTTACTATGAATAAACCAATTTTTTATCGCAAAATGAATATTTTGATAAGAACACCTCCAAAATATTTATTTTATGAGTTAACATCTACTCAATGCACAATAAATTTCATTGTGTTGTAATAATTAAAAATAACCTGTTTTTTCCTCATGGTTGCCTTGAAAGTTAATTTAAAAATAAAATATGTAAACAAAATTAAAGAACTTAAAAATCACTCTAAAAAATTACTTTCACATCAGAAAATCCCTGTTCCTCTAATTCTTTAAATTGGACAGATAATCATCAGAGGAATCCACTGAAAGCACTAAACAAATTGAAAAACGGTGGAGATAGTCGTATATCCCATAGAGTAAAATACGAGAAATGAGTGATGTGTGATGAGTGAGTTCGAGCGAATGAAGTAATGAAGAATGAACGAATGTTGATATTTACACTTAGGCAGTTTCATTTAATTACTTTTTTTAGCAACCTCGTCAGTCCCGGTTGCCAGCAGAACGTCCCGGTAAGTCGGCGGAGGATCTTTCAGTGGGTGGATACTATAAGCGACCACTTCATGTCCTGCCTCGGCCAGAGTCCTCAGGATGGGTTTGATGAAGTTGTTGTGGCTGGGGGCGCCACTGGCCACCACGGAGAGGATACGAGCCGCCTCTCCCGCCCCGGCCACCACCAGGACGAGGAGGATCTGCAGAGAGTTCATCTGTAACGAAACAACTCGCAGTGTCTTCGGCAGTGGATTCAATAGAGGTCCCTAACAGGCAAAAGGGTCAAATTCCGTCATCTGCCCACAGCTGAAAAAAAATTGTTTATATAGGCTTTATAAATGTTATACCCACGCTTTTTGGTTACTGAATAGTTTGTTAAGCATGTTATTGGAATCATTTTTTGATAATTCGGTTGGTATTGTTGCCGCCTTGTGTATTGGGCATGCTGAAAAAGGTAACGCCAACAACGCACCGCCGGCGCCGTGCCGGCCACAGGAGGGGTTGGGTTAGGTTACTTTAGGTTAATTTATTCTATAAAACAAAATACAGTGTTGAAAATTATATCAAATTTGATCCTAACCTAACCTAAACTAACCTAACCTAACCTTACCTAACCTCTCGTGTTGCCGCTACGACAGGAAGCTGCAACACGAGATCACGAGATAACGGCTAATCATTCGGATGTGAAATCAGGCCGTATGGACAAAATTTGTTTCTATAATTTGTCTTTTGCGTATTTCATTTATTACCTCTACACTTCCTATTTATTTGTTACATTAATTTGTATTGGAAACATACAGTTGTGGACAGATAAAGGAATTTGACCGGCAAATATACAATAGACAATAATTCTTTATTTACATTATTCATTGAGAACAGCAAATGTGTCACTAAAACTAATACATAAGATACAAAGGTCTGTATTTTTAAAAGTTCTGCCTCCAGTTTTCAAACTCATCCACTGTGTAGAAGGGGCGCTGATGTAGCCATGCGATAAAGTTTTTTCCTAACTTCTCACATTGGACGTTTTTTCACTTTTTCTGGCAGGATGTTCAGGATTTACTCTCAAAAGTTAATATAAACTCTGAGGCAGGTACTGGTAATAAAATGTGAAAAAAGCAACAAGAAGCATAGAAAACCAGCTAAAACCTAATAAACGATTTAATCAAGTTTTCATACCTCAACGGGGATAGACGACTCAAATGGAATAAAAATGCGAAGTTTTATTATACAGGGTGTCCACAAAGTCTTTGCCTGATTTAATAGCTTTGCTGTAAGAAAACCATTAGAGTCACACTTAACTTTTATGACATGTTTTGAAGGGAATTTAATAAAGTTTTCTTTCATTATCTTGGTAACACAGCTGATTTTAGAACAATACAGTTATGATTCGATACATTAACAAATCAGATTTGGTGAGTTTACAAGAGAAATCACAGTATGTTCTGTGGTTTCAAGAAGCCCAGTCTCCTATAGTAGCTCGACCACTTTTCATGACACCAACTTTTCTAAGACCCGCTCCTGATAGAAGAAGCATCAAGAGATGGTATTCGCATTTTAAGGAAGGAGGCAGTGTATACGACAGTAACTCAATACCTCAATACCTCAATAACTCAATAACTCATTTATTCAACCAAAGTAACAAGATTACATGCATTGGTCATGTCAGATAAGAAAGTTTCTTACAAGGAATAACATACTGTCAATAAAATAACTAAAATAACATAAATTATTATGTTAGCATAGACATAGAGCATAGAGCATAGACGAGATGTGGGACAAGAAACGCACTCTTAGGGCCACGTCACATTGTTCAAGTAGGAGGGCGAGATGGACGGGCGAGTTAGACTCGACCGTCAACTCGACCAATGAGACGCGGCCTGGACAATTGGGCGAATCGAGTGACGGGCGAGTTGACAATTCTCAACAATAGGAATCAGCTGATCTTAACAACTCAACCAATGTGACTTGGCCCTTATAAACTCACCATTTCTGATTTGTTAATCTATTGAATCATAACTGTATTGTTGTCAATCAGCTGTGTTTAGTTGTTATTACCAACTTAATAAAATAAAACATTATTAGGTATTTTTTATTTATTTAAATATAGTATAATTTTTAGCCTCCACGTCTTCCATTAAACATCATGAAAGTACATGCATTTACATGAAACTACGTGGCTTTAAAACAATACATATTCATGAATAATTTTTTAAAGCCTTTAAGAGCTTCAACTTAATTTGTAATACGTCCAAAGCTAATGAACAGTCAGAAAGGACTAGGCTTATGAAGCTTTGCTCCATCCCTATAAAATAAAACTGACTTTATACACCACAATTTTACTCATTAGTCACAAAAAATTTACGCGATGCACAAAAACAAACTAATTCAATATATTTACATAAAAACGCTGTAACTCACAATTTTTGAACTACTGTATCATTGGATCACAAGAGACTGGTACAAACATCTTCATTATCACTGCAAAACCTGTTTTATTTTTAGCTCCTTTTTTCAACGAAGAGGGTTTTGTTGTGGTTTTCTTTGGCTAGGGCCGTCCTTTACGCCGATGATACATCTCTTTTGCTATCCAGCCCCACAGCAGAGTCTCTTGAACAATTGACTTTTGTTGAAGCCAATTCCTTGGTACAATGGTTTGACAGTAATCAGCTCACAGTTAATTCACTTAAAACCCAGTTTCTTAATTTTCACATTTCTGAGAAGTCCGGCACTGATTTTAGTTTTTATCTCGATGAAATTCCTATCCACCCGATCAAGAACGCAAAATTTCTTGGACTGACCTTGGATGACAATCTAAAATTTCTCAGCCATATCCAAAATGTATCCAGCAAAGTGAGCTCAGGAATATTTGCCATCCGCACTTTAGCAAAATCTTCCAACTCGGACGTTCTTCTTTGTACCTATTACGGGCTCATTTACCCACATCTCGTCTATGCTCTGCCCATATGGGGCTGTGAGAACAAAAGAACATTGTTTCTGTTTCGCCTACAAAAAAGAGCAATCAGATTAATTTTTTCAATGAGCAGGCGTCAATCTTGTAAACCGTTTTTTAAGTCTTCTAATATATTAACTTTTCCATGTCTTTATATTTACGAGTCATTATCTTTTTTAACTAAATCCATTGAACATTTCAAAATTATTCGTAACCATCAGTATAATTTAAGAATCTCTAATAATCTTCAAGTCCCAGCCCATCACACATCTTTCTTCCAAAAAAATCTCCGTTTCAATGCAATTAGTCTGTTTAACAAACTTCCTATGCACCTCAGAGCAGTGTCAAACCATTTAAAATTTAGAAAGAGGCTTAAGTTATTCCTCCTTGACAAATGCTTTTGCAGCGTCCGTGAATTCCTGACTGACGGATAATTAAAAACCTGGCGTTTTATTTTTATTTTTATATCATATTAAGAATTTATGTTATTTTAGTTATTTTATTGACAGTATGTTATTCCTTGTAAGAAACTTTCTTATTTGACATGACCAATGCATGCAATCTTGTTACTTTGGTTGAATAAATGAGTTATTGAGTTATTGACCAAATAGTAAATGTACTAAAAAAATAAAAAGGAACCAAAAAATTAGGTTATGTTTGAATAAATAACATTACCCGCAAAACGTAAGGGACTTGTTAACAAACAAAAGCTAGGAGTGTTCATTTAATTTCTAGATCTACCAGAGATGTAATACAGTAGACTCCCACATGACCTACCAGATAAGAATCCGGACCCCTCGGGACCAAGGACTGTCCGGACAACGGGGATTCCGGTTAAACCGACGTTTCCTAACACTAAACATTAAATCATAATATTAAAATTATTTGCTATAATTTATCTATTATATATTTTCCAAGGGAATCGTCGATATCGTCCTTCGAGCACTCAAAAAGCAAATTATTTTTAAATTGAAGAGAGAATAGTATTTATAAACGTCATTAATGATCTCAAACATTTTTCTACAGGAATCGTCGAGAGAGTCCTGACCGTTTCCTGCCGATCACGTTCGGTTAAACCAATATTTTGATAAAAATTGTCCTGTTAAAAAGATTTTACCTGTGCCGAGAGTAATCCGGTTAAACCGATGTCCGATTAAAATGTGTCCGGATAAGAGGGAGTCTACTGTAGTTCAAAGATACCATAAGGCATGTTGGCTGTGATTGTTTAATGTTAAAATAAATATAGTTTAACTGGTTTTTGAGAGAGAGAGAGAGAGAGAGAGAGAGAGAGAGAGAGAGAGAGAGAGAGAGAATATTTTTCTTTCTTGGGCTCCATTAGTAGATAATATCTTTTTTTTATTTATTTTTAACCAAAAAAGCATTAGTGTGATAAGGCTTACCTTACGATCCAAATATTTTAGTCTTATTGAGACCTAGGTTTCAGTGCCGGAGCACTATCATCAGTCTTTAGCTAAGCCACTTGGTTAAACCTTCATATCTCTTGATTGAGATTTTGTCATTTCTGTCAATGATATTAAAATAAACACTTATTGTACACATACTTTTACACTTAAGAAGACACAAAACAAAAAGACTAGATAGTATGATCATGGTCGCGACCCGATCCAACATAACCTCAACGTTGAGAGAGAAGAATGATTGGCTCTTGCAGGATTGGTTGTTATCACTCCATAGAGTATTATATTTCACAGTCCAGGTGTTTGATATCAATTTATCATGATTTTTGTTTTTTAATTTTGATCAGTGAATCAAACATTATGTTAGCAGCAAAGCTTTTTTGGTCATTCAAAATAAGGGATGGGTCATCTTCATTCTTCTCTCTCGACGTTGAGGTTATGTTGGATCGGGTCGCGACCATGATCATACTATCTAGTCTTTTTGTTTTGTGTCTTCTTAATTGTAAAAGTACGTGTACAATAAGTGTTTATTTTAACATTATTGACAGAAATGACAAAATCTCAATCAAGAGATTATGATACCAAGTGGCTTAGCTAAAGACTGATGATAGTGCTCGGCACTGAAACCTAGGTCTCAATAGACTAAAATATTTGGATCGTAAGGTAAGCCTTATCACAATAATGTTAATTAACGATCTAGAGGCTACAACCCCAGACCAAAAAAGCAGTCAATTGCCATTCTGTTTGCTATGTAATGCAGATTCTGCCCCCAGGCACACATCTTCGTCTACCAGGAACACATATCATTAAGCAAATAATTAATCAATTTATTTAAAAAATTAAATCTATATAGCGTAAAAATTGTGTAATCTATATGATTTTGATACATTTTGGACCCCACCGACAAGTTATGCATAACTTGGTGGGGCCAAGACTCTATATGGTGATGTTTAAATAATCGAATGAAACTAAAATCACCTCTTGAGGGGGTCAATGCAAAAAGAAAAATAATTAATGAACCTACTTACGATGATGGTAATGATGATGTGGCACAAAACACCAGTCTACAAAATTACATGATACTACATGATATTATACAATCTCTCACAGCGCTAGGCTAGATAAACTAATTGTAATCTGAAGGCGGTTTGGCTTATGATAAGAGGTGACAAGCGGTTACGAGTGTTTAGACCTTGACAACAATGAATGAGATATTTTGTCTCCGTTCTGCTTGGCTGTGTACAGATCCTAGATGAACACTTATCAACGTAAACCTTGATTCGATATTGTATTCGTTTACTCAAATTATTCTCGGTTTTTATCGTTACTTCGAAATTCAATCACTCTGGTTATCTATCATAAATTCCAAAAGCAGTAATTTTTACATTTTACATTATTAATTTTTTAATTTAATAGGAGTTTAAAAATTACAGGGCTTGATACTTCTGGATTAAAAAAAATAATTACTCCTGCCTAATACTCTTATAAACATCAGTAGAGCTAATAAAGTAGCCTGATATTTAGTACCTTAAAGTTTAAATCTAACCAGTAAGTAGATCGTAGGAATTAGAGATTTATCTTTTTTCGCTATGTATTGATCAATTCTACAGATTTAAGCTGATTAACAAATACCAGTCATATGTTTTTCAGGATGTTGCCTATCCCTGGAAATAAAACTGTGAATTCACTCTAAATATTATCTAAATAAATGTAATTACAAGGGGGATTTGAACTTCTAAATCAAGGAATATATTTATCTAAAATATATTTGAACTTTTTTTAAACTGCATGTAACTTCGAGAATTTCTAATATGACAATCGATCATTCTTTGATTTCAAGATAATGTATTGTGTACACGTCACAAATCACCGGCAAACGACCCAAGACACTCGAAATATTTAAAATAAAAAATAAGCCGCAGGGTAAAATAATTGTATTCTTGAATGTGTTTTGGTTTTCAATAAATGGATGTCGCGCCAACGCAGACAAATGGACCGGTGGCATTAAAAAAGCTCTTACACCATCACTCTAATATTTATTACCCTGTAAATAATTTTCGTGGCAGTAAATGTGTTACGGCCTTTATTGAATGGATGTTGTGGTAACGTAGACAAATGGACCACCGAAATGGAATACCTTCACTCCTGTATTATTTATTGTCCTGTAAATAATATTCATGGCAGTAAATGTGTTGGGCCTTTATTTAATTAATGTTTCGATAATACAGACAAATGGTCACAGACTGAAAGTACTCGAACAAAAATCACTCTGTTTTCTAGTTTTGAAAACATTTAATTACAGTAAATAGGTATCTAAGTTAAGTTACGGCTGTTACTGAATTAATGTCGCAGAATCACACAGACCATTATGGTCCAGCCGAATTCGAATACTCCTTTCATTTGTAGCTCTATCTATCACCATATGAAAAATTGTCAATTGAATCTCGTAATGTGAGCGTCTCATAATTCCGAGGTTTCACAGTTCCGAGGTTGGACTTGTTTAATAGAATATAAAAGGTTAAATATCTGCGTATCAGCCCAGTGTGATTCTGTAATCTGTAATTATATTACTCGTTTCGACATAAATTATGCCTCTTCAGATCATCACAAACACTTGAGTTCCTTGTTCATTTGGTGAATACGTCATACTTTAAAACGAACACAAAAACATTCGATAACATTTAAAATATGAAACGAACAAACAAAACACATGTAGGCCTACTTGTATAAAGGAATTGTTGTATCACAAACTCAAGTTCAAGTTTTCTCAAACCCTAGGTCTTAAATATAAATTTAATTGAACACACCCGTTGCCTCACAACTCCGAGGTGCACAGCCCAAGTCAAAAGCGTTTTACCACGGTCAGATTGTAGGCACTTTACTCAAAGGACCTGTGGCTAAGGGTGCACAATAAGCTAATTTACCTGCGATACAATCGAATGGTTGACTAGGAGCCCTGGTCCTATTTTTTTTAAGTATAAAGAATAGAATGTCTGAGTTTCAAAGCCATCTAGTATATATTATGTGTAAATACTAAATCATGTGTGTACAGGGTGTTCGAAAAATGTGGGGCAATAATTTACGTTGTGATTCCTTGGGTCGAAATAAGCAAAAAAGTTTATAATAGACATATGTCCCATCTCTTTTAGTTTAGCGTCTGTTTGTCTGTATGTGTTTTACAAAATAATTCATAACTCCTTAACGGGTTGAGTTACAGCGTTGAGATTGTGCTAAATGTTTACTTTATTAGTCGTTATCCTTATACAAAATATTATTAAAATCTCTAACCGTTTAGTAATGGCGGCTTTTTTAATATTTGGTTTTCGTGAAACGTTTCCACAAAATATTTAAAATAACCGCTATTTTCAAACGGTTAAAGATTTTTTATTAATATTTTGTACAAAGATGGCGACTAACAAGATAAACATTCGTGCACAATCTCAACGCTGTAACTCAAACCATTAAGGAGTTATGAATTATTTAAAAAAATACATACAGTTAGACAAACTCTAAACTAAACTAGATAGGACATATGTCTATGTAAACATTTTTGCTTATTTTGACCCAAGGAATCACTACGTAAATTATTGCCCCACATTTTTTGAACACCCTGTACACTAAATAATATGTGTATTATTTTGTTACACATATTTACAACTATTCTATGCCTAGATAGGCCAGTCAGTTCAATCGTCAAACCACGAAAACGTGCACCAATATCTGATTTTTTCAGGACCCTTTAGAGTAGTTTATATCCAAGTTTGCGACCCTGAAATACCTCTATTACTTACCTCTATTGCCCTTAGTACTCGAAAAACTACATTTAATATTTGTATTTACAATTCTATATTAACGTAAACTAAAAAAAATTAACCAACAGAAAAACTCGCCTCAATTTCTTGGTAAATCGTCGGGATATTTTACGATTAAGCTTATATTTTCCGGAAAGCATTCCTTTGATGTTAGCAACAAATGATCCAATGCAATAAATAAATAAAGAGTATATAATGAATCTGTCAAACATTCTGATCATATAAAACTCAACACATGTCTACCTTATGTTTTAAGCTAGATAAAACCAACAGTATAAATGAAAAAGAAAATCAATCTAAAAATGTTTTATTTAGAAAAATATGGACAACTGTAAGAAGAATAGTTATTATGAAGTGTAAACTTACCACAGCCATCAATTCTAAAACCGATACCTAAATCGAGCCAAACTATTCCCGTCCTTCCCCACATTCCAATCAGAATAATAAAATTACGAACAGAGCACACTACACTTCCATCACAGCAATCAGTTGATCCCTACTCCAATCCAATTAAGAAGTGAAGCAAGCGATAAGATAGAGGTTTTCCGTTGTGGGATACTCGCCCCCAAGCATTGACCCCTTGCTCTACATTTGTTTACTCTTGATTAGACAGACTTGCTCGCTTACGAGAGACTTCACACTACACTCTAATAGGGTGAGCGCACCAGTGAATGACCGGTTAAGGACGATGTCTCATGTTGATTTGACATTACTCCTTTATTGCATAGTCACATTTAAACATTTTACTATAGAAAGTTCATTTATTCTTTAAGGATTAAGCAATATTAGTTAAATATGTTACTTAATGAGAATACTGGTTGTAATATTAATTAAAAGGCAACTATGTCAATGCTCCAATAAATGACCGGGACTATACCAGTGAATGACCGATCTTGCACCAGTGAATTACCGGTCTCTTTTGGCTGAATAACTGTTAAAAAAAAATTAAAAAACAGCTGACAACAATGAATACGAATAATTCAGCTGAGAATATAGATCATAGCTAGTAAATGACCGATCTCGATACAGTGAAAGACCGATAAGTTTTTCCCCGGTCATTCACTGGTTTTTCCCAAGTTACGTTCCAATTTATGACCGCCCTCAGTAATAATTAATCATAACATGCACAGCAATAAAATTGATTTTAAATTGTACGATAGTATGTTAAATACTTTTTAATTGCAACGCATTTTTGAAATAATCATCAAATACAGAATAAATGTAAATCCAGGTAAGCCTTGCAGGGATGGTCACCATAGCAGGAAGCATCAAAATCGGGGATAGTGAAACACTCAATATTGAAATATGTTTATAAAGCATTTTCAACTCCAACAATTTTAATTAATGAAAGATTATTGTTGAATAATATTCCAAGGCTGGTTTTACGCTTATTTTTAATTATATAGCTAGCCCAAAGAACGTGCTTAATACCACGCTTTTTAAGCAAAACGGTCATTCAATGGGGGGCGGTCATTCTCAGAATGACCCATCCTACACCACTAAACAACTTCCTAGCTATCTCCAGTGCTCGGTTTTAAATAAATCTTACGACTAAAATTAGTTGAGGGTTGTTTTGATTTAGACTTTCGTGGAAATTTGCCACCACTGATTAATAAAATCAAATTCCCCTAGATCGGATGTTTTTACTAACCAGGGACAAATTTCTGCCAAAAAACATGATCAAAACATAACAGCACTATCACCAACGATGAATTTCAAACAAATATTTGAGGATTTTAGAAAAGAATCCCATTAAAAATAACAGAAAAAACGTTTTAGACTCTTGAGAGCCTTTTATCGGGGTAGAACTATACCTTAAACAAAAAGGTCACGATACCACCTTTACTTTTTCAAATTATTGTTTCCAAATTTCCAAAGAGTCGGATCCGGGATGCCAGACAAAAATGATTACCCAATTAAAATTAAGAACTGAACAACGATGTTCTATGGTTATTGGAAATTTATATTTCAACAAATAATTATAGAAAAAAATGAGGGAACGCACTTTTAACTCACCCTTAGGACGAGTTTAATTTATGTACTACTAACAAATTTACCCGCAGCTTCGCCCGCTGAAAGGCTAACTAATTATAATTGAATCATATTATGCCATGCGCAATTTTTAAGAATAATTAACAAATAGACTGATTTGGGTTATGAGTCATGGGCGTGCAATTACACCCTTAAGGTGTTAGGATTAAAAATAGTTTATGGTGTAAAATTATAAGGTATTTGGTTTAGGAGGTTTTTATGTGTGTATACGTATATATAAGAACTGACGCGTGCCGATGGTTGTAAAATATTTTAATGTCAATAAAAAAAATATTTGATTTGATTTGATTAAGGTGCAGCCGGGGTAAATTGAGTACAGCTGGTAATTCCACCCTAGCTTGAAATGAGAAGGTGTAACGTTTCCTCTAAAACTCTTTCCCTCGTGATTAGCAAATGGTATGAATCGGCTTCCTCTCATTTGCCAATACAAATAATGAGAGATATCCCGGGATATAAAACAAAAGAAGGCGCTAAGGGCGGGTTTGCGGTTTTTAAAAAATACCGAAACTGTAAGAAAAAGTAGACGGTAATTGCCTTGGCCAAAAACCTATTTTCCCAAACGTTTCTCATCCACATTGATGATCACACATGATGGTCACTCAGCTATCGATAAGGAAAGATTATTGTAGTAATGGTATATTTTTTGTTTGGAATTTAAACCCCCATCACCTAAGCAAACCCTCCTGCACTTTTAATTTTAGGAACTCTGATTCTATTGGATATACATATACTCGAATAAAATGTCCGTAATGAGTTTTAAGATTATAGTTTGAGTAATTATGTATTTATTTATTAGACGGACAACCCTTTTATAAAAGTGGAAATACAATAAAGTACTTCGAATGGATCGTACAATGCAAGTAGTTTCCTAATACATTTACTAATATATAGTAGGTGGTAGTAGGTATTTGTACATTTTATTCTCATAGTAGATTGTATGTCGTAACTTTTCTATCCCCTGAAGATAATTTATTGGCCTCCCACACATAGTTTTAAAACTGAAATGGCTACCATTTTGAATTCTATAATATGCTCTATTTTAGCCGTCTGAGAGAGAATATTTTAAAAACCTTTCTTGGTTCACATCTAAAGTCTATAAAGAATATTTGTACCAAGCTTCATGGCCCAAAGTCTTGTAGTTTTTGAGAAGGTTTATGCCTTTGAAAGCTAAAAACGGCCGCCATTTAGAATTTCATTGTATACCACATTCAAGCCTTTTGAGAGAAGATAGTGCAAAATCCTTTATTAGTACGCATCTAGAGCCTGTGAAAGATTATTTTTGCCAAGTTTCACGGCTCTAAGCCTTACAGTTTTTGAGACACTATGATCAGTCAGCCAGTCAATGGTTTTTGGCTTTTAAATGTTGATTTGTTTCGATGGAGTTTTAAGTTAATTGTTATACGAACTAAGTGTAAAGCCTGTTCTATACACCGGCTTATTAGGCTTTCAGGAAGTAACTATCACAAGGCCTGATTCTGACATCATCAAAACTAGTTCCCCCACACCCTCACGTCAGATCAGTCACTCCGGAAGTGCCAAAGGTACTAACGGTGCACAATCATGCGTCACAAGAAAGATTTATTATTATTTATGACGCATAAGCATTATGAAATGCTTCTAGGATAGTATTTTTCAATTGTAATATTAATCCGAATGTACAGGGTGTTTGGTTTGTAACTACACAATTTCAGTTCGATTTATCTCACCGAGTACTTGGACTAGCTAAACATAACTAGGCAAAAGAACAGAAATTTAATATGATTTTACTAAAACACTCGATCTATTTTGTGGCATTTATTAAAAATCCTTAATTCACGGCCGATACGCGTAGGTGTTTTTTTCTGTTGGAATATAGCTGAAATTGCAGCGAAATGCATATTGACTTTTTCAGGAAAATAAAAGATATTGTGATAGTTGTCAGTGCCCTCCCTCCTAGCTTATAATATACGAAAAATAACATTGAATCTGTCACTAGAATACACACATTGAGACGATCACGCTCTTTTGTCCCTGAAATAAACATTGCACGATCAAACAATGAATTTAGCTGCGGCCCATCAAATCCTTAATACTTACAGAGAATTCATCGACATGTCGTTGATATTTGAATTGAAATGAATTGAAATCAGCCATTTTGAACTTCCAAATCAACGACTGTGTGCAAAAACGTTTATTATTAAATCCTTAATTTTTGGTCGATGCGTGTAGTTCTTTCTGTTGGAATATCGCTAAAATTGCTGCGATTCATACTGGCTTTTTCAGTAAAATAAAGGATATTGTGAAAGGTGTCAGTTTCCTCACTTCTAGCTCAAAATATAAGAATTATACTGTATAATTATACTATGATCATTAGAATTAATTTTGAACAATCAGTGACAGGGTCTGGTTCGAATTCTGTACAGTTTATGAAACTTGGCCCAAAAACTGTAACGATAAATTGAGTTACAGTTACAGTATTCCCTTAGGCCTATACGATTAAAAACCCTAAAAACTTTGCATTTTGTTAAAGCTGTTTACGGCTTAAACCACCTATAGCTTAGTCTACAGTTTAAAATTTAAATTTTCTACTAACTTTCAAACACCCTGTGTTTTTGTAACATTAGAAATAATCGCAGCAAACGACATAACGTCGTGGAATGTATTCCGGTAAACGGTGTAATACACAAAACTCCGCTGGACACAGTTGGGGGATTTGGTTTTAATCCAGATGTAATCCACCCGGATCCGCGGTCTGGTACTAGCAAAATACTTTCATTGTTTATTTTATGATCGGTTTATTTTCTCTCCAAAAATTAACCTTTCTTCTTGTTAAAATACTTTTCCGTTTTACCATTTAGTTTTCAATGGGTGAATGTTCCTTTGAGAAAAGCTTGACGAAGATTAAGTTTCGGTAATGAAACCCGTATTTACATTCAGTTCCCCACTTACTCTTAACGACATTTGAGACCCTTGCATGTTTTAAATCTTCAAGCACTATAAGAGGTAATTTTGGAAAACCGATCTCGCACTGATACCATTATGAAGGTTTTTTTACAATAAATTTAAATATTAATAATTTGGCCACCATAAAACGGTAGTATTTAACCAAAGGAAATTTAAATTATTTAAAGCATTTTATTTGCTATATTTCCCATTTCAAAGGATCTTAAACCAGCATAAAATTTGTATCTACTAATTTAAGCCGTTATTACTACGGTTTTGTATTTAACTAAATGCGTCCGTGTCAACCAAATGTATTAACACACTAAAATAGATAATACATAAATATGGTTACACTATATTCAAAAATTGCATCACAAAAAACCCCAAGAAAAGTAATTTTTAAGACAAACCCCTAATGATCTTTTAGCCCACCATTTGCTAATGTAAATTTGTAGACGTTAATTATTCCTCTGTGAATTAATTTTTAAATTATATATAATTTGAATGTAATTACGACTCTATCTAGATGGTACTTTATTTCAGTCTTAATAAGTAAATCAGCGTCTCCCTGTCCAATAAATATTTACATTAACAATTCAATTAAATTATGGCGGCTGTCACTATTTAATAGTTCTGAGTATCCACAAATTATAACACAGTACTCGTTTGTATCATAGTAAACCTTACTTCTTGTTAAAAGACTATTCCGTTTCACCATTCAGTTTTCAATGGGTGAATGTTCCTTTGAGAAAAGCTTGACGAAGATTAAGTTTTGGTAATGAAACAAAAACCCGTACTTATCTTGTTACATTCAGTTCCCAACTTACTCTTAACGACATTTGAGACCCTTGCATGTTTTAAATCTTCAAACACTAACAGAGGTAATTTTGGAAAACCGACCTCGCACTGATATCATTGTGGATATTGTCTTGTAATAAATTTAAATATTAGTATTTTTGGTCACATTTTATAAAACAGTAGGTAGTAAGTATTTAACCTAAGAAAATTTAAATTACTTTAGGCATTTTATTTGCTATATTTCCCATTTTCAAAGAATCTGAAAACCACTGTAAATTTATTTCTGTTACTTTAAGCTCTCATTATTACTATTTTGTATTTAAATAAATGCGTCCGTGTGAACCAAATGTTTTAATCATAATCCTACATGGCTCATAATGTGGCTCTTTCTTCAAATGCGAAGGTTGAATTAAACAACAAACAACACCAGAATCTTGCCTACTGGCTCGTCCATACAAAGCTCTGATTTGCGAGTAGTTTAGCCCTTCCTAAGGTATGAATAATTTCTTCTGGGACAATTGATGTGTTGGTCTTACCCCCCATACTTAAGTTAGCCCCTTTTTATCGTGAATAAGGTCCGTAGGGCCTTATATCGGCCCCTATGCCTGGCCCGTCTAAGCCTCAACATGTACCTTTGGTGTCACATTAAAAAGTTAACATTTATATTGCCATAAATCAGCTCCACGTGACACACTACTCGCCATACACATCATTGGCGACGCTGAAGTTTTACTTCATTTACATCAATTAAAATATAAGTATTGTGAAAGTGAAAGTTTTGTCGGTTCATGTAAGTCTTCGCCGTCCATTTAACTCAAGTTTGTGCAGTAAGACAATGATTGGTCAAATCTCTAAAATGCCGATTTTTTGTTCCTGAAGAGTTAGATTTTTCTATTTATACTGAAAGACTTGTATTTTTTTTTTGTATTTTAAAATAGAGAAAATTGTTTATGATCTCAAGAAAAGTCATTTGTGTGTTACTTTGCAGCTGAATATCATTGCAGAAATAAAGTCATTGATAAGTCATTGATAAGTTTGATTGGCCTATCAAATTTAAGAAAGCAACTTGATGCCAGGGTACTGAAATATTAGAGAATAAGTATACTAAAATCAAAATAGTATATTACGTTACTAGCCCGGTAACTACCGTATACCGTGCGAGCATGACAGTTCCCGCACGAGCCGCTAGGCATGTGCAGGATTTTCATGCCAGTATGGTAAAACTTACCAGGCGTGTGACGTACGATACTTTAGATCATACTACTCAGAAAAAATAGTATGATACGCTGTAAGTACCGGTTTGCAGTGCGAGCATTTTAGTTCCCGCGAGAGCCAGAAGCGAGTGCGGGATTTTCATGCGAGTACGGTTCCATGCGAAACATTTGCTACCGCTACTAGTGCTGCCACTAATATTCATCTGAAGTAATCAATAAACATACATTTAACGTCGATTTTCTGCAATCAGCTGATTGCTTTGATTGTTGACTTCCGTTATTTCCGTTTCCTAGTGCACGGTAAATTTACTGTGCACTGCACGGTAAATTTTTTGCCAGCCAAGAACAAGGCACAGAAAACAGATATTTCTATGTATTATGATGTAAAAGTTATTTCTGAGCGAGATTCATTTAATTTAAGATAGCAAAGAGTCGGAGAATAAATGACCGACAATATTTCAGCAATCACAAATCTTGCCGGTTCATGCAATTTTTTTTGACAATGCGTCAAGAGATCGGCTTGTGTCTGGATTATTAAACACCAATATGTTTAGTCGTCTTTTGTCCGAAACAGAAACAAATAATCGCGACAAACATACAATCATCAACTTATGAACTTCATCAACATAACACATTGTAACATTGTTTTTGCATTGTTTGCGTTTGTTAGATTGCATTGGTTTTTTGTTTTGTTGGCTGCTATCAACAATGATTAAAATCACAAAACCTTGTTATCTAACCTTAAAACGCTTGGCTGATTAGTGATATTCAAATGTTAAGAGAATATTCAATCAGCAATTCGTGCCTCCCTATTTGTCCCTAGGCTTGGCAGCGGAATAATTCATGTCCCCGGCTTTGTAGTATGAAGTGATGCCTCCCTTTAGGATTGAGCGAGATGGTTTTTGTCAAGCTCTGATGTGCTGCTACATTACTGTTAAATAGTGTACACGTATGCATTTTTTGACTTATAAAATCCATCGATCAAAACAAAGTCAAACAGAATATGTTCATTTCCCACAAAATTAAACGACACTGGTACATTCTGTTGCTTTTTGTAGTTGTGATTGCTTTTCTAAAACTACCCTATTTAAAACTACGAATACTCATTTCAAAGCCACGGCTGCGATGAAGACATTTTAAGAACATAATGGAACAACCTTTGTGCCTGAAAGAAACTTTCTTTTATTTTTGTATTTTTATTTTCTACGTTAGTAACACTGCTTCTTAAAGGATACCTAAAATTCCAACTACTGTATTGAAGAGCTAACCTCCATAAATTTACTGAAAATTTCGTGTATTTAAGTTAGTTTTATATTAAATAAATTACAAAATATCCATTGAGGCTCTTACCTTAAATGAATAGAAGATGTTTCCTCAAAAACTAAAATCTCATTTAAATTACGCTGTCGTCTCTGCTGTCCATCTACAAAAGGCTATTTGGCTAAACATATATCAAGAATAATTAGATAAGAGGCCAATAGAATGTGGATGTTAGGTAAGACGTTATTTATACTCTCTTCTTGATGCTATTTTAAATTGCAAGAAATAATTTACTTAAGAAAGATGGGAAGATACAGTGAGGACGTTTTCACTGTTTTCTGATAATACTAGTCATTTGAAGACTTATGCTATATCTTAGAAAGTTATATTGCCGCTATCATTTGCATATTTGTGATTTCAGTTATCTTACCACTACAAATTAGCGACTGTTAGTTTGTACAATATTTATGTTTATTTTTCTTGTGTATTCTCTAACATTTTTTTATATTAGAGTTTCAGCAAAGAACAGTGAAATAGAATCAGAATCAGAATGCACACTAAGGTATTGTTATTGGCAATCCGTTTACCCAATACCTAATACGTAAGCAATCGAAAAAAAATTGAGGCAACATCTGTTAACCTATACTATATATTCTCAGCGTTTTAAAACCATTTTGGGTTTGAAAAGCGTAGATTATAACTTAGACACACAAAAGATATACAGGAAATTCAGTTTATTAGCCTATTCTAATGTGGGTTTACCACGTGATTTCGAACCATATTGGATGGTAAAAATGTTCATAAATCAGTAAGTTATGTTATTTTTCAATTTTCATCTTATATTGAGATTTTCTTTTTGTATTGCAAAGTAATTTAGAGACCTTGTTACTGAAGCAGCACGTTCTCTTTGTTTACATTCAGCTGTTAACTCTGATGCTTAACTGAGCAACAAATCGCAAGGTAGAACGTGGAGAGAAAATTGATACTGCTAGTAGACAAACTGGCCACTTCCTGCTCTTTGTATCTCTAATTGTTGTTCGTTTCAGAGATTCAATTTGCCGTTCGACTTCCTCGTAGCTACGCAAATTATTTATTCGGTTGATAGTTTTGATGGAAGTCTAATGGTTAAATTAAGGGTCCACTCAACACCACAAGAGAGTGGCGTTTTCTCTCTGAACTCGGCTGGCGTCCTTTTATAGCTTTACTTATTTTCTTACGTTGCTATTTACTTATTTTGAGCTGTTCAATTATTGATCGCTTAGTCACTTTTTCAAAGAGACCGCTTAACATTTATTTATCTTAAGTTGTTCAGTAACTGATCATTTAGTCACTTCTAAACAATGAGAGCAAAAGTCACTTCTAATTTAATTCAGAGCAGCAGTTTTGCTTAACATCTATTTTGAGCTATTCAGTTACTGATCGTTCGGTCACTTTTTCTGAGTATCAGCAAACATTCTCATATTTGGGGTTGATCAATAACTGATCGTTTAGTCACTTTTTCAGAGCAGCAGTCTTGCTAAACATTTGCATATTTTGAGCTGATCAGTCACTTTTTCTGGGTAGCAGCTTAAACATTCACATATTTGGAGTTGTTCAGTAACTGATCGTTTAGTCAATTCTTCAGAGCAGCAGTGTTCCTTCACCCCACCAAGACAATTAATTTTCCTTGAGATGTGAAGTCGTTTACAAATAACATCAGAACATCTTACCAATCGGCAGTGTCTTTTCACCATAATAACGCTGCGACTCAGTGGCCCAACCTGAAGTAAAATATAAAACAGTTTTAGGCCAGGTCTAGTGTACAAGAATATGGAGCAAGGAAAACCTCTATTCCAAAAATTAATGACGCATACGGTATATGAAACAAATATAAAACTATAGTAGGAGAAAATAAGTGAAACTGTTTGAATCGCTGAACAATGTGTTTTAGCTGCACTTACTTGGATTTGCATTAATCAAAGTAGGTTTAATTTATTCGCATACTTACGGATACCTAATTAATTATTGCTATGTTTACTTATGTGCTGGAATATTACTGTTGCTAGTCAAATATTTTTTTGTGTCACGTTGGCCATCAAAATAAAGAATGGGCTTTATTAAGTCGTTTACTTTATTAAGTGGGTAAGACATAAACCGCGACCAACGAGTGGGGCACAAACAGCTTTCATGGGTTTTTTATTGCCTGAGCAGAAATAACCAGCGTGAAATGTGGATTTACCGAGCGTATTAACCTATAGATAAAAATATTTTTATTAAATTTATAACAACTTATCTTTGGTTGCTGAGGGAACTTAATATTTGAATATGGTCTTTATCCTAATATTATCATAGGTTTTGTTCATATACGAATACTTTAGGGTAGTTATATTTTAGAATGTGTTTTTAGTTAAAATACACTAACCTCACCAATTGATTACTAAAGCCCGTTAGTTTTGTTGATTTTTTAGTTTTATTGCTTTTTGTAATAATATTTCATAATAAATATAATATATATATTGTTACGTTTTGTATTAGAAGAAAATAAAGTTTCACCGATGAATTCAGCTCTAAAAAATAAACAATTTTGTATAAATTGTTGCTGTATGTCCATTTGTTTCCCATATGTTTAAAGCGTTAAACACAGCGGAAGTTCCTGTCTTTATGGTAAATAAATAATACCCCCGTTGCAGCAGACCTGCATACGCAGCTAATTTCAAATGCAAAACAACATATTTCAATCCAACATAGCGAGATTTGACATGTTTTTATAAGCTCCATAAGAATAACATGGAGAATGAGTATGCAGGTTTGCTGCTATAGGTATATTAAAACTAAGTGGTTTTTAATTCAATATTTAGTAGATCTGAACTAGAAGAAGCCATTTACTAAGTTTTATCAAGATATGTTGAGAAATAAGCGAGATGTAGAATTTTACTTATTTCCCATAAGGTTAACATTGGGACAACGTACTTTGTTTAACACTTTCAGTATCTCGGTAACCGATGGACATAGAGCTATGATTAAATATACTAAATTGTTTGTTTTTTCAAGCTGAATTCAATGGTGAAATCTAAAATTGGATCACTTTAATTTTTCCATGTGAAAAACAAAAAAAACCCAATTTTGGGGGGTTTATCCCCCTTGACTCCCCCTTCTGCTGGTCTGATCAGGCTGGTTTACGAACTTGTCCAATTGATTACCACTTTTCACGTCTGTACCAAATTTCATAAAGATCGGACCATTTTTACCGCCGCTATCGTGCTTACAGACACATAGATATACAGGGTGAATCTTCTAAGCCGTCCACAACAGATCATAGGCGAACGGCTTAACGTACAAAGATGAAACAAAACATTTCCCCACTAAATCATACCCAAGGAACAACGTAAAAATATTTTTAACCTTTTTAAAAAACAGGGTGTTCCAAAAACCGGGGGTCACGGGTTCGAATCTCGGAATTTTTAAATGTAAACATATGTCATATTATACATCATTTTAAAGCTCTAAGCAAAACAAACAATTTGGTGAAAACAGAACTCAATTATCTTTATTATTTTCAAAATGGCGGCCGTTTTTGTGAAAAATATTAGTATTTACGGAATACCCTGTATCTCGAGAACTACTGAAGGTTTTTTCGTTCTGTTTGAAAATTCTTAATCCTTGTAAACTCAGCTTTAATTTGATATGCAAAATGGCTACATTAGAAGAAAATAAATATTATAAAAAAATTTTATTTTTTGTAAATGTTGGTAGTACTGAAAATCAAAAATCTTTAATGGCAACATATGTTAAATAGGATATCATTTTAAAGGTCCTCAAAAAACCAACAACTTTTCAATTTATACTTACCTCCTATCTTAAGTAGTTTTGTAGTAATAAACAAAAAACTCCATTTTCCCATATAGCGCCCATGTTAAATGAGCAGTACTCAAAGCATATAAATTTGCATCCTTTAACATTGAGTACAGGAAATTTAACATGGGCGTTATATGGGAAAATGGAGTTTTTTGTTTATTACAACAAAACTACTTAAGATAGGAGGTAAGTGTAAATTAGAAAATTGTAGGTTTTTGCAAGACCTTTAAAATGACATCTTATTTAACGTATGTTGCCATTTAAAATTTTCGATTTTCAGTACTACCAACATTTACAAAAAAAGTTTTTAAAAATATTTATTTTCTTTTAATGTCAGCATCTTGCATATCAAATTAAAGCTGAGTTTACAAGGATTAAGAATTTTGAAACAGAACGAAAAAACTTTTAGTAGTTCTCGAGATAAAGGGTATTCCGTAAATACTAATATTTTTCACAAAAACTGCCGCCATTTTGAAAATAATAAAGATAATTGAGTTCTGTCTTCACCAAATTGTTTGTCTTGCTTAGAGCTTTAAAATGATGTATAATATGACATATGTTTACATTTAAAAATTCCGAGATTCGAACCCGTGACCCCCGGTTTTTGGAACACCCTGTTTTTTAAAAAGGTTAAAAATATTTTTACGTTGTTCCTTGGGTATGATTTAGTGGGGAAATGTTTTGTTTCATCTTTGTACGTTAAGCCGTTCGCCTATGATCTGTTGTGGACGGCTTAGAAGATTCACCCTGTATAGATATATATATATATCTAAAAATTCAAACGAATGGTGTTTTTTGCTTCTTGGTGCCCCAAAACGAAAAGTTATCATGGTCCCGGGCTTAGTTCTTACCATGAAAGCTACGGTAATAGCTTCTTCCCTATAGGGGAAATTCGCTAAAACTCTTTTTATTCCTTATTTCTTTACATACAGTATCTTGATAAAACCTGCATCTGGCGTCTTCTGGGTGATCTATTGGATAGTGAGTAAACATCACCCAATTTCATTATACCCGTTTCAGGAAACCTGCATATTATTCCCCATATTATTCTTGTGGAGAAAATTAAGAAGTCACATCTTGTTATGTGAGGTCAAAAATATTATATCAAGAGGTTTATATTCTATAATATACATCTCTGCTGCAACGGTGGGATTTCCTTTTTGTTCGTGTTGAAGTTTTATTATGCAGGGTGTTCAAAAATGTCGGGCAATAATTTAAGTAGTGATTCCTTGGGTCAAAATAAGCAAAAAAGTTGATATACACATACGTCCTAAAGTGCTCCGTTTTCCGTCTGTGTGTCTATTTATGATTTTTACATATTTAATCATATCTCACGAACCACTTAACGTATAAACTTCAAACTTGGTATATGGGTAACCACTATTAAGAACAATTTTTTAAGAAGTATCAAATTTCTACTTTGTACCATTTCAAAATGGCGACTGTTTTTTGTTTTGAAAGCTAAATATCTTGAAAACCCAAGATTTTAGAAAAATTATACATGGGACAAAAAAGTTGCAGAATTTAATCCAATTAATGCTGATATTACGATTATGATAATCGGTCCCCTAATAACGGAGAAATTTTAACTTTTCTGCATAAAAACATGGTTCCTTAGAACATTATGTCTGATATTTGTATGTTTTTATTCGGAAAATTTAAAATTTCTCCATTATTAGTCGTCCGATTGTTATAATCTTCATATCATCGTTAATTAGATTAAATTTCGCAACTTTTTTGTTACTTGTTTAGTTTTTCTAAAATTTACGCTTTTTAAGTTATTTAGCTTTGAAAACCAAAATCAGTCGCCATTTTGAAATGGTACAGAGTAGAAATTTGATACTTCTTACAAAAATAGTTATTAATAGTGGTTATCCATATACCAAGTTTGGAGTTTATACGTTAAGTTGTTCATGAGATATGATTAAATATGTAAAAATCATAAACAGGCACACAGACGGAAAATTAAGCACTTTAGGACCTATGTTTATATGAACTCTCTTGCTTATTTTGACCCAAGGAATCACTACGTAAATTATTGCCCCACATTTTTTGAACAACCTGTATTGTCTTTATTAAGTGCTTTTTACATTCAACTATTGCGCTTAGTTCCTACTATTTTGTCTTTATTGAAAAAGCATAACACACGATAATTATCACTATATAGCAGTGTTATTGTCCTTGATTTTTTATGATAGCCTCTATTGGATCTGCTTATGAATGTAAATGAAAGATCAAGTGGTGTTGATCTCTCCTGAAACTTTCTTTTTCCATAATTCGGGTGATAGTTATTTTTATATTCCAAAAATTTTAGACTTCAGTTGGTGGTATACACCATATGACGAAAATTTTTTTACGATCCTAACCATTCATGGGTAATTTTTAAGAGATATGGTCTTCTTAGCCAGTCATTTGTACAGTGTAAGGAAGTTGAAAGAGGTAATTTGTAATTCCCACGTTTAAGGATGCAAAAAATAACTCTGACACTGTTGCAGATAATCCCACCATGAACCAAATAGTTTTATGAATCACACATCTAACGTTCTAATAGCAATTGGATATCACGGATAGTTCAGATCACGTTTCTATCAGTCCTGAAGATGGTGCCTTCCGGAGCTGCCATACGTCCCGGTTTGACCGGGACAGTCCCGGTATTTTTCTCTTGTCCCAGTGTCCCGGTCGGGTTTCCTGATGTCCCGGTCAGATTTTTAATTGCGTACTATGTCATTAAATAATGAACTAAGCCGGTAGTTAAAAAGTTAGCTGCGGCGCTTAACATGGCGAGCGTTGCCGCCGCACAAACGAAACATGCCGCAAAGAACTGAAATTACAGCCTAATGCATGGAGCAACACTGTACGGCGCAGCGTTATAATGCTTCGAAACAAAGTTCGAAGTAGTCCCTCAAGTAAGCGTTAGATAACAGCACCGCTCAGATGGTACAGGCCCTTGGATTTGCAAATTGGAGGGAAACCGTTTGACCAATAGGCATTCAAGATGCCTCCCTTGGCTGGGAAATCGTGGGAAATTTTGAGTACCAACTTAAACTAATAAACACGGATTTATGTCGTATACAGAATAGGGACAAAATATTTCCCCCGTGTATATACGTGTTTACAGTGAGAGTTAAGGTAAACAATATTCTGCAGTTGCTATTGTCAACCAGTGTCTCAAATGATAAGTATTATTTACATTAAAGTATTTTTAATTGTTTGAAATATAAATCTTTCAGTGTGAGCGAGTTAATTATTTATATTCAAAGGTGTGAGTGTGAGTGGACAACGTTATCAGTCTACATTATGAGAGGTGTGGACAGTGCGAACGTGTACTAAAATATTAACATGCCGACAATGTTCTGTAGGTTTATTAGTTTGACTCAATGTTCTGGACACAAAATGGGTCTGCTTGAAGTTAATTTCACTGCAAAAATTAACAGAATTAGCCATTTTGCTTCAAAACTTTCAAAAGCCTTGATAGCCCCCTCTTCTTAGTGTGCCTCCCCCAAGAGTACATATTGGAGCACCCTTGGTAAGATGTCCCGGTTTGACCCTTTGAAAATATGTCAGGCCTATATCTACTGATTTTTTGATCACTTATGGAGCAATCGCAGATAAGACAATTGTATATATCGCCCAACAGAGCAACAGACGTTGCGATATAATTTCGTTGTTTCATAAAAAAATATGCAATAATGCATATGTAAATTGTTTTACATGCGTAAAAAACGTAGGTAGTTGATAGAGATAAAAGAGTTTAAAAGAAACATCGTGAGCTAAAGGGGAGAGCGGAGTTAAGTTTCTCTTACAGGGGAGTAAATCAAGTTAGCTAAGTTCTTTCCAGTAATATATCACAAAAATAAGAAAATTAAGTTCGAACTATCTACTTTCAGACTTTTATCTTTAGAACGATGTTTTGTGTATTTTATCTCTTCTTAAGTATTCTTTAAAACGTCCTTATTATCATTCGCAATCGAGAATAACATTCTAAATAATTTCAAAATTTTAGACAAACTAAGACTCTAAAAAAGTAACTTGTATTGGTTTTAATTACCATTTATAAATTCAAACTTTGTTCAGAACTTAAAAGTATGTTTTACATTATACTTAATTTTTTATGAGAATGTAAATACGCATTATCACTGTGGTAAAAAGACCCTAACTGTGAGGTTTGTATCACCATGATTATTGAGCTCAGTAAGAGAACTGTATATTATATCATTATTTATGTGTGTGTTAGTCAATAGAAAATTGATGTTTTACTACTAAAACTGATTTTTATATTGAGAAGGACTCAAGTGTAAATACCACTGAGGTAACTCAAATAACGAGCTCTAAATTAAAAATCTAGTTAAAATTTTACTGAGCTGTAAAGAACATTGCCGGGTTAATAGCTGATGAACCAGTTTTAAGTAAAATAAATTCTGTTCCTGAATTTCAACATTAATTCGGTCAGTGTAATATTTAAGAAACAAGACCGTATAAACATAACCGGGTATAACAAGAATGAGTGCTCCAGTTAAAAAACAAAACATAAAAATGAATTTTAATTTTCTACGAACATAAATTTTACATTCAAAGTCACATAAGTAGACCAATTAATTTGGAACTATGTCCTGTAACACAAACTTTTGATTGCTATTTGAAAGGTGTAGTATAACAAAAAATGTGAAAAATCAACACCTCTGATCATTTCGTCGTCGGTGAAGAGAGGTAAGTTAAAAGATAGCGCCAACCCCTTAGAAAAAATAAACGAGTGCTGAAGCGGCACACTGACATGACGGAGCAAATTTCAATTCCAGGACTTGAATTGCCCATTTCTAATCCAAATTTTGGGCTATATGCCGCCCTAAAATGTGGGTAGGTGCTTCCAATTTATTTCCGGACAATCAGATCATTGCAAATAATATCAACACCAAATTTAAAGTAAATCGGATTATAATTACATCCAATAGAGTGCAAAATCGTCTTAAGACAATGTACTGCGTTTAGTATATTCACATTTTCGTTCATAAATCGGCTATTTTTGGTGCTATGACTTTTGTGAGAGAGCTTACAATTTTTGTATTCTATTTCTTTAATGAAATATACATTACATTTACAGTTAGGTCTTTTATTGCCCTTTTTGGTCCAAAAACCCCAAATTTGGTGCATTAATTTTCCAAAAGTAGCGCTAGGGTACTCGGATTTTTCCACCCAACGAACTTAACCTTGGTATCATCCTCATACAAAACGTTAAGAAATAAAGTTTTAACACATGATGTTTTTGGCATCTGGGGGCCCGAAAACAAAAGATTATCATGGTCCCATGCCTCGGAGCCACCGCGTACACCTAACTATTCCACAGGAAATTGGCTAACAAAAATGTTTACCCACCACTTATTCACCTTCGCCCGCTTCTAAACCAACATCGCTCGGTCATTCTGACGTTCTGTTAGTTCAGTTGAAAACTACAGAAGTAAAACAAGAAAGTTAATATAAACCGACCTAAAGAAGCACTCGAGAGAATGGCTTAGTTGTGGAGTTGTGCAGCAATAGTTACTGCTTTTGATGCCCGCTGTAGCGCTTGCGGCGACTGCATTAACATAGAAACTACGTAAGCTCTGTGGATACACAACAGTGAGTAATTAAGTGAGCACCTTCCTAAGCACTGTTTGGTAATGAAAATACAACGTTTGGATTTTGAAATGGTAACGGCACATTCTATCAGCGTTTGTAAAAAAAATCTAGTGAAGAAACACAATTTCATGTAAATCGTAGGCTTTTTATGTATGAAATGTCATTTAGTAAAGAATTTATTATTTCGACCTTTTTTTGTTCATTGTGGACATTCATAGTTTATTGGTAATGATGGAAATATACTTAACCTCCCTCAAATATTCCCCACTTCATTAACTTTTACGAGTATTTACTTACTCAAATCGTTTGGTAGTCACTGCTACCTTATCCGTAAACAAATCCGGTATAAATAATGAAAAATTAATTTTTTCATGGTGGCATCTATATAAGGACATGCATTAATTTAATGTATATAATAGAATAATAGAAATCATCTAAAATCCAAATACGCTTGATTGACTGACTAACTCGAGTATCACAGTCCGTAAAAAACTTAAAGGCTTTTAAAGGATAACTTAAGGAAGGTGAGGCTTAATTCAGCACTATCTGAAATTAGAAATTTGGAAGATTTAGATCTCATTAAAAATAAGTTCCAGGAATACTTGTTGAAAAGGCCTTATTATTCTGTGGAGGAGTACTTCATTGAAACATAGGCCGCTCTAATGTGACGGCACTGACGTGTTGCCACTGGGAGAACCTCAAGTATCAAGAGTCAAGTATACTTCAAAATACTTACCAAGATTATAAGGAGGATGATAAAATTCAAAATGGTGGCTGCGTTCAGTTTTCAAACGAAAATCACTAAAACTAAATTTTCTAGACCTAAAAATAGTATTATCAAAAAGCGAAATAAATGCATAATTCAATTACTTAAGCAAAAACGATCACATATATAAAGGTCAAACTCTATTTATCTTTGTTCATCAAATACTACCCATTGTGCAATCGAGATTACTGACCTTGAACCACAGCTGCAGGCTTGTTGCAGGGTCGTTCTTTTTAGGGTTGAGGCATCTAAAACAAGTCTTTCTATCATTTGAAATTGTAAAACATACTTGACGGGTGAGGCGTTTGAAATTTTGGACTTACCTCTAAAATATACCATAAACACCATAAGCAGCCATAAATAAACAAACAAAGCTCATGGGGGACTTTCAAAGAAGATGGAGTGGATTAGCAGACAGATTGTTTCTCCCAAGGTAACCTTTATGTTTCCTAATCCAGAGTCAGCTGGTCAGCTCTATGTTTCGAGCTCCATAGTCAGCTGGTCAACTCTGTGTTTCTGCTACAGATTCAGCTAATCAACTCTGTATTTCTGCTACAGATTCAGCTAGTCAACTCTGTGTTTTCTGCTACAGATTTAGCTGGTCAACTCTGTGTTTCCTGCTCCAGATTTAGCTGGTCAACTCTGTGTTTCTGCTACAGATTCAGCAGGTCAATTATGTGTTTCCAGCTCCATATTCAGCTGGTAGACTCTGTGTTTCTTGCTCCAGAGTCAGCTGGTCAACTCTATGTTTCCTGCTTCAGTCAGCCCTCCAAACAACTTTATTTGTTGATATCAGAGAGCCAAACTGCCAGTATCATTTACAGAGATGTACCCTTGGACTGCAGTACAAATTTTTGCTCAAGAAGGGCGTATGGAAAAAATCATCCCTACTTAAAAAACGATATCTTTACTTTTTTAGATCAATACATAATAATCCATTAAATACGTATATAAATATTTGTTTGCTGTGCAAAAGGTCGGGGATTTGTGATTTTTGGATACGTCGTTAGTGTTGAGCTGATAATATAAAATCCAAGTTTTCGACCTTGAGCTTCCCTGGGTTGCCACAGGACGCGCCACGGTTCTGGTACTTTTATTCACATTTCAACATATACAGGGTGAGTTTTTAATGCCCCCCCTTACTTTTTCCAAATTTGTTTGAATTTCAATCCCAGACTTTTCCATCATCGTTGAGTAGTAAATACTTCATTTTGAGTGGGTGGCCACTTTCAGCCGCCATCTTTGACCTACCATATTGGATACTAAATATTCTTGTCAAGTCTTAAGGCGGTCATGTGACCCATTACTTCAAAACTAAATTTTTACACTGGTTTCAATGCCATAACCCATTTTTTTATAATGACTCATTTACAATATATTAGGGATTTTTTAATTTTCTTTTAGCTAGATTTAACATGATGCATTGTACAAACAAGCCTATAATATTGAAATAAATCTGGAAAATAGTAAGTAACTACCATAAGTCATAACTACCATTGTTACATGATTTTGGAGAATTTAATATTCCTGAACGCCATCTTGGATCTGCCATTTTGAAATGAGCGAGGTTTTAAAATGTAAAGGTGGTGTTGTGACCCGTCATTTTCAACAAATTTTCCATGCTAATTCAAATTTCGTGATCCGTTTTGAATTATCATTTTTCGTTTTTGAGATATCGCCATGTGTTAAATTATAATCTCAAGAAAAGGCGATATCTCAAACACGAAAAATGAAAAAACTTAAACACAAACAAAAAAGTTTTGCAAGAGTTCGTTTCCGTGGCCGTGGTCTCGCCAACAACAGCGCTGGCTGGAACAAACTCAGTGTTGAAGTGCCGCGATCTTATTGTTTATTATTTGGCCGTGGAGAGTTACTGCAACTGTGAGAGTTTAAATATAATATTTTTAGCTTTAAAATTATGAAATATTGAAAGTTGTCAGTTACGGTACTTCCGAAAAATACTATTGAAAATGCCAATTACATCCTAGCTTTTAGTTTGAGCTAAAGTTTTCCATGTATTTTAATTTTACGAAAATTGTCATAAAGCCCATGTTTCTTGCTAGGGGACAGTTGGTGTGGTACCCACTAGATGGAGCACTGCAGTCAGTTTGTGGTTCACCTACTAGAGGCCGTAGTCTCCGAAAAATGTGATCGACGCAGGGGCGTCGCTCTGAAAGGAGTGAGGGGGGAGTCCCCCCCCTAGAATTTGAAAATGAAAAAGCTGAGAATTTTCAGCCTGCTAAGTTGGAAAAATATAACTGAAATCGAAAGTAAATTGTGAGAACTTGATCAGTTTAAACTGAAACTTTCATTGTACATTTAGAGTAATTTTACAACTAAACTGAAATTACTATAATACTCAAATCCTACTTGAAATAAACAAAACTCTATTCTTAGCTCTTGAATTCTCGACCATCTTTTTGATAAATCAACCAAATGTCTAATTGTTTAAATTCAATATATAATTATGGCGATTAAAAACATTAAAGTACTCTATAATATTCGATTTTCTGGTTATTAAGCTTCAATTAATTATTAAATATGAAGTTAACACAGACACATGGCTCATGAAACTTTCTGTATCCTGTGATACCAAAGGAATCACTTTAGGTAAGGAAGGGTCACTTTCAGTCATTTAGACATACCGAATTTCCCAATTCCTAAGGTCTTAAGAGCTCGTGATCAATAATATTTCTTCCGTTTTATATTGTGTTTAAACTGAACTATTTCAGTTGGGAAATTCATATTCAAGAGTTGGGAAATTTGAGGTCTAGAGGTGGGTGATCCTCTCCTCCTTGAATCTTGGTGTCCTCGACAATTTGGTGTCCTTGAACCCCTCCTTGGCCACTGGGTCGACGTCTTGTCGAAGGCCTTCAACCAATCGTGTGTGTTTAGACGTCACGCCGAGGAAGTCGAGTCAGCACGTCGACTGCCTTGATATGTCGGCAACGCGGTCCAAGTACACGTGGCCACTGAGTCAGCACAGTTACAGCTGTAAAGTCAACAAATTAAAATGTCCACATTCATAGACGTCCTCTACTTATGACGTCCTTCATATCACACCCACCACCGTTTTGTCCATTACGATTCATGTCCACATGACAAAATGTCCACATGAAAAAATTCCTTACAATTATATTTCACAATGGAAATGTTTATTTGAAAATGAACTTTAATTAGATTAAATTGTTACAAATGTTGCTCTGATGTTCTGATTCAAATTGCTTGGTGTAAATGTTTAAATTTAACTATTAATATCTGTAAGTGCCATGTCTGAAATACATTTTACTATTTCACACTTATTAATGGATGTCTAATTCGTTTTTTACTTTTTTCCCTACACATGGTATATGGAGAAAGTATTGTTTTCGTCATAATTTTTGAGTTCCAGTTGTTAGTGGAAATATTTGTTTTAGTGTTTTCCGAATCCAAAAACATTATTTTCGGAGTGGTGTCCATCCGTTCATGAGGGTGTATGTAAACAGAGTTAGAGACGACACGGATAGTCCAATTTTCATGATATTTGGTATGAGAGCTAGATGTTAAATGAATAAGAACTGAGAAAAATGTCCTATATCGCCAGAAGCTGTATCCAGAGGAGATGCCTGAAGAGAATCCTTTACTCTAAATCCAAGTAATATTATTTGTTTATGTACTTACTAAATTATTACATAATTTTACACACTTCAGTAATTTTTTTACTTAATTTACTGCACTTTATGTCCTAACATTAAGGATGTTACAACAATGCTTGGTCATAAAAACTAGTGGACGAAAGAAAAGTGCACAAAACATATTTTTCATATGTGCAGTGGACCTAAAAAATGGACATTCTGTCTATGGACATAGAAACAATGGACCTAACAGCCGTGTATCAGTCAGCAGACAGCTGAGTCGGGTATTAACCCGGTCACTTCATTTTAGCGCGTATATAACAGAAATGTGCAAACCTCAATAATGAAAACATTTACAATTAATTACAACGTGGGTTAACTACGATATTACCTCAATAAAATATATTTTCTCATAAAAATTACAACAAAAAATTACTGAGAATTGTTATTTGTAAAGTGGTGTAAATTACATTTTGGATTACGTTATTTGTTTCCATTATAATAATCAGAAACGTATTATACAAATTTTTCTAGATTCCGTATTTAATGTACCCCAACGATAGAAAAAACTACTGATTAAAAAATATTTAGCTCTTATTATTCCATTTTTAATATGATTTTCATATTCAATGTAATTTCATTAATTTTGCTTTAAGTCTTGGAAAATAATTTAATTTATTCTATATGAAGCTGTATTTGCTTCCTTGCTCCGAAATTCCAATATGGTGGATGTATTCGAAAGAGATTAAACACAAATTATCATGTTTTCAATGCTGTATCTGTTAATAAATCAGCTGATAGATTTAATATTGTTTATTCCAGTGATGTTCGCCGGAGTCTCCCCCCTCCTTTTCCTCGCAAGGGAGGGACAGGCCGGGAAACAGCTGCCGAAGAGGAGTGCGACCGCAGCTTCGACTGCAGGCAGCGCGACTGGAAGCCGAGCCGAGGGGACGCTGGAATTCGAGCTCATACCTTCCGTCCGACCATGGGTGGAACGGCAGCACGGCGAGGTCGACTTCTACGGGACCCAGTTCCTTACTGGTCACGATTACTTCTGAGCCTATCCGCACCGGATGGGTAAAGTCGCCAGCCTGTACTGTCTGTATTGCCCCGGCATCCCAGACACGTCCGAGCACACCTTCTTTCAGAGCGACCTTTGGCACGCTCGCCTAGTCTCGCTTTCATCTGAGATCGGCGAGACGTCAACCCACATAATATCGATGGAGCTATGCTCCAGAGAGGGCAACTAGAACTGTGTCCAGGCCGTTCTTCGGGGGAAAAAAGGTTTCCTCACGGAGGTTGCCTCAATGGCCTAGTCCGAAGTAATGTGCGAAGCAGTTCCAGGCTAGTGTCCTCGGTGTTGGAGGAGGTGGTTAGTCGGTTGTTCACGGGACTGAGCTCGTGGGAGTCCGTTACTTCTGAGGGGACAAAAAGCTCCTCAGTGTTCTTAAACGCATTACACCTCCTACCAAAAAAATATTGTTTATTTGTCATAGAACAAGCAACTGGTTAGCTGCGCGGGCGGCTGTTTCTTTCTGCCACGTCGCTCAACCACCTTGTGCAGTAGGGACCTCAGATTCGTTGAAGTGTTCTTCATAATTGAGATAACTATTTTAGTTTGTATGGTAATTTATATGAATAAGTCATATTTCTCGTTAATTGTATTCAATAATTCTGCAACGGTTTTATATTAAGTGGCAGTGATTGAATGATCAAGCCGAACGTAATTTATTCAACTTGATTTAAAAAAGCATTTGGACATCACGTTTTTATTTTTGTCTAGGCTGCATTATAACAAATGTGAGAAATTTTTGCCTGCGTCCATTTACATTAAAATATTCAATCCATCACAATTTTAGCTATCGTTGTATCGGTATCACAATGGGCTCTTTCCTTTCGTTAAGGAACAGAACGGTAGTTCTAAGTACACTTTAATAACTTAAAATACACTCAATCATAATAAAATACACGATCAGATGATGTAAGGTGGATAAATAGCAATCCTTGCACTCCGTCTGAGAACATAAATTAAGTTAGCTTTTGGAAGCCTGCAGCAGAAAACTTCGTTGAAGTTAGAGAGAAATATTGCTTGATAACGACATTACGAATGGAAACTTTTGTCAGGGCGCTTTTTCAAAGACATGTTGTTTACGTTGTTTATTACAGATCGAGTTTGAAGGTTTTTTTTCGAGCACAAATAATATTTTTAAATTATGAAATAGTTTTAGGTTTAAAAGTAACATTTATTGCAACTTCTCGTTTCAGCGATGAATTCTCAAATGTTGTTATAAAAATTTTCATAACCTTATTCGATTAGATGTCATTAAATTATTTTGAAAACTACCCTGAGCCGTTATGTAAAAAATTTTGTACATGTTTAATTAAACACAAATTATTAAATTCCTTGATGTGGAGAAAGCTCCCTTGACCATTCCACATTTTCCACGCCAATTTCCGTGTTATATGTATAAAAATAACACTCGCTGTCGTTTCAAACAAGGAAACACATATCATGAGATGCTGGCTTTAAGAAAGGCAATTTGTTACTCTCAGAAAAGAAAAGTTAGCTTCATTTTTCACCGTACAGTTCGGAGCGTTTTTGGAGTACGAGAAGCTTCAATTACGAGAAGGCTCAACAATATGTAAATCCCTAGCATAGGAATAATTGAAATGTTAGTGTTTTGAACACTAACATTTCAATTGAATACTTGAATGTCAAAGTATAAACATTTTGACTGTTGGTGATATCACTGGTGAAGAATTAATATGAACCGTTGAGTTTGGCAGAAAAGTGAGAGGAAAATGTTTTATAACTCGGAACATTTGTTCTGTTTTAATCGAATCTCTATAATACTGAGCAGCAATATCCGTTTTGTAATAACGTTATCCAGGTTTGGTAACTGCAATTTATTTCTATTAAATATTCATCTTTGCTAGAATGTCTTCTATAATTGCGTGGTCAAAAAATTAAAAATTATGGCTTGACACGACCTCCACTGTGCATAGAACTAAAGTTTTTGTATCTGCATTACCTTCATCTTGGCGCATGAATTTTATTTAATGCAGTATAGGAAATATACCAGACTATTATATGGCTTGTGAGAACTAAAGACTGTAGCTATAAAGTATGTCAATTCAAAATTATAAATAGTTTAATACTTCAACCTTTGCTTTGAAATGCAATCAAAATAGCTGTACAACACTTCCGAATATTACATGCAGATTTTACTAAAGCGTTCAAGTTCGCTAGTGTTTATTAGGTCTTCAGGTATCGCAAACATCAAATGCACATAAGACATCATAAAATCATCCGTACATTAGGTGATTAAAAATGCGTTTGCACGGGGTAGTGTATAATCTTGCTCTCCAGGGTGTAAGAGCGAATACCGTGTAATCGGATGCAGATTGCGTTGTGATTATGGGTAATGCCTGTGTCTCAGTTAGAGCATGTCAAATGCACATTAGGCTCTAAATTACTAAAGATGTGCTCTTGTGATCTCGATTGCGACTTTTATTTTTAAATATTGCCAGGTTCTACTTTAAGTTATAGCACCCCCATTGCATCAGATCTGCATACTCAGAAAATTTGTAATGCTTGGGATTATACTTCAACCAACATACTAGTCCACGAATTTAATGTAAGAAAAGTTATTCGACTAATCCTGACTACGTTGAAACTTCCCATAGTAAACCTCTCTAATTAACATATACAAAAACAAAAGTCAAAAAACATATCAACAAAAGTCTCCGGAATTCCCTGCTGTGCTACAGCTCCCATCTTGAAAAAATCGTTTCCTCGCCGTGTTTCTCTATACGTTATTTTTAATAATAGGAAAACCACAATATGAATGAAAAAGTGTAAATGTCGTTTTAGTAGGGGATAAAATTTTTAATAATATTAGCATAAACATGTACATGAAATAAAAAAAACTGCTAATATCATCAACCATCTAAAAGGTTGTAATTCTAATAACCTGTAAAAAGGAACACACGTAAAGGAGCACAAGTGATTTCAGAAAGGAATACAGTGTGAATTCAATGGATAGGAACAATAGTTTTAAATTTGGACTTACACATTTTCCACCGAATCACTTTCGGTAAAGTGTAAATGGTCGGTAACCATTAGTACCATGTAAATTTAATTTGTAATCAAATCTTAAAAAATAATTATTTGTCTCTATATTTTAAATTTAAGTACTTCTATATTCATTTTGTTAGATAGTGTGTGAACATGTCGAATTCGCTCCAGGGTTCCATCAGAAGTTGGTGCAATTTGCCGAGCACGACTCAAGTTTTGATATCACAAAGTCCTAACGACGCGAATGCCCCTGGGTGGACCATCCGGGAACTTTTATAGGAATTGACAGTTTCTTCCATGTTGCCAAGGTGCGGGGAGGGGTTTATATCTCTCGATCAATGGTATTTTACTTCCTCTCCCCTATACATAGTATGATATGAAGAAAGTATTGTTTTCGTCATCATTTCCGTATTTGAGTTTTTAGAGGGTATATTCGTTTTAATGCTCCCTGAATAAAAACGAATGGTTCTCGTAGTGGTGTCTGTCCGTCCGTCCGTCTCGTAGTGGTGTCTCGTAGTGGTTATGTGTGTTTATATGTATGTAAACAAAGCTAGAGACGACACCACTGGTTCGATTTTTTCATGAAATTTGGCCTGTAGGTATGACCCCGTGATATCTCCAGGTTTTTTCATTCTTTTAGATTTTCAATTTTAAGGGGAGTTACCCCAAAAAACCCCATATAAAACTATACAAAACCCAAATTTCTCGAAAAAAGCTTTATCGATTTTGAAAAAAAATCAATGGATTTTAGTGCTTAAAATGGCAAACAAAATTACAGCACCCGAATGAATGTAAAAATTCTGGTTCAGAACGTGTGGGGATTTACGAGTAAGTGTAAAAAAACAAATGTTTCAACTTTACTTAAAACTGTGATATCTAATCAAAATATTCTTGCAAACATTAAATTTGGCTTGAAAAATAAATAATCCAGTATTTCGAATTATAAGTCTACGTCAAGTGGTTGCGAAGATAACTGACACTTTCGTTTAGCGGGAAATGCAGTACTAAAGTTGTTCTTATTTCAAATATTTTGATACCGATACCTTCGTTTTGTACCAACCGATTTTTATTAAATTTGGTACTGCGTATTTTTAAGATAGTTACGATTTTGTTTTATATTTTTGCAGACAAAAATATAAAAAAAAATTCCTAGGCAAAAAAGGACGAATAAAACAACCATAACATGAATGAAAAAGTGTAAATGACAAGCCCACAAACGACAACATACCAAGTTGCAATAAGTTACACACACACTTAACGAAGAAAAAAACACGGAACCCCCCCCCCAAATGTATAAAAGGGAGAAAGTATGTGACAATTTGCTGATACCGTTTATTTCTTTCTAGGTAGGACAATGTAGTGACTTTAAATTAATATTTCCTAGGTGAAAGCTGCAAGAGCGAATTTGTAGATTGAGTCTGTTGATCAAAAGATTAAAGATGCATTAGCGTATTAAATACACATTAGAACCCAGCCGCTCGATGCACTTCTTACACACAGCAGGGGTTGAAACAACCGTGTCGCGGTAAAGTTAAGCTTTCATCTCACATGGTGTAATTACATGCAAGGGAGACAAAGACAAAATAATCTCAAATATTTATGGTTGTTTTACTTTAATAAAGTTTTTACATTTTTCAGAACTATTAAGCATTTTTGTGATTGATGAGGGTGTTAAAATCTTCTGCTGCAATAGTTGAATTGGAAATTATTTTTGCCCCACTTGCTATGTTTACGCGTTTTACTCCTTCCAATGGGTGAGTAAAATAATAATTTGTCTCCCAGCGGGAGTAAAGTGATTACTTTGTCTCTCGGCGGGAGGCAATGTAAACCCATAAAAATAACATTGAAATCAATAATTAAAAAATTGGAGCGCCTTAAAATTTCTACGCACACATGCAAATATGTTTCAGTTCAATGAATGCAGGCGTTAACAGCTGATTCAGTGGCAGGAACAATCAAATAAGATTAACATTACTAACAATCAGCTGCGAGATTTTTTAAGAATTAAGCTTGTAAGAACGTTGCAACGATCAGCTAATCGCTTGTTCAAGCATGGTTGCAGCTACCCGGTTGCAGGCGCTATTAGTAGAAAGAAAAATGCATATTTTTATTACTTACTAAGTTAATATAAAAACTTGTTATTGTCCCTCGTGAGACAGTGATGTACTTTACTCACTCAACACACAAATAACTATTAAACATAAGCCTATCATTTTAAAACCAACATAACTCTCTGTAGGGCATCCTTCCTCCAAGCGCGTTTCCAGAATTGTGAGACCAGCTTCTAATTGGACTATCGACACTGTTATACTGTATTTAGATTCAGATTAAAATTTCATTATTCATCAATGCATATAATGTAAAAAATGCGCCGAAAACATGTCAAACATAAGTTCTACTGCTACACATTGGCATGACTAGCATGAAATTATTTATTTCATGTATAAGATCAAATAATCTAATAAGATAAAATTAATCTTCTATAGAATACAACGGATCGTCAAAAAGAAAGTTTTTTGGAGTCCTATGGGGGTCAACTGTATTTTTTTTTATTTAGAGGTAGATTATTATAAAAGGTGTTTTCCTGCACAGGAAAGTTTTTTTGTATAAAAGGTTGTTATGTGGCTTTCTCTTGCATAGATATTTTTATTTATTGTGTTATAATCATGAATAATTTTCCGTCTTTACATCACTTATACGGTAAGTTTTATTATGTATGATTGTATGAAAAAATAAATACTGCAAATATTCTTAAAACTTTAAATTGATCTCTTCATGATTCTCTAAGACTCATTTTAAGAATTGCCCCAATAGCTTTTTAAGTACTAAAATTCTGTTTAAATTATTTTGTGATGTCCCTCCATATAATGCCAAACCAAACCGTTTCAAGTGTGATTGAATAAAAAAAAGTTAACTATACTATGGTATGAGGTCACGCTAAAAACAAGGCATATTATTTTCTGTAGAACGAATTAATTTCATTTATTTTAATTAAAAAACTATTTAAAATCAAAGATATCCTGTTTGCGTATTTTTATAGCTATTGTTTACATTTTAATTTTGCATTGTAAATGGGCTTATCCTGTTTCATTACATTTTTAAATGAATAAATTAATTAATTAATTAAATATACTGCACATTCACTCGTATTAGATTAATGTTAATCTGAATTTTCTATTTTCATTTATATCGGTTAATCATGAATGTATTTCCATGTTGCAAAATCAATAAACGAAGTAGAACTCTAGTTATAATTTACACAACATGTAATATGGAAGGCCCCAGGTGTGTGTGACGTCACGGGTTGTAGAATGCGGGGTGGGGGTGGGGGACAAGCGGGGGGGAGTGGCAGGGATAGCCAGTCACTAGCAGCTGGTAAACTTTACACATTCATGTTGCTTTGTTGTTTGTAACTAGAGATTATATTACGTTTGAACCAACCACTTAGAATCATCAGCTAGCAAAACTTTCAATATTTAAGATTTTTTTCAAACTATTTAATGCCTTTAATGATCTCTGGACCATATTTCCTCTAAAATGCAGTAGGAATCATCGTTTGAAAAAGTATATTGTAAGAAACAACTGAAGAACTGCCTAATGCGTCATCTTAATGTCTGAATCCAATACTAAGTTATGATATAAGTAGTGTGTCCTCAAATTAGATGCTGTGAAACAAAATGCTGACCAAGTACCAACCACAACTTTTAAATTTATTTATATTGTAAAAATAGTTCATAAATTATTTGACTATGATATTATACAGGTCATTCAATGGAAACCATCTAAAAATATAATGTGAAGCCGATTAGATAGAAGATAGCAGCTAGACAGAAGAAGGGGGGGCTTAATGATCAAAGGGGTTTAGATTTACCAAGCCTGCGATCCAAATTGATAACGAATCAAAATAAATTGTATCAGGAAACTGACACATACTCTCTCCCATAAAGCCCTTAAAGCAAAAAAACTGATATAATGAAATAACATAAAACCTATAAAACAAATTTACAATTATCTCACAAATACATACCACATTTTATTAAAATCTGTTTGTAATAAATGGAGAAATCGGTATTTAAATATGTTCCATAAGAATAACATTAGAAAACGTACTGCGTTTACCACAAAACGAAAATATCAACAATCTCCGGAACCAGTTGACGTAGCCTAATAATTCAAAATACTGGATTATTAATTTTTTAGCCTAATTTAATGGTTGCGAGCATATTTTTATTGATTATTATGATTTTAATTAATTATAAAAAATGAATTTTTTTAACACTTAAATCCTCATAACTTCTGAACCTGAATTTTTGCAGACATGCGGGTGGTGTCATTTTGTTAAGCATCTTAAGCACTACAGACCGTGAAATTTTTATCAAAATCGTAGGAGCCATTTTAAATAAATTTTATTTTTGCTTTTTTTGAGTTTTTGCGGGGTAAATGCCCTTAAAATCAACAATTCCAAAAAACGAAAAACGCCTGAAGATATCATGGTTTAATACCTAAATGCCAAATTTCATGAAAATCGGACCATTGGTGTAGTCCCTAGCTCTGTTTACATACATCCATACATCCACACACAAGGACGGACAGACACCACTCCGGAAACCACTTTTTGGATTCGGGGAGCACTAAAACAAATATTTCCACTAACACTCCAACTCAAAAATTTTGACGAAAACAATACTTTCTCCTATACTATGTATAGGGGGGTATAGTAAAAATTACTACCTCATGTAGTTACCATCATATTATTTTGAAAGACCACCTTTGAAAAATAGCTTGAAACCCTGGTGGGTAACCCATGAGAATGATTAGGATGGGTCTATAAAGCTCTGCAACCCCGCCGCCCCTCGCCTAGCCCTCCAAATAAACCCAAAATATGCTTTGCTAAATTAAAATATGTTTGGGATGGATAAATTGATTAAATTTCTTTACATCAGTTGATCAAATAAGATAAAATTTACTTCAAGGTGCACTGAAATGTATCCCCTGTAAGAATCCCCAATGTGAATTGTTTAATATATAGCAGCGATAAATAATTCATGTTCTGTAAGAATAACACTGGCCGTCGCAACTTGCTGAGGAAATAAATTGTTTAAGCCTGAATTTTATCGTAAAAACTCAATTTGGAGACAAAAATAATTTGAATAAGTGAAATTCATACTGTAACAGTTAAAAATGAAAGTAAAAAGATTGTGACATAAGATATAAAAACAACATAGCGGAAATGCCGTATCATTTGAAATCAGCCTGAATATTTTCCCTCGGTTTTGCTGAATGTGCGGCTGGTGCCAGTAATGAATTGCGGCAGCTCGGTTTATTTTTTGTCCGAGTTCGTTTATAAAAACAGTATCAGAAAACCGTCACACCAAATCTCTCTATGTCCTCTTTTAATCAATAGGTATTTTATTCCACGTAACACAAGCACATAAAACATTTTTCGGTAAATGATTCTTACAAAAACATCGTCTTAAATCGTTTATAAACTTGTTTAATGTTTTTTGCTATTAGTGTTTAATTAATAATAAATCCAATCTTTCTTTTTTGACAACCATGAAATTTTATCAAAGTCGTGAGAGTCGTTTTTAGGAATGTTTTTTTGTAGTTTTTATGGATTTTTAAGGGTTGATTACCCTCAATAAAAAAAGAAAAACCCCAGGAGATACCTAGGTGGCTTTGTACTTACTTGCCAAATTAATTTAATGAAAACTTAACCACTGATGTTGTCACTAACTCTGTTTACATACGGACGCACTTCCATCCACACATACGGACGGACAGACACTACTCCGAAAACCACTTTTTGGATTCGGGGAACACTACAACAAAATGTATCCACTAACAACTCAAATTCGAAAACTTTGACGAAAACAATACTTTCTCCACATAGTATATACAGGGGGAAGAAGTAAAATTACAAAACATCAAACTATCAACGAACTGAAAACCCCTTTGTTTAAGAGCAGTTGTTGAAATTAAACAGACAAATTTTAATATTTTTTGTACAAAAAACGCCAAATCGGGACAAATGGGAGTCATGACAAAGTTCATCGGGACAACGGGACAAGTGACCAAAAAACGGGACTGCCCCTTCAAGACAAGACGTCTGGTCACCTTACATATAATGCAATTGTGATTTTGAAGTTTAATTTTAACAATGGAAAACACTTTATTTGTTCGCACGGTCCTGCAACAATGTATGAGCATTGTTCAAGCCAAGGTTAACAGTTGAATGCGTCACATAAATATTATTATGTGTGGGCCACTGTTTATCATCTGACAACCTCCATGCAAACGTCATATGCTATGAATTATGGCATGAACTGAATTATTCGCGATAACGTACTCCACGAATGCGACGTAAATAAATCGCATTGTGCATTGTATGCGATGATATTTTCCGTTGTAATCAACAATTTCCAAGTTCAATGAGTTCATTTCCTTAATAAGCGAGACTTTAGAATCCGTCTCAACCGATAAAATCGAAGTTAACAATCGATATTTTTTAATATTTATAATCGATTAATCGATATTGTGTTAACCAAAATAAAATGTCGATATTATCTTCGAAACGATAATTTAAAGCATAGTTTATTTGCATGATGTTATAAATAAACAATAATTCGAATATGTTTAATGGAATTAAAACATGAAATACCCCCCGTTGCAGTAGACCTGCATACTCAGCGAATTTCAAATGCATAACCACTAATTTCACTCCAACATAATAAACAGGCTACATTACATTTTTTGTAATCTCCATAAGATTAACGTGAGGAGTGAGTATGCAGGCCTATTGCAACAGATATGAAAAAATTGGACGATCTATAGTAAGTATACTGTATATATAAACTATAAGAAGCCATATACTACGAAGTTTTAACAAGATATGTTAATGAATAAGGAATATATAGAACTTTTGTTATTATCCATTAGGATAACGTGGGGAATGAGCATGCTGGTTTACAGCCATGGAAATTTAAACCAATTTGAACATAAATTATGTATTATCATTGTTATTCTCATTGATAAATAATTAAACATGAATTTTCAGCTCTGGTTGCGGTGTCAGGAAAGGTGCACCTTTTATACTGGAACACGTATGTATTTTATGACCCAGTGTCTTACAGTAATATAGTTTTAAACTCACCAACATTAAAAGCACAGTTCTTAGCGTAACAAAAATCAAAAAGGCCATTTATATCAAATATTGAACATAATCATTCATACTACGTATGAATCTTGCTAAAATTATAAAAAACCGAACCTACCTCCTTCACGATTCTGGAAAAGAGAACTCGGCGAAGCGATGTATTTCGGGTAGTGAAGACTGAGTTAAATGATACGGATTTTTTTCAAAAATATACTAAAAATAAATATATTTTGTCCATTAAATTCAATCTTGTATAAACACTATAGGGAAACCGCATTGTGAGGTAATTCAATGAAGTCTGTCAGGTATTGGAGCAATGTCGGCTACTAGTGCGTTTAACTAAACTATGAATTGTAAAATATGGAACGAATAATAATGAAATTTTTATCATTTAAATATTATTAATGTAATGTAAATAATTAATGAGTAAACACATCAAATTCAACAACAACGCAACAAGTAATAGTTTAAAATGATAAGGATTATGATTAAAAATAGAGAGATATGCGCTGTAGCGCCTGCAATATTGTCGATGCAAAAACCGCAACGCTGTTGCGCCGTGACGTTTATATCTAAAAACTTTTAAAAATGTTCAAAATGATTAATTCAATAGAAAAACGAAGATTTGATCAAAACATAAGCTAGTAATCGATGTCATTAGAGTTTGGTTCTCGCTGGAAAGCAGTGCAGAACTTTTCGCATATATACGATCCTGCTTGCATCAGTTTCTTGGGAGGACCGATGCTTCTAGGCGTCAAAAGCCTTCGGGCTGTGTAAATACGTTCAGACCATATACATGGAATCAGCCCACTCACCCTTTACATGAGTGGGCACCCTTACGCCTTAGAAGCAACCTTTGTTCTCCCTTTTTTTCGAAATAAAAAAAATTATGCAGGTTTATAGTTGAAAACAACACTTTTCATTTTTTTTCTTTGTACTAACTTTGAGCGGTCAAGTAAAATAAAACGAGGTGGAAATTGTTGCCAAAAGGGGTAATTTTTTTAATATAATTTTGAAAAATTACTGCCGTAGTTTGGTTAACAACCAATTTTTTGTTATAAAGTTTATTCTTGCGGATCCAGGATGAAAAAGTCAATTTCAAACTGCAGTTCACGAAAATATAGTCGACTAAAACAATACAAATATGTCATCAAATTAAAAGTCTTAATCTCATAACTACAATGGTGCCAGTTATAAATGGTTTAGAGGCAGTTTCGAAGGAACGTTACAGGTGTACGTGTCAGGTGTTTTCAGGCATCATCTGATCTAGAACGTCAGGACGTGCTCCTAGATTATTAGTTTGTTCCAATTTACGATGTGTAAATTGCCTCTAAGTCATTAATGATTAATTGGCACCATAGTAATAGTTCGAAATTCAATCCTTTAATTTGATACCATTTTTTTTTTAATTTTTTAACTAATATGTTGCGTCATCTTGTCAGTTTCGGCGCAGTTTTGCCGGCACCGAATGGATTTTTGGATTTTTGTCGTTTTCATGGGGTAAATACTCTTAAAAATCGAAAATTTAAAAAATGTAAAACCTGCACATACCATGGTTTTATACCTTCAAGTCAAATTATTAAATAAGATCACTGGCTTTAGCTCTAGCTTTAGCTTTAGTTACACACACACGCGCGCGCGTGGAACTATTTTTGAGTTCCAAACATTTTGGACGAGAGGGTCGTTTTCAGTATTGTAAGGTATTATTATGCCCATTGATGTTTCCTCTAAATTCGAATCATACCAACTTATTTACTGTCTATAATTTCGACTCCTGCGAAGTCATTATCAAAGCTGTAAGAACGTTTACAATTTCACTCTTTGAATTTCGTCATGGATTTAAAATAATTGACATGATCACAAAACAACAGTTAAACAATTAAAATAATTCGCCAGTCGGCATCCACCCGTCAATGAACTGGTTGGTTTCCTGAACGGGTGCCAGCCGGCGAACGGTTTTAATTGTTTAAATTGCATGAATTGCTATTGATAAACCGATAACCACTCTCGATGCAATCGATAGCTCACCATCGACGCTGACGTACACACGTTTGCAGTTTTAGTACATATAAACGAACAGCTGACGTCCTCGACATAAGCTGATGCTTTTTCTCCCTAGGGCGAAAAAGAGCTTCTTTATTAGGCCCGCAACACATGTAATAAAAACTGCCGTTTTTGCAGCGGCATAGCGAAAAAAATTGAATGGTTCAATGAGTATATTCAAGAAGTATTGGTTAATCGAAATGGGAAGTGAAGGTACAGATTATTGCCTCAGGCTGCAGGACTGCCCGGAGTTGACTTTGATAGCACTCATCTTATCACTTGCACTTTGACATCACTTACTCCCATCCGCCTTCTTCCTAGCTAGGCCTCTTGTTTTATTTTTGTTTGTATTTAAATGCATTCCTACTCACTCTCTCCATGGTTATCATGTTTTTGTATGTATTTTCTTAGTAAATTATTTTTGTATTAATTTGCACTTTTACAACGGCTCGTACCCTCACGCATTTACCCATGTGGACACATTTCCTATTTAAAGTTCTTCTTCTATGTTAGTTATAAATTCAGTTTTGTTTAATCCGGTTGTTATAATTTGTTGGTACATATATTTGAAATAGAATAGTTTTGAATTTGAATATGGATTAGTGACAATCTTCGTTAAAATCGTTATGCGTATACATTTTTGAGGCTGAAAAATTTACAATTTTAAGGAAAAAAATTTTAAGAATAAAAAAATGTTAAGTATAAATGAACTTTAAAAACGAACTAATCGACTACTTGATCAGGATGTCGTTGGACTCATAGGATAATTTCAAGGAACAACAAATATACAAATTCCAATTTACTAAAAGCATAAAATGTACAAATCCAATACGGCTACCTACTGTACATTTATCAAGTATCACTTGGGTAAGTCGCGTTTTACGGAAGCCCAAAGTAATCATGCTAGAATCTTGACTGTCTGCATAGACATCACTTTTAAATTATAAATATCCACAAGAAATGGGATTTTCAAAATTTAAATTTTTTGGATGGTTTGTGTACCGCCCAACCCCTCAGTCAGTGTAAAAATATTCATAGAAGTTATACGAATTGATTGATTGATTGATTGGGGAGAGGGCGATTTAAACTACAACAAACAGACATTCTGCCATTCTGCCATATATTTCCGTCTTTAGCAGCTAAATGGTTTATCTGATCTTCAATGTGATTCAGATCTTAAGTCGAGAAACCGCCCTTAGCGTTTGCGTGTTATATGCCTCATAATATTCTCATGGGTCCTAATTTGGCTGAGTGGTTGGTGTGATGAAAGTTCTGAGTTAAACTTCCTGAAGTGGCAATGAAATGTTTTTCCATTCTGAAAAAATATTATTTATCTTTTAAGAAAACATTATTTACTATACGAGAGTAGGGCCTATCGTTTACCCACTTACTTTGGATTTCATTTAATTTCCGACATATTATTAAAGTAATGTCATTCTAATTTGGCCAACGAAACATTCATTGTAAAAAATTGTGATGAATATAATATTTTTGCCACCTGTAAAATAATTATGTTACTTTAGCATGAAGGTGCTACAATGACATGCTTGGTTAGCACAGTTTTTGTTTACAAGTTCCTTTCTATTACGTGCATAAACCACAAGTGTAAATATTTAATAAGTCATTCCATAAATAATTGAATCATTCTCATGTAACCTACGCCATGACCGTAGTTTAGATGCAAACCTCGTTGTTTGTAATGTAATGATTTGCTTGCACGGTTTCAGTTTTACCAATTTCGGTTGGTTTATCTAGGGTTAGATTCAGTTGGGTTACAAAATTATGTAATTAGATAGAACCCCTTCGCGAGACCCTAAACAAACAAACCTTCATTTTTATCGAGTTCCCTCTTAACGTGACACGGCAAAATAGGAAGTTTTAACAAAGCCCAGTCCAACTTTATAATACTTAAAGTAATTTGTTTAGGATATAATAAAGTAAAGGTTTTCATTAAATGAATTATTTAAAAAGAAGTTAGGGGAAAAGGAATAGTTTAAAACTAGTATTATTTACAGTTAGTGCAGCTACAAAAATGGCAAAATAAACCCAATCTGCACGATTTCTAAAAGTTATTTCTATAGATCATATCATTTTCAAACTCCTTAAAAACCGATTTAACAAATTTATTTAACCGACAGTAACTATAAATTGTAGGTAGCAAGGTTAAGGAGAGAAACAAACCAAAAAAAGAAGAAAAAGACATACAGGAAAAAGTGCCCGTCGAATTCCCCGAAAGAAAATGCCGCGGAAACACATTCCTCATTTTGCGTTCGCAGCAAATTGAAAGTGCTTATATAAATCATGTAGGCGGAGCCTCAAATAAAGTAGAATCAACTGATATAAAACTAGCATTTTCCTCCATAACATGGGATTTCATAACCTGAGAAATGAGTATGCCAGTTTATTTCAAAGGAAACGTGAAATTGAGAGATTTTTTACAATAATCCAGTAGATCTCAACTAGATGAAGCCATATACCAAGTTTTATTCACATTTGTTGAGAAATAAGCGAGATGTAGAATGTTATTCATTCCCTGGCCATAACGTTTACAATGGGACAATGTGCTGTGTTTACCACTGCTGATATCTCAGTAATCAAAGGATATAGAACAATGATTCAAAATAGTATTTTTTTTTATTTTGAGATGAATTCAATGATGACAATAAAAATTCGATTACTTATTTTTTACATGTAAAAGTTCAAAAATCTCATTTTTGGGAGGTTAATCGTCCATACCAAGGTCCGATCAGGCTGGTTTTCGAACTCGTTCGAGTTATTACAACTTTGAGTCTATGCCAAATGTAATTCAAATTGGACCATTTTTACGTGAGTTATCGTACTCAAGACACTGGCCGTAAATACTCAGATTTTATATACTACGTACACATATGGGGACCTCAAAAAGAAAAGTTATGATGGTCTCGGGCTTAGGTCTCAACACTACAGCAACAGCATCTTACATGTGGGGGGATTCGCTAAAAGAATAACATTAAACTATTTAAAAATCTAGATTAATAAACTTTGTCTCGTTGTATGAATTTATCATATATTAGTTCCTACTTGTAAGTACCTAACTACGTTTCTATTCTTCAGGAAGAATAAAAAATATTCATACAAGCTAGACGAATTGATTGATGCATGACAGTACAAAAATGTTAAAACTGTTTTCCACACTCCATCTTGGTGAATTTAATGAGTTTTTCTTGTTTGAGCGCAAGGCGCCTTCAACAGAAAGCCGGCAATTCACATACTGCACAAATGTTGCGTCACCTCTGATGAAGGAGTGATGACAAAGTCAGACATAGAAACCACTTCGTATCCAATGAGTGATCACAATGAATTACAATGGGGTCCATTTTTACTTTCTCTCCCCTATACATATTATATGGAGAAAGTATTGTTTTCGTCAAAATTTTCGAATTTGAGTTATCAGTGAATATATTTGTTTTGGTGCTCCCTGAATCCAAAAAAGTGGTTTTCGGAGTGGTGTCTGCCCGTCCGTGTGTGTGGGTGTGTGTGTGTGTTGATGTTTGGGTGTACGTAAACAAAGCTAGAGATGACACCAGTGGTCCAATTTTCACGAAATTTGGCATTAAGGTATAAAACCATAATATATCCAGACGTTTTTATCATTTTTTCAATTTTTGATTTTTAAGGATATTTCCCTCATAAAACCCAAAAAAAGACAAAAATCCAATTTTCAAAAACTGCTCTAACGATTTAGATAAAAACTTCATGGTTCGTAGTGCTTAAGATTTCAAACAAAATTAGACCACTCACATGTTTTTCTTAAGTTCCAGGTTCAGAAGTTATGGGGATTTAAGTTTTAAAAAATTTAAATTTTTCAAACTTACTTAAAATTGACATAATAAATCAAAATATACTTGCAATCAATAAATTGGGCTTGAAAAAATAAATAATCATGTTTGCCAATCATTACTCTCCGTAAACTACGTTGTCTAATGTTATTCTTGTGGTATAAGTTTAAAACCAATATCTCCGTTAATTGAAAACGATTTTGATAAATTTGTTATGTATTTGTGAGATTTTATTTTACTTCACTATATTATAGGTTTTCTTGCGTTAAGGGAGAAAGTACCTGTCAGTTTGCTGATACCGTTGACTTAACATCATTGAGCCTGTCGTGGGCCGTACCTAGGAATAAGGTATTAATTGACAGAGGACCCAGTGGAAAGGGGGTTCAGAGCTCTCCCATGGAAAGCTCACGATGTTATGCGATCGCTAACATAAGATAAAGTCATAAAAATATCAAGTGGATCTCAAGACATCCAAAATATTAATGGATGAAGGGTTCTTCCATATATTCAAAGTGAAATTTTATTAAGATTTTTCAAGGGTTACTTTCTTAGGTCAATTTGAGTTTTTTAATGTGAACTTAAAAGTCTCATATCAAGTAAAAAAAATCTTTCAGCCAAGTAAATTTTTCAGAAATAATACAAATGATTCTGTTCATATGGGCCTCCTGACTTGAGAACCTCAGTACATACATGCACACATGAAATTTTTTTTAATACAAATAATCAATATTGACCCAATACATTGCCTTTGCCTCTTATGCTGTCTACACACACACACACACACACACACACACACACACACACACACACACACACACACACACACACACACACACACACACACACACACACACACACACACACACACACACACACACACACACACACACACACACACACACACACACACACACACACACACACACACACACACACACACACACACACACACACACACACACACACACACACACACACACACACACACACACACACACACACACACACACACACACACACACACACACACACACACACACACACACACACACACACACACACACACACACACACACACACACACACACACACACACACACACACACACACACACACACACACACACACACACACACACACACACACACACACACACACACACACACACACACACACACACACACACACACACACACACACACACACACACACACACACACACACACACACACACACACACACACACACACACACACACACACACACACACACACACACACACACACACACACACACACACACACACACACACACACACACACACACACACACACACACACACACACACACACACACACACACACACACACACACACACACACACACACACACACACACACACACACACACACACACACACACACACACACACACACACACACACACACACACACACACACACACACACACACACACACACACACACACACACACACACACACACACACACACACACACACACACACACACACACACACACACACACACACACACACACACACACACACACACACACACACACACACACACACACACACACACACACACACACACACACACACACACACACACACACACACACACACACACACACACACACACACACACACACACACACACACACACACACACACACACACACACACACACACACACACACACACACACACACACACACACACACACACACACACACACACACACACACACACACACACACACACACACACACACACACACACACACACACACACACACACACACACACACACACACACACACACACACACACACACACACACACACACACACACACACACACACACACACACACACACACACACACACACACACACACACACACACACACACACACACACACACACACACACACACACACACACACACACACACACACACACACACACACACACACACACACACACACACACACACACACACACACACACACACACACACACACACACACACACACACACACACACACACACACACACACACACACACACACACACACACACACACACACACACACACACACACACACACACACACACACACACACACACACACACACACACACACACACACACACACACACACACACACACACACACACACACACACACACACACACACACACACACACACACACACACACACACACACACACACACACACACACACACACACACACACACACACACACACACACACACACACACACACACACACACACACACACACACACACACACACACACACACACACACACACACACACACACACACACACACACACACACACACACACACACACACACACACACACACACACACACACACACACACACACACACACACACACACACACACACACACACACACACACACACACACACACACACACACACACACACACACACACACACACACACACACACACACACACAGGCAAACCACATCCCATTAAACTAATAACTGTATGTAATCAATTAACTATTGACTGACTTGCTTTGATTAACGATTAACGTAATCAAATCGCAATTCCTAAAACTATAAGAAATGTGCTGATATAAAACAAAGGTTATCCCTGAACAACTGTGGATTTTTGTTTATGATGACAATATAGAACATTTATTACAGAGACCGACTGAATTTATTCCTCTCAGGTAGACTAGGGCCTAACAAGAACAAATGAGACAGCCTGAGTACCGGGAATGTCAACCGAGAGAAAAACTGCTACTACATACATTACTGGTAAACTTTGCATTCCCCTCTGCCAAACAATAACCTCTTCTTCTACAATTATTTCATAAATTTTACAATTTACATTAGCGAGTTGATTTCCTAATCAACTCAAGTCTACGCACAGACCACCAAAGGTCCATGTAGACTTATTTCATTTGTTAATTTTTTTTTATGACGCAAGGAACATAAATTTTGTATTTTGACTAAGGTTTTTTATTTTATTTATTTTTTTTTAATGTTGGCCTTTAGATATGTATTAATTTTAAGTCGTTTCCTTGCTTCCGTTATTGTTAGCAATTAATTTAAATATTTAGAAAATTGTAATTATAATTTTATGTGGAAATAAAAGTGATTTGATTTGATTTGATTTGATTTGATTTATTAATTTTATTGTTTTGTCATTTCTTTTAAATTATTACGGTTATGTGGATTTTGAATACAATCAGGCTGAATTTCTATACACTATCAAATATAAAAAAATGAGAATTTAGTGGTTAATCACCATAGAACGCAATCAGCAACAGGGTATAATATTAAAAAAAATCAGCAACCTAGATTTTTATATTTCATTTTCAGAAAATACAAAATGAAAATTTGTAACGTTTTTTAGGAAACTTTTGGGCTAAAATTCACCAGGTTTATTGCTTCGTTTTAAAATATTTTGTTTAAGTTATCGGATTCGCCCGTGAGACCATACAATTCCTTTGCCAACAAATTGATTAGAACTCGATCCATCAGCAATTGTGTTAAATAATATCCTCCTTGCAACAGAGCAGTATACTCGACAAATTTCAAATGCGTACACTGAGAAAAATGTTTAGTCGGCATGGTAAATCAACATTAGCATGCTACTGTACGTTACATACGTAAATACGTCTGTTTCACCGTTAGTACGTAGGAAATACCATGATAGAAAATAAGCGGCATGGTGTTTCACCATGCCATGGCAGTCTGTCCTCGTTTTGGCACCCTTAAAGTATGATTCATACGGCTTTTTCTCTCAGTGTACTAACATATTTCAATCCAACATAGCATATTATGAGATGTTTTTGTAATTCATAAAAATAACATGGGGAATGAGTATGAAGGTTTTATACAATATTTATGTTAAAACTGGGTGGTTTTGATTCAACATGAAGTAGATCTGAACTAGGAGAGGCCATTAACAAAGCTTTATTAAGATATGTTAAGAAATAAGGAAGATAGAATTTTTTTATTTCCCATGAGGTCAACATGAAGAATGAGCATACAGGTTTGCTGCCACAAAAATGTAAACATCAGGAATTTTAGACTAAGATATCATCTGTATGAAGCTTCAAACCAAGTTTTATTAAGATATATAGAGAAATAAGCGAGATATAGAATTTTACTTATTTCCTACGAAGAATTAACTGATGACTTGAACTTAAATAGGGACGATGTGTTTACTGCTTTCAATATCTTGGTAACCAATAGTCACAGAGCAAAGATTCAAAATACTAAATCTTTTTTTTCAAGCTAAATTCAATGGTGTGAAAAAAATTATTATTTTTATTTTTCTGTGTTATTAGCTCAAAAAAACAGTTTTATGGGGTTTAACCCCCTTAACCCCCCATACGGTTTCTGAACTGGTTCCAATAATCGCTACTTTACATGTCTATGCCAAATATCATTCAAATCGGACCATTTGTATGTGATTTATTGTGCTTAAAGACATATATATTAAAGTGCACAAATGGCGTTTGACTATTGCTTGTAAACTTAATGACAATAACATATTTTTCATTTCTTTTATGAAAGTTCCAAGTTCATACCTCTGAAGCGGTATTGGTATTTTTGATTCAAACTAATAGAGATGCAATTTTATAAGTCCAAGAAATTCAAGTATTTCTAAGATTAAATTTCAAAATTAGAATGTGTACACAAATGTTAATTAATTCGTACCATTTGCCCATCTTGAGGGAAATGACATGTCTAATTACTATGCTCTCTTCAATTTAAGTAAAATGCGTTAGTTTTTGAGTGATTGAGGAACAATATCGATGATTCACATGGGAAATATTTAGTTGACAAATCATCGTAAAATATTTGATTTTTAAATTTTTATATTTAATAATTAATATTAGCAAACGGTTTAACCTGAGAAATCGTTATCCGGACAGTACTGAGTCCCGAGGGATCCGCATAAGAGGGAGTCCACGGTATGTTGTTTGCTGACTGAACTTAGGTGGAATGGGTCATAGGTTATGGGGTCTTTGTGGAAGCAAGAATGTAAACTGGAAGGCAAATCTAAATAAGACTCACAATTTGCTTTACATATTTTATTGGTAGGATTGGTATATAAATACATTACATTGTCATTAGTAAGTTTTTCAAAATTGAAGGGGTCCCGCCAGTAACGTTGTAAGCGACATAGAGTAAATTTTTCAGGAAACAGAAAAAACAAATAATTGGGAATATAATGATGGATACATGTTTTATTTGCTATATCAATTATAATTCCATAATATTAGTTGAATTGTAAAGTATCACAATATTACCTCAAGTAGTAAAAAAGTTATTACAAAAAAATGTGATTTTCAAATTACAATAACGTTGTAAATGACAGTGGTTTGCATCATTGATGCAACTGCAGGGCTAACAGCACGTGGTTCAACCTCTGCTAGTGCTACCAACACAAGAGATATCAACAAGAAAATGCCCTGCACTTGCAGGATCTCTTTTACAACCTTACTGCTTAATAATCACAATTTTGAAAAACGTCATTTTGGTGAAGTATGGGCTGTAGGCCTGAGTTGTAAGAAATCAGGGTAGGATAGGGGAACCAGCAGGCGTACCCAGTGGTTCAAGCTGCTAAAGAGCACACAGAAAAGCAAAAAACAAAAAATCTAAATGAATTTTCAAAGCCTTTGGGCCCATCTTTAGATAGTAGGGAACCAGAGGCTCTGGAAATTAATTTTGATTTTGTGTTTTATGCTTTTTTGTGTGCTCTTCAGCAGCTTAAACCACCAGGTAAGCTTGCTGATTCCCCTATCCTACCCTGATTTCAATTTTGAAAAATATGTCGCTTACAACACTGGTGGGACCTTTTCAATTGAACAATAAATTTGTTATAATACAACATAAATCATGTATAGAGTGTTTATATATAAATCATATATAGTGTTACCTTTTATTAAGCGAGGAACAATAATCAAGGGGCATAAGGAGGCATTGTGTATAAACGACACAACTTATAATAATAAAAGTAATGTAATGACGAATGTAGCTTTGTTCAAGGAAATGTATATTTTAATTATTTATGATAGTTAAACTAAAGGTTCAGGTCATGGTGTTGAAATTATTTTATAAAACTTTCTAAAATTATAGTTGATAATGTACAAAACCGAGAACCTGAAACCGAGGAAAGGAAAAAGTAAATTGAATGGAAATTAAATTTATTTTTGTATCAAACAGTTTCTATAAATTCACAGTAATAAATACAGGAAGAAACTCAAACAAAGCATTTGAATTTATCACATCTTTTCAAAATGATACAATATTTAATAGGTTAAGAGATGTTAAACATTTTCCTGAATTTATCGTCGTATTTTATGTACTTAAAATTCATTTTTCATAAAGACCATTTTTTATTCAAAAATTTTAATCTGCATACAATTAGTGAAAACTTTTAAAAACTAAGGTAATAGTTATAATGAAAAAGAAGCGATAAGAACTACTTCGGGTCTTGAATGAAAACCCTTCAGAATCATCGCTTTAGACAATCACTGTAGGACTGCTGTTTTGGCTAAAAATAGAAATTTTAAAAGAGCTCAAAACTCAAGCTAAGATTTTTGGGCTCACAGATAAATTAAGATTTAATTAATTTTTTTCACCCCTTATATTTTGTTCATTTAAAAATTAAAATATTAATTTAGCCCTGAGGACATGTTGGCTAATATAAAAAAAAGAAAAATTTAGCAATTTCTCAAAAAAAATTAAAAAAGCAAAAAATAAAAAAATAAAAAAAAAGCAAAAAATAGCATTTTTTATTTTTTTGCAATTTTTTTTATTTAGTAAGATAAATTTTACTTTCTTCCTCTCAGAGCTTTCAGTTTAAAACTCGTATTACACGGAACACGATTTCTCTATCGATACACACTCCGCCTAACGTAACCTAACCTAAGACAAGCTAGTGGGAGGTCTCCATGAGGGCGGGGGAGGTGAGAGTGACCCTCGGGGGATTCCTCCGGTTGTTTCTGGCCGTATTTATAGCCTCACGTCGGGGTGTGGTGCTGTGAGTCAGGGGGATGACCTGGCCCGTGGGGACGTCGAAGAACATGGCGGGAATGAACGGGGGGGTCGGAAGCCCCAAGTCGGGGCCCCCGGACCAGCCGGTCGATCGGTCATTTCTCCCTCGGGTGGTACGGTCGCTCCTCCCTCGGTTGTTCAGCCGTCGGTTGTAGTCCCTGGGTCTCACACGCCGTGGTTTACATGTCATGGCGTACACCAAGTAGGACATGTTCAAAGCTCCAAAACCGACAAAAAAAACTGTCAGTACTTTGGCCCAGACAGCTGAAACACACAGTTTAAATTAGCAGTTATTATGTGACCCAACAAAAAATATATACAGTACCCTAATAAATATCCCTAAATAAAATTGTCAGTACAGTACCTGGTATTTTGTATGTATTTTACAATAAAATATGCAAAATATACAAGTATAAAAATTCAATATGTATTATATATATTTATTGTACATGCAGTATATTTCCTTATCAGGTACACTGTCAGACTGTCATTATAGTTCCTTTTAATATTGTGTATATTTCTAAACAATGTTTGTGATCTCAGCAATATAATTTTTGGTTTTCTTTTTTTCTTTCAAAATTTTACCATTCACTTTCAGTCTGGAAAATGAGAGGACATAATATCCAAATCAACCAGCTTTGGCTAGTTTTATTAGAGCCATAATTTTAAGTTGACATAGTTTGACTGATGACCAATAGAAGGTGCTCAGTCATCTCATTTTACCACACCTAGTCATATGAAATGAAAAGTTGAAAAAATAAGTGAAAAAATCATGAAGATTAGGGACAGCATAACTTTATATATATCATTCCTAATGCAATCATGAGTTAAAAATTATTCAAACAAACCACAGAACAAGAACACACCACTGAAACTAAAAACAAGCAAAAATGAACTAAAATGATTACTGTGCCATCGTACTCTAACAGAGGAAAGCAAAATTTATAATTTACTTGCAACTGTGCAAGAATTGAGAGGATATATCATTATTGGATGGTAAATTACTTTTTTCCTCAATAGAACGTGGTAAGAGACCGTCCATAAATTACATAACGCTCCAGGGGTGAAGGGGGAGGTTTTCAACAGCATTTTGCACTGTTACACGGGAGGCAAGGAGGTTGAAGACAACATTACCAATTATCAAACTTAATTTGTTTATAGCTTAAATTTGTTTTAAGAAATTCCCTTAAATATACATGTTTGTCTTACTATTTTTGGTAGGGGGATTTCTTTACCATTAGGTAATTTTTAAAGGGGATTAGTGCCATTATTATAGTTAAAGTGAGGGGGGTCTGAAAAGGCTGAAGAGTTACAGTAGACTCCTTCTTATCCGAACACCTTTTAACCAGATATCGGCTTAATCGAAACACACTCCACGGAAGTGACAAATATTTTAAACCGGAAGATTTTTATCAATATATTGGTTTAACTGGATGTGTTGTGCAGGAAATGGACTATACTGCTTTTATGATTCTCACAAGAAAGATTGTATACCAGTAAACACAAGTCTACATCAGAGTATTGGCCTATACAGTGTGCATTAGAGTTATAACTTAACGTGTTTTAAGGAACGTCGGTTTAACCGGAAAACCCGTTATCCGGAAGGGTATCCGTCCCGAGGTGTGTGGGTAAGAGGGTGTCTACTGTACCTAATTTAGAAACGGACCTAAGTGGCTTCCAATTCAAATTTATTTCATAAATTGCCTGAATACATAAGTACATAAAATTTATCTAAATTTAAGCCAGCAAAATCTAACTTAAACTTCTCTTACGAAGTTCAAAAGTCGATTGGTGTTTGGAAATCTTCTGGTGCTTGACTGATACATCAGTAACATTAGCTTCTGTCGAGTTTGGTGGGGACGTGGGTTCGTAGTCAAGAAGAACTTGTTGGTGAGAAGGGTCTTCATCAAGAGACGGCGTTGCGAAGTTAATGTTGAAGCAAGTCGCGAGAGCGACAGCCAAAAGAACGGCAGCAGCTGGGTGGGATCGCATCGTTGCTTAGTTCACCTCGACCTAAAGTCACCAAATAAATGTTTTCAAAATTATTACAGTGCACTCCTGATTATTGGAGCCCCAGTAATCTGGGACTCTGGGTTATCCAAGGTTGTTTTAAGATAATATATATATACAAACACAATATATATAACACAAATCTAGGTTATTATGGAGTACTGGTATCAGTGAATGTTCATTTAAATTATTAACTGAAAAAATGAATAAAATACCCAATTAATTACTGAACATGTTGCATTTACTTTAAATAAAATACAAGTTAATCACGTTATTATTATGTTCCAACCAAAAATAAAATATATATAATTTTTTTTAATAAAACTTTAACTTTAACATGTATTTTATTTAAAATAAATGTAGTAATTAGATATTTTATTCATTTCTTCGAGTAAATAGTTTAAATGAACATTCAGTGATACCAATACTCCAGAATAACCTAGATTTGTGTTTCAAATCAAAATCTCAAGCAGACGAAGTGACCAAGTCATTTCCTGGATGCAGGGAGGTAGTTCACTATTGTAGAGCAATGGTGAATTTGACTTGCTCAAATTTTCGGCGAACTATTTGCCACATGAGGCCTTTGAGAGTGGCACAGAAACGAAATAATGCCCATCGTACCAATACACCACTACATTCGTTTTGCCCTACATTCAACTTTGATTAACGGAAATTAACAACCAAATGTTCTTACGAATGCAAACATGCGTTACATGACCAATGACGGTTTCCCTTGACAGGTGTATTTTATAACTGTTTGCTATCCTTATGCAACGAACACAAGGAATAAGGAATTCCTATTGATATTTTGGAATTTTGTAGTACAGTATTTTTGGTACTATACTTAAATAATTTTTTTACTTCAAATTCTCTTTTACTGGCCTACATAAAACAATTATGTTACAGGCATTACACTTACTATTATGGCCTCGACACTTTGACCTCAAAATATAAACATCCTCAGGACTATCTGGAATTCCTGGTATCCGTGGCAGCCTTGGTCTGGACGACCTCGGATAGTCAGGAGTGTATGGTGTTTGATTTATCAGTTTAAAAAAGTAATATGATTAAAAAAGGATATTTATGGAAGAAATATAAGATATATTTATGAAAAAATAATAAAGTGGGAAAGAAAACTAAAACCCTAGGTTTTAAGAAGAAAAAAAACTATTAAAGAACATTTGAAAAAAGGAATAGATAATGTACGAGATGCTCTCTAACCCCAGATGTACCAAAACCTGAAATAGTCATCAGGCAAATGAAAATGAGGTTTTAAAAAGCCTTCCAAAATATTTAATGTAAAACTTAGTTATTTTTGTAAAATAATATTTGTTGTACAGTGCAAGGAATGCAAAATAAAAATATCCAATTGCAGCAGATAAAAAAATGTCCTCATTGACTCAATTTATTTCAAATTCTTAAACAAATAATTTAAAGAAAGCCTAATATCAAATAAATTCAAGTGATCCTGTAGGTAAACATTCAAAAATAATTTCCATAAGAATACTCACTTCCCAGAGTATGCAGGTTTGCTGTCACAGAAATAAAAAAAATAAGGGATTATGAGCTATATTATGGAATATCTTTAAAGGATGAAGCAATATACCAATTTTTATACAAATATGTTGAAAAATAAATAAGGCACGACTTTATTAGTACCTAAAAGGTATACAATTAGAGTTATATTTTGTCAGGTTAACATTGGGGGGGGGGGGAGTAAGTATGCAGGTTTGCTGCCTCAGGAATACAAAAATGTTGGTATTTTAGCCCACAATCATTAAAAGATGAAATGCTGAAAACAAATACATTAAACCATTATCCTAGAAATAACAAAGTCACAATCTGCAACTGTATGATTTTTTCAAAATTTTTGTGATTCTACTACTTTTAGAGTTCTCTTTCCTGCTTTTTATCTAGGTTAACTTAGTCTTGTTATCTTCTACGTTCTTTCTCAACTAAGGACAGAATTAAATTTCAGATCCCGAAACGTCATGAAACTTGTTTTTAGTAATCAGTAATATAAAATGTCCGAAAAAATATAAAAACAAAACATAAACTCACCACAACCAACAATGAATTTCAAACAAAAAAAATATATTAGTTTGTCTTTCTCACAATACAATTATTGATCATAACAAGACATTAGCACCGAATATTTTCCAAAACTAATAAAAAAACCGCTATTTAAAATGTCCATTTTAGGGAAACTTAGATATCCGAAAATTGCCTGACTTTAATTGAAATGTTTGTTAGAATCACCTTTTTTAAAGAAACAATATTGCGGATCCAAATCTGATCTACATATTTATAAATAAGGCTGGACCAATTACAAAAATCCAAAGCTGAGGGTCCTTTTTACGTTTTCTTTTGTAACCAACAAAGTATTTTATACACCTAAAAATGAGTAATGTCATTTGAAATCCATGATCAATATTATGAAATTTCAGTTGGGTTTTCCCCATCTGAGGGAGGTAATCTAAAACTGAACGTCTGTCACTCAGCATGTGGAATGTTGGCATGCCTCACTCATTTTCACATTTCTTTTATTAGGTAAATTACCTAGGTAATTGATTCCAATCGAGGGAATAACATAATTTCGCAATAATATAAACAATATAAATTATTTTAATCATAATTAGTTTTTATTAATCAGTGATAGAAAATGCCCGAAAAATAAAAAATAAACAATATAAACTCACCATCACCAACCATGAATTTAAAAAAATTTCCAAAACTAATAAAAACTTGCTATTTAAAATGTCCATTTTAGGGAAACTTAGATATCCAAAAATTGCCTGAATTTAATTGAAATGTTTGTTAGAATCACTTTTTTAAAGAAACAATATTGCAGATCCAAATCTGATCTACATATTTATAAATAAGGCTGGACCAATTACAAAAATCCAATGCTGAGGGTCCTTTTTACGTTTTCTTTTGTAACCAACAAAGTATTTTATACACCTAAAAATGAGTAATGTCATTTGAAATCCATGATCAATATTATAAAATTTCAGTTGGGTTTTTACCATCTGAGGGAGGTAATCTAAAACTGAACGTCCGTCACTCAGCAAGTGGAATGTTGGTATGCCTCACTCATTATCATATTTCTTTTATTCGGTAAAGTACCTGGAAAATCCAATACAATAGGTACCTTGATTCCAATTGAGGGAATAAAATATTTTAAGAATAATATAAACATTATTGTTTAATCATCATTGCTCAGTTAAAAAAACTAAAGAAATTTCAAAAATTTGGGGGTAAAGCAAACCCTCTAGCACCCCAGTAAATCTGCCCATGGACAGCTCATTTCCCAATAATATAAACATTACAAATTTTTGAAATCATCATTGCTCAGTTAAAAAAAAATTAAAGAAATTTCAAAAATTTGGGGATACAGCAAACCCTCTAGCGCCCCAGTAAATCTGCCCAAGGGTAGATGATGGGTCTGCAGTGGCATAGTGGTAAAACGTCTAGAGAGAGAATGCTAAATTAAAATGTTTGCCAAACTAAAAGGAAAGTAATATTTACATGATACTATTTCCTAAAATAATTTTTTGTACTAAGAAAAAGTAGTGGGGAAATGACATTTCCTCGCGTTCGCCCTCCATTACTTCACTGTGGGTCCGTTCCTTTCATCGCAGCCGCTCAAGTGCCAGGGGTGGGTAACAGAGAGAGCCCCCAGTGGCCAACTCAGTGTTCACTGATAATAAAAAAACACTATACTTATCATAAGGTTATTTGGAAAAATAAAAAAGTGTATAAAGTATTTGTCTAAAATCTAAAAAATTTGTATTTGAAAACTAAGTCAGTAAAAATAAAAAATAATATGGAAAAAAATAAATACTAGAACATAAATAGCTAGGAAGGAATTTATTTGTTTGAATAGATTTGAGCACTTACCTGGGATCACTTCTGAGTCACCTCTGCCGGACTAGGATAACAATCTGCAAGCTGTGAAAAACTCCGCCGAAATGCGCGCCAGTGGCTGAGGCGGGGTTTAAATACCGGACGGTGAGGTGGAAGGGGATAAGGAAAAGACGTCATGTCATGACGGCTGTGTGATAAGGTGAAGTAATTGAGGAATTTTGGAACCATTCAAACTGCAAACCTGACATTACTAAATTATTGTTATATTCATCTTTACCCCTTATCTCCTTAACTAAAAGGTTTTAATGTACCGAGCTTTCTCTTTGAAGGAGAACTCTTAAACCTTTTAACACAGGGTAAAGAAAAAGTAAGAATAAGAACAATCACACCCTTTTTCAACTCTCTATTGGGTTAGGCTAGGAAAACTAAATTCACCTCAGCTGAATGGGTGGATTTCTGGGGGTTCCAGGGGGTGCCCGGCACCCCCTGATTTTTGTTGAATTATTTGGCAGAAAATGGTGCATCAATTTCCAATATAACTTTGAATCAGCTTTGACATAAATTACAACGGGTTGTTACTAAATAAAATGAACAGATATTTACTGAAGTATGCCTGCGAACGGACTATTTAAATAGGAATTTGATGTCTGAAATTAAGCATACAATAATTCATAAGTGAGGTGATCTGGCACCCCCAAAAATTAAGACCTAAATCCGCCCATGCTCAGCTGTGAGTAAATTCACTTTTTGGTAAGGACTTGTGCATCTTTCCCCAAAAACATTTCTGACAACATCCTGACAATATAATACCTCATTGAAACCAGGATACAACCAAGGGTGATCGAAGGATCCACCAAGAGTGCAGGACCAGACAGTGGTGTCGTTGCAAAAAATTTTAGGGGGGAGGTCACCTGATTTTCCTTGAATTTCTCTACTGAAATCATTTAATTGAAACATGCAAATTAATCAGAAAAAGTATTTTTGATCACACCGCCTTAAAGACCTTAATAGTTGGGAAATTTGGTATCCCAAAAGCCATGACAAAATTAGTGGATGCTTAGAGGAGTTGGGAGATTAGTGGATGCTTAAAGTGACGTGAGCCGTGCGACTGTGTAAGATCTTCATACTTTGGAACTGAAGCTTAAGAGGGGGCTCCAGTCCTGCGCGACTACCTTTATTCACCCTCATTCATTGGTCTTAACCAATGATAACTTTCAAATTCATTACAGTGTCAAGTGATCAATCAAAATCGTTGATTTATAGTTCATTTCAAAGAACAAAAAATCTAACAATTCCAGTGAGCAGAATTTTGATATTGTTTTTTATTTGTTTAGTAATAAATCACAAAAAATGAGATTTTCAGAATTTTTAATAAATTATTCTAAATGTGATATCAAAATTCTGCTTACTGAAATAGCTAGATAATTTTTTGTACTTTGTAATGAGCTGAAAATTAACGATTTTGGTTGAGTGGTTGAGCTTGTACTGAATTTGAAAGTTAACATTGGACTTATGGGAGGAGCAAGTATAAACACAATATTTTTCGTGACTGGAAAACCCCTCTTGAATATAAATATAAAAATGTAATTAGGACAAATAATGACAGCACTCGAATGTAATTTTTTACGCTAAAATTATATTTACTTTGACAAGTTGTACTGTAGGTTATTTGCCAAAAAGATATTTAGAAAATCAAGGGCTAAGAGTACTAAGAGTATAGAAATTTGATTGTAGTTGAAGAAGGATTAGTATTCACAGTAATTTGAATTTGGTTGTAAAATTACTGCAAAATAACATTTTAGTTTAAGCCGAATTATTTGTGCAATTTATTTCAATTTCAGTTTATGTTTCCAATTACCTGATTTCAACTAGAAATTCCCAAAATTGTTAATTTCAAATTCTAGGGGGGAAGACTCCCTCCTCACCCCTCCCTGAGCAACGCCCCTGGGACCAGACTGGGTATCAGGGTTCAGAGGGCCCCTAAAGAGGCGGGGGGGGGGGGGGGGGGGGTGGATAGAGAATCTGTTCACACTGGGTAGCCAAAGGACTTATCTCTACTGTGAAAGTCAAATCTCCCCAATGACCCGGTGACCTCATCAATATTCTGTAATAAACAAATCAGCGAACTGGCTAGAGTGATTATTGTGCTTAAGGATGGAGAATGTTAAAGTAAGTCCGAAGGCCCACTTTGAGATTTACTTCCTCTGCTGCTTTGTCCTGAAGTAAATTAAACACTCCTTATCCGCTGTCAATTATAGCCTGAAAAACAAAAAAGACAAATAAAGTAAAACAAATTGTTTGCTAGACAAGAGGATGTACCTTTATTTTTTAAGTATTTTCCATTGGTGATGTCTTTCGGTTATTTTTAAAATTAAAAGTGTCAAAATAAGTATATGTATACCATTTACTTTAAACATTGTATAATAAAATAATTCTTTCCCAAATATGGAGAGGTAGAATAAAATTAGAAGGGGTGGATCTCAGCCTTTCTTGTATGCTGCAAAGTCACTAAATCTTTTTGGAACTGAAGAATCGCTGTAAATGATGAAGTCTGAAACTTATCACAACACTGTACTTATGTACTTATTCCTGTTTTGTTTTCTTTTGGTCTCTGGTTAAATTGTCATAGCAAGCTCTTCACTTAAAATTATTTCTAGCAGGGTTAATCTGCAGGATGATGACATGCTGATTGGTGCATAAAATTCTTGCTTTACAAGATGTTTCCTTTCAGAAGAACCGGCGGGAGGCAAAGTAAATCCATAAGAATAACATTGAAATCAATAATTCAAAAATTAGAGCACCTTCGAATTTCCACACACATGCAAATATGTTGTAGCTCAACAAATGCAGGCGCTAACAGCTGATGTAGTGGCAGGAATAATCAAATAAATATAACATTAAAAACAATAAGATATAAGAACGTCTAAGATTTAACCATGTAAGAATGTTGTAACCAGGGCTGTTTTTAGGGCCTCAGGGATCCTGTGCAAAATTCTAAATGAGACGCTTATGGCCTCGCCAAAAGTGGTGACATTTTTCAGCTCATCAATAAAGTCTGGGAGTTAAAGTGTGGTCTCTGATTAACTCCAAATCCCTCATTTATGGGCGGGCCCGCCCGTCGCTGTTTTTTTGTCCACTGTTTTCGCCCTGGGGCATTTTTAAGCCCAAGGCCCAGGGAGCTTGCCCTGTGCGCCCTTAGGTGAATACAGCCCTGGTTGCAACAATCAGCTGATCACTGGTGCATGCATGGTTGCAGCTACCCGGATGCAGGCACTGATAGACAATAGACAATAGACAAAATTTCTTTATTAACATATTCGCCAGGAACAGTAATAGGGTCACAAATTCAGAACATTGGATGTTGTAAATTGAGTAATACAATGGAGTGGTAAAATATCTGAACAATACAAACATATTGTTATTTTTTATTACTTACTAAGTCAATAAAATAAATGTTTATGGTAAGGATATTTATTATTTAGGTGAGGGAAAAATGTTGTGTGTGTTTCGAGAGTAAAGCACTTTGTCCCCCTCGTGAAAATTGTCGCCCTCAACAAGCTTGGGCGCCAACATTTTCACTTGTGAGACAATGTTGTACTTTACTCACTCAACACACAATCAACTATTAAATTCTATTTAAACTTATGTGGTGTTTAGTAATACCTGGGGAAATGTACGTCCGGTACATCAAAACACCACAGGGTCTTAAGGCAACATTGTAAAAACATTGTAATTTTATTTCACCATTATTTATGACCTTCATGTTTGTAAGATCTCATTAAGTTTCAAAACTTCTAAAATATTGAACAGCTTGGGTCATTTCCTTTCCAGCTGTTAGTAAATAACATGGTTTTCCAGTGAAATGACCATTTTGAGATTGGTGTGTTTCCCACTTGTGAAGTGTTAGTGAAGGTCAGTGGCGACAGAACCGGGGGGGTCAGCTGACCCCCCTGAAATTTTAGGAAGGGTCATGGGGGTCAAGGGTCAGGGGTCAGGGTTTTCAAGGGTTTGTGGTTCATAAAAAAGTTGAAGGATATAAAGCATTCTGTACATGTTTATTATTTATTTTTTTTGTACATGCAATAATTCTACAAAAAGGCTTTGTATTTCTTAGTAATTTCATGTTTGTAATTTTTATTCATGAATACCGTTATTTAGCCCCAGTGTACACACTTACTTGGTTACTTACTGCTTGAAGAAAAATGTGCTTGAGGTAGCTTAAAAACACGTTTTTAGGCTTTTATTTTCAACAAATTCCCCCGGACCCCTCCTTCCACTGGGGGGTTTCCCGGATGTAGACCCCCACCATAGGTTTCTGATCCCCTAACAAAAATCTCCTTCCGCCGCCCCTGGTGAAGGTATTTATCATGCAGGTACACACATAATAATGTTTGTATGTGATAGTTTATGCTTTTCACTTTTTAGTAGGGTACTTAATAATATATTACAAAATAGTGAGCAAAGAAATTTAATTTTTATATCGGTTCTCATATGAGTAAACATTCCAAATATGGTTCTATATAATTTTATGTACCCATATATCTGTGCGTCCATATGTAACTTATATGGGGCATACTGAGAGTAAATTGACATACCCTTATAAGTTCGAAGCTCAGAATTTGTGGTAAACATGAAGTAAATAATCCCTAAAGGTATATATACCTATTTGTGATTGTAGGGTGCTAAAGTGGGTAAAATTAAAGATTGTAATTGTATTTTTAAAATAAATCTTTTTTGAGATTTTTATGACCCAGTTTTTTGTAAAAACTTATGGTCATTATCTGTAATATTTGCAAAAAATAAAATAACTGGAAATGACTGAAATGACGAGTCATCTCAAAGACGTCATCACAGGATCAGAGCAGTTTGTCTCTCTTATCCAAGGCCAGGTAAATATTGCTGATTAGATGCATAAGGCTAGAATTTCACTTATTTCATCAATTCGTAAGTGATAAAGCCATTTGACGTCAAGTGATTTGACGTCAACCTATGTTGATCACAACATATGGTATTTGCTTTCTCAACTGTTTATAAAACACTTTACACTTAAAATTATTCTCGGTAGAGGAATAGGCCTACATTCCAATTCCTTACTGTTGGAATTGGAATGTATCTTATCATCAGTTTGTTGATTTGCTGTCTTGACGTTACAACTGACGTCAATCTCACAAGAGTTTGTTGATGTCGTACATTTCAGAATTTGACATTCCAGAGATAGTCAAATGGTAAAATATTTGCTGTCCATAGTCAAAAACCAGGGCCGTCATGGCCACAGGGGCGGTGCCCCCCAAAAGAATTTTAATCGCGTGCAAAACAATTTTAGAAAATCTACAATCATGTGTTTATTTTAATAACATTGTCTTTAAAGTAATACATTAATAATCTTTTGTAGGCTATGTTTGTTTTTATTGCTTTACTTTCTATCTGGACACATTCCAACTTGAATATTATAAAATCGGTTAAATAGGATTGTTGAAAATATAAATGATTAATTTTATGTTTCCTTAGAATTCTGACACAGCTTGTACTTAAGTGTGGGGCTTAAGACATTCTTAAATTATGTACCTACAGTACTCGTAATTTTTTTTATGAAAAGGGGGCCCTTCTCACAAATTTTGCCAGGGGGCCTTAAAGTTATTGTTACGGCCCAGTCAAATAACCAAAAAAATCGCTGTCTACAACCGAAAACCATTTCTCACATGACTTGAAAGTCACTTTGAGATGGTCCTCTCACCTCAAAAATCTACTCAAGTCAGCAGCTAAGTTGAATCAAGATCTACTGGTTGAAAGTACCAAACTATTTATAATATTATAATGAAAACAAATAGGATATGCCTACTGTTATCAATAATTGCTAGAAAACATTGTATTTTGAGAATATATACTGTGACATGTAATTTTTGCTTTTTAAGCTCAAACTATCTGTTTTCAAAGCATTTTATAGATTCTCTAAATGTTTTCCTTGTGATGATCAATTCAGTCAGTATTCTAGCTTTTTTCGTAACATAACAATAAGATTTTGCATTTTTTATAATTCGAATGAGTTATGACCCATAATTTGAAGGGGTTGATATTAAATAAAAGAGGAACTCCTTGAAACAGGCTGTTCAATTAGGAGTTTAAGAGTTTAAATTTTTCATTTGAGTTAGAGCATAATATAGTAGGTACCTCGTTTATGTAAGGTGAGCTAGCACCCCCAAAGATTATGACCAAAATCACCAAAATCCACATATGCTTGATTCTTTCCTGGATTGAAGTCATCAGTTATTCAGAAGAAGGCTGTTTAGAGGCTTTACAAATCAACTCTGAAGCTTAAACATCTTGAAGAATCGTGACCTCCTTGAGTGTGGTGTACCACAATCATTGATCAGTGCCACAAAAAGAGCCAGCTTTAAAAGTTCAGGCTCCCCTAGGGTCAATATTTTTTTTGCCTTTTATTTTGGAGGGTGGTATTCCATGAATCCTTCAAAAAGAAAAATCTTCTATCTCACCTAGCAGGCAATCAAATAACACAAGGCTTTCCAAAACATGCCCTTTAAACAATTTGAAAAGGATCCATGGATGCCGGCAAACGCCACCAAACACCAAATAAAAGGAAATAGGCTACGGCCAAAAAGCATTGTAAAATAGGAAAAAACTTCTTTGGTCATAGGTTTACATTTAAAATGAGTCAGGTAATGTTGGTTTGGGTTGATTCATTTTGTACCTCAGCAACATTTCAAACTTTTGGACACATATCATAGCCAATCAAATCATAACCTATTGTGACATAAGAAATCATTAACTAACCTACCCTAACCTAATCTGATCCAACTAACATTGACATTCTTAATCAGTGTTGGGAGCTCCTCAGGTGCTTGTTATCAGACAAGCCGTTCAATATTATGGTTTTTAGACAAAAATATTTAAAGTTTTTTTATCAAATATGTTACAATTAATTTATTTTCGACAAAAAAGTTAGTTTTCTGATAGTATTTCTTTAAAAGATCAATTACAGTAAATAGATTTATACCAAAAGTACTTTGATTTTAATAGGCCCTATTTGTCTGGTTGTTTTTTAAACTAAAATGTTTACGTTTGAAACATGACTAATCTGATCTAATCAATCTCTGAAAATAACGGATCTAGGCCTTGAGTATAACAAGTGAAATAAAATATATAGCCTATTCTATAGTTCCATATATATAGTTTTGTTTGCATCCCCTGAGAGGCTAGGATATTTATTTTTTTGGTCACTGAATGCTGCCTTCATCTTTTTTCTTTATAATTGGTTTCTTGCCTTTTTTTAATAGTATTAAAATATATTAAGGCTTTTATTTAAATATGCTGCATTTTATTATAAAAATATTTAATTTAAAATCTTGTTCAGCAATAGTTTTCTTAGACTAAAGTAAATGTACCAGTAGATGACACATTAAGGAGGGATATAAAAGTAAAAAATCTCTAGACCTAACTTGTTTTATGAATGCAATAATAAAAACAATTAATGATAAATGAGCGTTGTTTTTTGTTGTGGCCCGATAACGGAAAAGGGACCTTAACTTCCATTTTTCTGAAATTTAGTTATTAAAGATGAGTTCTTAGGTTGATTTTTTTGTGAATATTTTGGTTCTTCCTTACATTATCAAACCTGAAGGGAGTCCACCCACAAGACCCTACCACTACTTACTTTGCTAGATAGGTTACCTCATCCGAGTTTGGCAACACTTCATCGATGACCACAAGATAATCCTTGGGCTTCAATGTCTCCGCAGTCTCACCCAGATCCCGTCTCACCGACGGCAGCATGGGATGGCCAGGGTCCAATATTGTACTGACCTCAAACTCACCTCCCAATGAACTATGGAGCATAGTGCTAGTGTCCGGCATGGCTGTCACCCCTAACTTCTATCCGAGGCCTCTGTGCTTTGATGAGTTTTTGTTGCATGAAGTTTTTGGTTTTGTTTTCGGTCTCTGATTATGCAGCAAAGATTATGAAGCCTCCACCTCGGGAAAAGGTGGCTGTTCCAAGGCCTATTTGAGACTATGGGAGGCCAACTTGCGTCATTGTGGACGCACGTTTTTCCTGCACTAAGTCCTCGCACATTTTTTTGGATTTTGCCAAGTTTCAGATATAATTTTTTTACCACGACAAGGCCCAGGATTTGTGGGTTGACTTAATCTAGATTCTAATCTACTTAACCCAGGCCTATCAGTCAGTTGAATTATTTTTGCTTCCCTTTCATTTAGTTCTGTCCGTTATCAGGTGCCATTACCTACATTTAAAAATTAATTTCTCAAGGTGCACTAGAATAAACATTACCGAAAGGATATAAAGCACAAAAGCACATACAGGACGACCAACAACGTGTTGCTTGGCAGTTCAGTTGACGGTAAGGCTGAAGGCGGGTAGATTTGCAGACAACAGGGGCCTATTTCAAAACGGGTTTTACAAGTGCTAGCTACAAATTACTGTGCTAAATCAAGTTACTAACATGGAGTAAAATAACACTACAGAAAATATTAGTGAATTTTAATTTTACTAAATCCCGAAGCAATGGTCGTGGCCTCAGTTACAACTGCGCTCATAGTCTTTGAGGGGGCTGTGGTCGTTACATCAGACGAAGTCGTGGTAGGTACAGAACAAAGCTGTCATCGTTCTCACTACCTTTGATTCTCTTGTCTTTGGTGGATCGACCACATACAGGCTGCCAGTTAATGTTGAAACCCACCACCAGTGCCTCTACGAAGGAAAAATGACCGATGGCAAGACGTCGTTCCACATTTTCAATGTTTTGGATTTTCAAGGTTTTTGGGCACCAGCCAAAAAGGCAAAAACAAAATATATTCAATGATAACGTCAAGGTCCCTGTTCGGGTGCCAAAATGTGACCATGTTTTATCACAGTGCCTTATCACTCAACTCTGTCCACTACGAGACGGCGCGACGTGTCTTAATAATTAAGACAGGTCTGTGTACTTTCGTCTCAATGTTTTCAGTTCGTGTGTAAATGTTATGTGCATGTGTTTTTTTATTTATTCATTGACGAAGGAAGCATCCAGCCGACAATGACCTTCACATCTTTTAATGAGCCGAAGATGACGTTGTTACGTCGAAACATGTACTGATTCTTCATGTTTAAATCATTTTGAGCTGTCCTGACGGTTACACAGTATGTAATAAAGTCTTACAATACTTTAATCATTCAGCTTAGGGGCTAAAAAATGGAGAATGATCTACAATTATTTCCTACTAATATCTAGAAGGGAGTTCCAACTTTGCCTATCAAACTCAAACTGCATTAGAAAAGTACATTTTGTATCTTTCCTTCTTATACATTTATTTAGTGGAAAAGGCTCTCTAAATATTACTAAACATGAGTTTTGGATGTATTTGAACACAAAGCTTTCTGGGTGAGGGCCCCCTCACCCCCCTCTGTATGGGGGTTTGGAATACCCCCCCATTATTTGAAGTTTGCATTATTTGAATACTTTTCAATGTTTGAATTTTGTACATCCCTATGTGTGGCTAAGAAGGGTAGTTGTATTTGTTTATAGGCATGTTTGGCTCTTAATTTTGTGCCAAATAATGTAAAAAAAGTTAAAGGATCAAAGTTTGGCATTGAGGATTGTAAGGGTAGCCTATACAATTGAAGGGGTCCCTCGCAAAAAGTCCTGACAAAATTTCAATATCAGAGATATTCAGTGAAAAAGGTTCTCTACCTTTTCAGAGCAGTTGTTCTACTGTCATCATGTTCACCGTTATATATTTTGTTTTTAAGATAGTTGAGTTGGCAGCCCTGATTTCGTCTGTCAAAGTTGGCATGCTTCGCAGGAATGCATGGACTTTTTGGGGAATAACATTCTATTTGCCGAAAGATGGACTCCCCGCCAATCGTTGCGTTGTCGCCCAGCGACCAAAATCGCATAAATAAAAATAAAACATGTGAAGAAAAATTGGAAAGTGGAAGGATAAGACCAGGAAGGGGTATAGAAAAGCTGGATTACCCTAAATTTCAAAAACTAGAAGCCAAGGCCTGGAAAATTGCCCCAAAAGGAGTAGAATAACGTTTTAAGCACCACATTTGGATAACTTTTAGGAAAATGACTTATGACGATTTATATGACAACATTACTATTTTACTTTCATATCAATAAAATTTTTTATATTCGGTTTTATTTTTGTTTATGTTGGTATCCCTACACTCCCTGATATTTTCTTTCAAAGCAGAAGAGCAGTCAAAGAACGTTTCAAACACCAGCCACTTGGAATCAGGGCCGCCGACAGGATTTTCAGGCACCTGTGCAATTGAGAAACCTGGGCCCCTAAACTGATGACCTTTTTTCTTTTTACTAATCTTGTATGATTCCAAGTCCCCATCGAGTGACTCCAGGCCCCTATTTTGGCTCTCCTGTTACTCTGGGCCCCCATCAGGGCCGGCGACAGGGGGGGGCAGGAGGGGCAAATGCATAGGGGCCCGGACTTACAGGGGGCCCTGAATCACACAAAATAAGTAAAAAAGGGGGCCCGAAAACACACTTGATTAGTAAAAAAAAGGTCATCAGGGGCCCGAGCTGCTCCATTGCACAGTGGTCCGAGAATCCTGTCACCGGGCCTGGCCCCCATATTCACTAATTGCGTGTGCCTCCGGGCCCCCTGTCACCCTGTACCCCTGGGCATTTGCCCCCTTTGCCCCGCCCCTCTTGGCAGCCCTGCTTAGAACTTTATAACCCCCCAAAAAAACACATAAAATATTTTAAAATGCTTAATGACAAGTAAACATTTTAAATAAGGCTACATGATGATGTTATAAATAGGGTATTAAAAAACTATACATGATTATGATTCTAACTTGAAAAAACCTTAAATTGTAGAATTCAACTTTCAACGCTTGATTACTCGAAACTACGTTTTTGTCGTTTGGAACATTATATGGGGGACCCCTTCAATTTTTAATGCGCAAAAATAAAACAAATTTACGAAACCATCTATAAGAAAATTTTAATTAATGGAAACCTTTTTAATGCAAAACATTTTTTATAATCAAAAGAAAGGAAAGCACATTCTGAAAAAAAATATTCACTCAAAATATTATTCAGTGTCCTTTGATGATTTTGCCTTACTCTTTTTCAGATTTTTCAGTCCATCAAAGTTTCCTTTCAAGAGGTTGCAGTAAGCCAACTGGAATTTATTTACATCCTTCGAATGCACCTGGAATCAGAAATATAAGACTAGTAGCAATTAAATGCTATATGTATAATAAATTTACAAACTTGACTCTTTAGAGTTTTTGTCCCACCTTTCTAATTCCAGGATGCTAGGTTTAGCCCAGACTGTTTTGCACATTACTTTGGGCTAGGACTAGTGGCCTTGGCATTATCACAAAGCGAAAAAGCCATTGGTGGCTGGCAGATATGAAAACGGGCCCCCAAACCAAAATCCTGCGATCTAACCACTAAACCCCACTTGGAGCATCCCTACTCTTAAGAGAGTTAGAAAGCTGGTTAAAACTACCACAAGCAGACTACCTCATTGTTTCATGAGTATGAGGTTTTTACTTATTTCACCACAATCTGACTAAGTGAAACATGAGTTTGAATTGACTCTAATTTTAAAAGAATGACAGCAACTTTTAAAATAAAGTATTGTGCAGAAGGCACATTAATGATAAGAAAGGGTTTATTAATTGACTTTTAAGAACATAAAAATGCAGCTATGTTCTTGGGCGAAAATCCTGGCTTTTTTAAAAAAAGTAAAAAAGATGGACAATGATGGTTTAGATTGAGATACACAAATCCTAAATATGAATGTGTCATTAGCGTTGCTGGCTGCAGCAACGTAAAGCCCAAAAAAAGCTTATGGATTTCTTGTACTTTGTATTTCTAAAGTACAAGAACTTTTTTGCATTTTTTTGGATTTCTATTGAATAATAATTTGTTTTTTTATTATTTTTTTTACTGCTGTTGAAGTTTTGATTGTCCCATTGGTAGACTCTTAAACCTGAAAGTCACGAAACTGTCTATACAGCTGTCATCCAACAAGGAAAATAAACATTTATTTTCTTCAGGGGAATTTTTTTTAAATTAAAACTTAAGAAAACATAAATATTATAAGTTTAAAGTATTTTAAATTCAACAAATAAATAAAAATAAAAATATATAAAAAATAAAGTATATTATTAGTTTAATAACTTAATTGATAAAGTTAAAACTTGCATAAACAAAACCTCTACAATAACCTCAAATATATTTTGACACCAAGAATTTTACTTTTGTTTTTGCTTGAGTAGGGGAGTAGACTTTCCTTCCTCCCCCACCCGCCTATGCATAATAATTCTTGTGCTGGTCGGGATTTTCGTGTGCGAACTGTAAAATTGTATCTTTAACTTTGTAATGGCTACATGAGGATTATAAGAAACCAATCAGTGGAGTACGGTGATTTGAAGTGCAGCAAACATTAATTGGAGGAGAAAATATAAAAAAGTACAACTTACGATTGTGGTCACTTTCTTCCTTCTTGTCTTTGCCCTTAAAAGACAATAGTATTCTGTGGGTTCTGGTGGAGGCTTATTACCTCTTGGAGCAGGCTTTGTTCGGCCATCATCTGAAAATATGCCGAAACATAAGACAACAATAACATTTATAGTTCCTCTATATAGCATTTTGGCTGGCATAAATCTGGCAGTAAATTTACAGGATTAACAGATAACATTCATACAATTTTCATGGTCATAAAATTAGGTCATTGTTATTATTTGGACGTGGTAAGGGGGGTGGCTGCCCCACCAAAATAATGTAAAATTTATGATGGTTTAAAAAACAAACCTGAATTATTTATCTAATGCACCATCAGTAAATCTTGGTAGTTCTGTGGCAAAAATCTTAATTGATTGGTGGCAAATAGTCTCTTTTTTACCTTTAGATCTCTGCCTCTCTTGGTTGTATAGTGGCTTTAAAATTTATGAGATTTATCACAGCCAATAAATTTCTTGTTCATTGTGGCTGCAAAACCATTTGCAAAATCGAGAACAACTCATAAGATAAATATCTCGATTCTATCGCGGCTGGAATATCTTTTAGTAATGTTGCACAAGATAAAAATCAGAAAATGTGTTTTTTACCCTAACCTCTAAAACTTGCTGTCCTGTAAAATTTCATCTGGGAAGGTAAGGTCCCTCTTCCCTTAGTGGGTCACATATCAAGTTTTAAAAACGATACAAAGTTAATTCTGGTCTTAAATTACTCGTTTAGTCATTGGCTTTCTTTGAGTCATAGATTGTTTCAATCCATTGCAGTTTAAATTATTATGATTCTTCAAACGACATAAATTCATTCACATATTAGGCCCAGCAAATACTCAGGGCCGGCTCTACCATATAGGCAAACTAGGCGACCGCCTAGGGCGCCAGGGTCTGAGGGGCGCCAGAGGGGGCGCTGGATGATCGCGTTCGTAAAAATAGTAGAGCGCAAAATTAAAATAATAAACATGAACACCAACGATAGACTTAAATTCTAGGTTTAAATTATAAGGTTATAATTCAGGTCGTTATGCAGTTTGGGTTTATACTTTAAACCAAAAGTCAAATATAAGTGAGTCGGGTCGGTTTTTTACACCAAAATTAACAACAGAATACGGATCAACATGGGGGAAATCTCTGCGTTGGCAAGGCACTTATTGTCAAAGGAACACGTTTTGGTTTTCACAACTGTGTTCATAATAATTTTTGCCTTAGTGTTTTAATTGTTAAACTATACATTAAATACATTATTTCAATTATTTTCTCAAAATCATATATTATTGAACTTCGTCTTTAAGTATCTAAACTAGGAAAATAAAATACTTGCATGACTTTTTTCAAAGAATCGACTCTATGGCAAATCTATCGAGCATAATTTTATGAGTATAATTTTTCAAATGGTATATCATGTCCTTTGAACTCTCGATATGCAGTCGAGCTTCATTTATTGATGAATTAATGAAATTAAGTAAAAAAAATACGGCTGAAAAGTAACAGCTATGATAGAACTTTTGTTTGATCTCGTTTTTATTTGGAGCGGGGCGCTGGGCAATACTCTCGCCTAGGGCGCCAAAAACTCTTGAGCCAGCCCTGCAAATACTTACATCTTTTCATTGTAATTGATACTGCACCTCCTGTCCGTCTGCTCTGCAATAACTTTGTCAACTCGGTTAGAAACTGTAAAGAAGATTTAAATTAAGTTAGTTACACAATGATATCCACAGTACAAGAGTAAAGATAATTATGATGCAAATTGATACATAACTAATTTAATTTAAGAAAGGGAAGCTCCTCGTGTAAAGTGGACTGACAACATTAGACCGATGTATAACAAACACTAATTAAAGATGATCATCATGGTGGGGGATACTTCTCTTTCCAACACTCAAAAGAACAAAAAAAGAAGTCTAAAAAAATCTGGTTATCTTGAACACAAAGATTATTTTAGATCTCTGAGGCAAATTTATCTCCAAGAATGACTAAAGCTCAGTCTTCATGTTTTCTCCTTAAAGTCTGTCTAACTTTAGTTCAAAGGTATAAATCAACTGTAGCTTGGTTGGGCAAGACTGGTTTTATTAAACTTGCCCGGCGCAAATAATACAAATGGCAACATTTTTTTTCTGATAGCTAAAGGGAAGGCCCTAGAACCTTCTGTCTAAATCCTTTCAAAAGGTATTAACCCTTGAGCGGCCGCGTCACTGGTAAAACGGCAAAGGGCGCGTGCGAAGTTTTACTCTGCAACACTAATCTGCTCAAATTGAACCCATTTTACTTGTTTAATTAAGAAATATTGTTTTTAAATGTTGACAAACTTCAATTGGAATCAAATTATTCACATTTCATGGTTGTTACCATTAATTGTTCAACTTAATAGGGGTAATATTTCAACTGAACATAGTAAGTAATATTCTAGTATAAAATAAGAATTAATGTCTATGTTATGGGAGGTGGTGCTCCGCAAACTGACACTGAATTGCAATTAAAAATGTACATAGGAGGGAGTGGGGGGTATAAGTATCTTTAGGGGATTCCTGGAATGAGGTGTGTGAAGTATGGAGCTAGACACAACTGCCGACACCCATTATTAGGCTTACCATAAATTTTCAGAGGTAACTCCGGACACCAAAAGAAAAAGTGGGGAGACGAGGAGGACAAGGATAAGGGTCTCGGTAGACGGGCTACTTTGCTGCCGTTTTTGCACGGCATTATCGTTTCTGGAATACTGATTGGCTAAAAAAACGAAGATGTGGGCCTTGTGACCAAGCAGAAGACGCAGTTGAGCAGTTGTCGCGCAACAAATTAGTCCGTCGCCAGCTGAGAACCTTTAAGGGTACTACCCTTACAGGTAATACCTTAATACCTGGTGATCCTGTAAAATATCCCTCCGTTTTGTTTAAAAATTTTTGTATATAAACTTTCTTAAAACTGCTTGAAAATAACTAACAATTCATTTATTTTGGGCGTTTGCCTCTCTTTTTCATGCAGGCTGACTAAAACCCCGGACATTTCCCCGGACGCAAGCCTGAGACCCAGACTGTCCGGGGAAATCCCTGACGTCTGGTAGGCCCACTCATTATGCCTGATTATTTTAATAAAGAAAAGCACCTGAGAGGAAAACGCCCTCTCAAGGGTTAATACAACTTTCTATATAGTAAGGTTAAGGTATCGCAAGTTTTGTGTTCATTGTGCATTCTGTTTTTCACCACAGAACAACAGCAAGAAGGCGCTATTTAAATAATAATATAATTTATCTCTCTAAAAATAGTAGTTTAGATAGTTTCTTAATTGATTTTTTAGTACAGTAGCTTATAACTCATTGTGAGCTCAGTTTGAATCTAAAAAAACCTAAGGCCGACCTTTAACCCGGCAGAGGTCCCACTGATTTGAAAACGCTAAGAGGCGCACACAGTCATTCTGACCGGGTATAATAAAACAGCCCTATTTCAGTAAGAATAACATTCTAATTACATATAATCGTAAAAACATTAAAATATAGTGAATATCTGACCTTTTAAATATGCTTAAGATGGTAAAACCATTTGCCATTTTATAATGGCAGAGGTCGCACTGTATTGAAAACACGAAGAGCACACATGGTCATTCTGACTGGGTATTATAAAACAGCCATATTTCAGTAAAAATTATATTTTAATTAAAATCGTAAAAACATTATAATATATTGAATATCTGACCTTTTTAATATGCTTAAGAAATTTATACTTAAATTGCTGTTTGACACACACTGTCTTATTGACCGGTACTTTCAAAAACGCGAGGAGACGGACAGGGTCAAATGAAATAATGATGAAATGAAATAATGACTTTATTCCACAAATAAATATCAAATTTAAAAACAACAAAAGTTACCTCGGAACTACGTTGCCACGGTGTCCAGTTAGTGTGGCAAATGTTTTACATTAATTTAAGAAAATTATAAAAAAATAAACAATATTTGATTCCAGTTCTTCTTATTGAAATTACACATTTTGCCGCTCTCTGTGGCATCTTAAAATAAAACTAAAACATTCCTCGCAGTAATAATCTTACTCTATTTTTCATGTGATGGGTATTAATAGTTTTTAAATTAACAAATTAGAATTACAATGATGAAAATACAAAGTTGAGTTAAAATAGGATTAAATTATCTAATTAACAATCAACAAAGAAAATCATTTAAAAAGTCTACGGTTGGCGTTTTGAATAGCCAATCTTTTCAACAAAGGAGAATTCTTTCAAGGTCACACAACTTTTAATCTCTTCTGGTAACTGATTAAAATATTTAGGCCTACAGTACTGATAAGAATGTCTAAATAAAGATTTGTTTACTTTGGGTAATCTGAAAATCTCTTGCTTATAATTTCTGGTATTGTAAAGTAGGTTACTGGTTTCAGTGTTTCCACTTCGAACATGAAATAATTTTAATACTTTGTAAACGTACAAATGCTGAATTGGAAGTATTTTTTGATAAAAAAATAGTGGGAAAGAACCATCTCTTTTTTGTTTATTGGTAATTAATCTTACAAAATGATTATGTGTAACTCTCAGTTTTTCAATATGACACTTGAAAGTACCCCCCCAACACTGGATGGCGTACTGTAACTGAGAATATATCAAAGCAAAGTAAAGAATTCGTGATAAAAAAGTGTCACAAATATTTTTCAAAAAAAAAAGTTCTTATGGACGATTTAAATTTTGAATGTAGATCTGATATATGTTTTTCCCAATTTAAATTTTCATCTAAAATTACTCCAAGATACCGAAAACTACTAACCTTTTCAATCTTTTTACAGTTGCATCCAATTAGAGTGCAACCGAAAAATGATAAAAAATATCGTTTGGAAAACTGAAACTTTTTACTAAACTAAAATTGATATACTTGGTTTTATCTACGTTTACCAGCATTTTATTCACTACACACCAATTATTCAATAATTTCAAGTCGTCATTGATTTTGTTGTGTAACCCAGTAATCGTAAATCGATCAGTACTCGAGAAAAGCTGCCACTGGACTGACAGGAGGGGTGGGGGATGGCGGAAAGAAGCTCATGGCGTTCCTGGAATGAGGTACAAGGTACAGTTACGGCCGACACTGCCGACACCCAACAAATACAATTTTTACGCAAAAAAGTACCGACCTGGTCATTTTGACAGCTATGCGAGCTCTCGCGGGTTAAGAATAATTTGAGGAATAACGCAGGAAAAATATTTCAAAGCCAAAAGAGTCATTCCACCCTAACTTAAGCTCAGGCTAATTAAGTTTAACCCTATAAAGGCATCGTTATTCAAATATACGCTAAAGGTATCGATACGTAAAATTTACTCTGTGGTTGAAAATTAAAATATGTTTTATGAAATTTTTTTTTTTAAAGAAGGCGCCCAAATACAAGAAAACATCAATAATACTATTTACTATACTGTATAATAAATTTACAATATGTCTTTGGCTCCTAAGTAATAAGCTCCATAAGAGTCCATTGAAAAGCACATTTTACTGTTATAGGTATCGTACGTAAATTTGATGTATTTTTTCAATTAAATTTGGAAATACATTAAGAACAGCCATAATACTGTCAAATTAAATCAAACCTATAGCGCGAAAAGCACTGCTGACGGTACAGGGCTCAAGGTCATTTGATTGCAAAATCGGACAAAAAAAACACTTCCGCACACGTCAAAATTACGTACGATACCTTTCTAGGGTTAATACGACAGGTTTCATCCCAGATGCACCCAACCCCTGTTATTACTTGAGAGTTCGTCCCGAAATCATCACATGACAAAACACATGTCATTGGTAACCCATCGTATGACAAAACATTGTTAACCCACTGGGGAAGGAATTATTGCACTAATTCAGTACCTTCTGTCAGCAATTACTTTTAACAGATTTATTGACTAATTGTTACGGATAGAAAACCTGTTAGGCTATTAATAATTTCATAATTCTTTTACTATATATCTCACAATAAAATTGTCTGCAAAAAGATTTGTTACTTTTGGCCTATTAGCCTATTTAGGCTAAGGGTTTAAACTAAAATAATAAAATTACGTACAATAAATATAGGCCTAACATTTTTTCTAAAACAATTTTTTCTTAAGTAGGCTAAATTTTATTAACAATCCCCAGGATGAATCCTGATTTTAAAAGACACAAGAATCATAAAGCTCAATTGATTCCCTTTGCAGAAATATCACAAGTTGTTTACAATGATGAGTGAAAAAATTGAAAAAACTAAACATGGTCTTGCCTCACGAAGGTTCATTTTAGTAAAAAAATAAATTTGAGTTATTACCAATGCAAGATTGTCATTGGAATGCAACCACCCTATGAAATTAAAATTTTATTTCAACAAGAGACAAATTCATATTATAATTACCTACATGGAATTTATTTGGTATTGCGGAGCAAGATTAATATTGCTCAAGATACAAATGGCTGCAGTTACGTAAGCGGTCTATATTTTAATGATTGAAAATACCGGTTTCGAATTGTTACCAATATACTGATAAAATAATTATCGAACTTTTATATTCTTTCGGATTGGCTAACTTTTTAGCTTTTAAGTTTCATTGAAATACAGTTGAACCTTGATAAGAAGACTCTCAAGGGGATTCTAGAAAGAGTCTTGTTATCAAGGGAGTCTTCTTATTAAGACTCGTGCTAACAAGACATTAAGTGCTATTAGGCCTACAGTATCAAGGAAACTTGATAAGGAGACTTGAAGTGCACTTTTTATCAAGGTTTTTGTGTTATCGAGTGTCTTCTCATCGAGGTTCTACTGTAATCGTATTTAGATCCAACTTAAATCTACAGTATATTTGCTTTTGTTATGTTCGGTTTGATTAGGTTATTTAGTCATTATAATGTAGGCCTATAGCTTAACATAACTTAAGACAAATCAAATAATAAATTAAAACTTTAATAATTTGACTTCCAATAGGCCTACTAATATAACTAACTCAACCATAACCAAACTCCACAGAGCTCGCCATTTTCTAGCATGTCAATGTAAACATCGAAAACAGAAAACAAAACTAGTTAAAAACAGAGGACAATGTGAAATAAGGTGTGCATTGTCGATTTATTGGTAATATTTTAATCTAACAATAAAGAGTAGTTATTAGTTTTATTGAAAGGTAAGTTTTTTTACTACACAGTTCATGCTTGCTATACAGTTTCATGGTATTTAGGTTATTAGTCATCAATATTTTGCTATCATATGTTTTGTTCTTGATGCAATCGAATAATCTTGATTTCGGTTATTCATGTATTGGAGTTTCAGTGTGATATTTTCAATCGTAAAAATGTAGACCGTATATGTAACTGCAGCCAAAAAAACAGTGACGGAACTACACATACTGTCGCACGGGGCAAAATCGGCGTTTGCCACCCCCCGAGCACCAAACAAAAAATTTTTTTATATTTTTAATGTGTCTTTGATGTAATGGATAAGCAATTATCTCGTATATTATAACGCTGGCGCCCCTTACTGGCTGGCACCCGGGGCAGGTGCCCCCGCTGCCCCCCTTTAGATCCGTCACTGCAAACAAACTTACACAGCAACACGGGCTTTGTTATTTTAGTTTTATATAAAAAAAAGAATAAATAAGCGAAACAGGAAGCCAGACATATTTATAAACATTAGAAAAATGAAGTTAAGAGTAATCTATTGAATTATAAACAAACTACAAGAACTAGTGGTGCTCTGCGGAATAGAGAAAAAATTGTTGCTGATAGTTTGAATTTCAGGCCTGCAGGACTAGACCATCGATGTAAATAAGTACACTAGATTAGTAACTCAGGCCCCGCAACACGAGCCGCCAGCAGTGGTTGCGTGTGAGATTTTGCAGGGGCGATGGGGAAACGCATATTTGCTGTCCAACTTGTACTGTCTAGTTAAATATTAATTTTAGTTACTCAATAGTTATAGCAATACATAAATTATAGCATGCTTTACCCGTAAAACTGCTCCCAAATCCGTGCAATTTCAATACAGTTGACAATAGGCCTACAGTTTCGTACTTTTTCCTTCAACACCCCTTCAATTCAGCCCGGCTGCAACCCCAACGCACAGCTGTGTTGGCTCGGAAATAATCACTACACGACCCTTACAGGGAGCGCGCTATCCAGTTGTATTTATTTACATCGATGGACCAGACAAGTAATACTCATATTATGTCAGTGCCAAAGGGTTAAAAGTAACATTCACGCTGCAACTCTCTCAAGGACTCAAGGCTGATGGTAATGGCTGCTGGTAATCACATGTGGCTAATATAAAATCCTAAATAACTAAAACAGATCCCCAGTAATAGAAGAATTATTTATAAACACAAGACATGCTAATTGACTACTTACCGTTTCATTTTCAACTAAAACCATTTCAATAAGTTTATTCAGGTCTGAAGAGTTTGAGTAGGCAAAAATAGGTCCTAGCCGTTTCTCACTTTCATCCACTTTACCCTCCACAACACGGACGCGAGGCAGTAACACAGTTTTAAAAATCCAAAATATTTTTTTTGCTAAAACTGGCCGGCTAAGGACAAACCATGCAGCCGCGAGGTTCAATAAATTCCGTTTTTAATCTTGGTTGCTTCCTTTCTTTCTTTTGAAATCTAAAAGAATGCATGCTGGATTGCATACACGGCATCAAAATTCAGCTGTCCACAGTTTATCCTGTCAATCTGTAGGTAAAAATTATAGGCCTAAAGTCACACTACATTACATATATTATGTTTTCTTTTGTCGTTATTTAACTTTCATCACAATATAACTTAAAATTTGAATGCTTTTTCCAGAACACCTAAATTTGGTTCAAATTGATAGACCGAAGGAATAATCTTACTCGTTAAATATTGGGGACATTATTCAATGGGCCGTCCATAAAATACGTAATCTCAAAACATGGGGAGGGGTCCAGATTTTGATGGTACTCGGATGATGTGCACTGGAGGAGGTGGTAAACGTTAAAATGTCATCATTTTCATAGAAGGTTGTATAGCTAGTTTCAATAGAGAAATGTTAAAATATACGATTTAAATTATTTTAATTTTTATGTACTCTTTATTTTGCAGCATCCTTTTTGATGGTCACCTAACCTCCATTAAGGTCAATGCTCCAGGTCAAAATAAAGCTAAAATAGGGGTAGATTGTAATGATCAATGTTATTATTAGACCTGCAGGTAAGGACCATTAATTCGGAAAAAAGTAGTACTTAAGAAACCTTTCAAAGATTTTTCCCAAAACCAGCATAATTTTACTTAAACTGGATGTTTGTACATTATGACTTCGTTTTTTGAAGGGGGTGGCAGCAAAGCCGTAGCCAAAAAAATTTTGTTGGGGGGGGGGTTGGGCTCCGCGGTTACAGGAAGTGAAAAAAACTTTCTAACCTTTCATTTAAACGCAATTTTAACATTTTCGGGGGGGGGGTTGACCCCCTGACCCCCCCCCCCCCCATTGGCTGCGGCCATGGGTGGCAGAGTTGTAAGGTGGATCCGAAATTGGCCAAATACATTTTTACATCGCATTTTTTACTACTAATTTTCATCGCAGTTATTTGATCGGTTGTTGATCTTAATGTAATGATTTTGTGCCCTTTTAAACCCTGTAAAGCCCTGTTTTTATATTTTTCTACAGTGGCATGCAGATTCATAACCCCCATCTTTTATTCGCAGCGAGATCTAAGATGCAAACGACAATAAAATAGCGTGACATAATAACTGTACAGCTCCCAGGGTATTTTGCTTTAGAGAACACAATATTATAAGGTTACGGCACATCGGTATTGTACTTGGATTTAAATTGGACCTTTTTATAACAAATTGCTCTTTACCATCCTACTGGCCTATTCTAAATTACGTAACGGTATAATCGGCCTTTTTACAGCCCCCTCCCCATCTTGTAACTTGTAACGGTGACACTAGCCCCCTTAAAAATTACGTAACGCTGTGCTGTCATGCCCCCCAAACAATAAGAATCCCCTTATATCTTTAAAGGAATTTCAAGTTTTTAAACGAATTTAAGCTATACATTTTCAAGTTTGATAGTTCCGTAACGCAGTTTCCGATCAGCCACGTGTGTTTGTCAATACTGTTGTCAGACTAGGCAAAATAAGCGATTACTTTATTATTTCCGATTATTTTGATTTCATCGACCCCTAGGCATTCTCGCATATAATTTAAGAACTAAGGTTTTTTTTAGTACTTAAGAAACCTTTCAAAGATTTTTCCCAAAACCAGCATAATTTTACTTAAACTGGATGTTTGTACATTATGACTTCGTTTTTTGAAGGAGGTGGCAGCAAAGCCGTAGCTAAGAAAATTTTGTTGGGGGGGGGGTTGGGCTCCGCGGTTACAGGAAGTGAAAAAAACTTTCTAACCTTTCATTTAAACGCAATTTTAACATTTTCGCGGGGGTTTGACCCCCTGACCCCCCCCCACTGGCTGCGGCCATGGGTGGCAGAGTTGTCAGGTGGATTCGAAATTGGCCAAATACATTTTTACATCGCATTTTTTACTACTAATTTTCATCGCAGTTATTTGATCGGTTGTTAATCTTAATGTAATAATTTTTTGCCATTTTAAACCCTGTAAAACCCTGTTTTTATATTTTTCTACAGTGGCATGCAGATTCATAACCCCCACCTTTTATTCGCAGCGAGATCTAAGATGCAAACGACAATAAAATAGCGTGACATAATAACTATGCAGCTCCCAGGGTCTTTGGCTTTAGAGAATACAATATTACAAGGTTACGGCACATCGGTATTGGACTTGGATTTAAATTGGACCTTTTTATAACAAATTGCTCTTTACCATCCTACTGGCCTATTCTAAATTACGTAACGGTATAATCGGCCTTTTTACAGCCCCCTCCCCATCTTGTAACTTGTAACGGTGACACTAGCCCCCTTAAAAATTACGTAACGCTGTGCTGTCATGCCCCCCAAACAATAAGAATCCCCTTATATCTTTAAAGGAATTTCAAGTTTTTAAACGAATTTAAGCTATACATTTTCAAGTTTGATAGTTCCGTAACGCAGTTTCCGATCAGCCACGTGTGTTTGTCAATACTGTTGTCAGACTAGGCAAAATAAGCGATTACTTTATTATTTCCGATTATTTTGATTTCATCGACCCCTAGGCATTCTCGCATATAATTTAAGAACTAAGGTTTTTTTTAGTACTTAAGAAACCTTTCAAAGATTTTTCCCAAAACCAGCATAATTTTACTTAAACTGGATGTTTGTACATTATGACTTCGTTTTTTGAAGGAGGTGGCAGCAAAGCCGTAGCTAAGAAAATTTTGTTGGGGGGGGGTTGGGCTCCGCGGTTACAGGAAGTGAAAAAAACTTTCTAACCTTTCATTTAAACGCAATTTTAACATTTTCGCGGGGGTTTGACCCCCTGACCCCCCCCCCCCACTGGCTGCGGCCATGGGTGGCAGAGTTGTCAGGTGGATTCGAAATTGGCCAAATACATTTTTACATCGCATTTTTTACTACTAATTTTCATCGCAGTTATTTGATCGGTTGTTAATCTTAATGTAATAATTTTTTGCCATTTTAAACCCTGTAAAACCCTGTTTTTATATTTTTCTACAGTGGCATGCAGATTCATAACCCCCACCTTTTATTCGCAGCGAGATCTAAGATGCAAACGACAATAAAATAGCGTGACATAATAACTATGCAGCTCCCAGGGTCTTTGGCTTTAGAGAATACAATATTACAAGGTTACGGCACATCGGTATTGGACTTGGATTTAAATTGGACCTTTTTATAACAAATTGCTCTTTACCATCTTACTGGCCTATTCTAAATTACGTAACGGTATAATCGGCCTTTTTACAGCCCCCTCCCCATCTTGTAACTTGTAACGGTGACACTAGCCCCCTTAAAAATTACGTAACGCTGTGCTGTCATGCCCCCCAAACAATAAGAATCCCCTTATATCTTTAAAGGAATTTCAAGTTTTTAAACGAATTTAAGCTATACATTTTCAAGTTTGATAGTTCCGTAACGCAGTTTCCGATCAGCCACGTGTGTTTGTCAATACTGTTGTCAGACTAGGCAAAATAAGCGATTACTTTATTATTTCCGATTATTTTGATTTCATCGACCCCTAGGCATTCTCGCATATAATTTTGTGCAGTGCGTGCTTACCACTGTAGGCACTACCGCCTTAGACGAAAGTACCGACACGGGAGCTACAGCGCCTGATAACTCAGCTGCAACGCGTCTACACGACTGTGGTGTGTGTTGCGGCGCGCGGCGCGGCGGCGACGGGACATAGCGGGAGGTGATGCAACCCGCAGCGCAGCCTCCCGCTGCCATTTACTGTCCGTGAGAGCTAAGAAGCCGCCTGAGTATTGGCCTATTCGAAAAATGCAGGCGCTTGTTACTCGGCGCGGCGCCTGCATTTCGCGTTTTTACGTTGCCGAAACACCGCGCGGAACGTACGGACATAGCTGCATAATATTGCTCTGGCTCGGGACTTCTTAACTCTCGCGGACTAATGCATCTGTAGAAACATATCTGCTCCTATTCTCTAGAATGGAGACTGTTTGAATGCTGGTGAGCTTTTCGAGAAGACAGGAATGGGATGAATACTTTTATTTTAGTTACCGTGTAACACATAAGTTGCGTGCCCTTAGCCTTAATCAAAAGACTTTACTTGGGGAAGCGGCCGTGTGGAAACTGCCTCTCATTAAAAACATTCTAGTTCATAACGCTGAAAGCCAAACATACTGTTTAAAATGTATAAAAACTTTATTTTAATAATTTATTATTTACGTAATTACGAGTTTCAAATTATTATTTTATTTATTCTATTTATTTAGTTTACAACGCGAGTTATATTAAACATAAATCATGAATTAGAAATTGTTTTTTCGCAATAGCTTTTGCTTAGAATTAACGAAAAAAATACTTTCTGTTAACCTTTAGTCGGTTTTCTCAGGGATCCTGTGGTCGATGCCGCTGTAAGTAGCTTATAGCACAAGTCAAGTACTGTTGTACGTGTTTAAAAAATATGAATCGCGATATTAATTAACCATACTATGACCAAGTTCTAAATAAGAATTAATTTAAACTTTTTCTGAAAATTTAAAGAACTATTTACTAGAATAAAAATTACTTTTTAAGTGAGTTTTAAATTTCTATAACGTTATTAAACAGAATGAGTCAAAAAGTTGCCGCGCGGCCACGGCCGCTACGGGGTAGAACAACTCAGTACTGCCGCTTTCAATGTACATTGCAGAACATTTTATCTCTCGCAGCTATGTACCACAAATGTAAACTAGTTTTACTTGAAACATCTAATTTAATTATTCATAAATATTAAAATAAATATTTTGATTTTTTACTTTTAACGTTTCCTTTTTGCTCATTGGATAACCTGCTTCCTGCGTCCGTGTTATTGCGATGTGAACCTTTCCGTTTAGCGTTTAGCGCCAATTCGCCCAACCGCTATAGACTACCATTGCCGCTGTGTCCAGTCTCCAGTGCAAGAGCTCGTTTCCACTGGTGTGAGTGAAACAGTTTTAAGTAGTAATTTGATGTGTTTAGTGTATCAAAGTAGTGTGTTTTTAGTAAATTACAAGTTAGTGATTACCGTGATCACTAATATTTAAACATTCGCCAAAAGAACCTAATTATAAGGCTTTCAAGGTAAGCTTCTCCTCTCCATGGCTTTTTGGAAAACACGTTTCAAAAGAATTTACACATTTAAAAATATATCTTTTTCGATTTATTATGAAGAATCCTATTGAAAAGTCTTTGTTAGAGCGTCAACATCTCCAGACAAAACTATTCTACTTTTAAAAATATTTTCTTGTAGGACTTCTATGCATGGGCGACCTAGTCCTAACTCCGGCCGATCTAGGCCCAGGCCTAGGTTATATCGCCATTGAAAATTTGAGGTCCAAGCTTATTGAAATAAGGTTTCATTCCTCTTCGTGGTATAACATTTGTTGATGGCACAGGGAAAGGAGCTCAAAGTAATTTTCTGCGATGCCAGTCTTTCAAAGCTCAGGAAAATGTTTTAACTTCCCCTTGAAGGTCCATTTCCTGAATGTTTTTAGGCCAAGATTATTCCTGCAGGTGCTATAAACAGCTCCTGGTGTGCAGTGCAATAGCACAGTTAGAACAATTTTGTTAGCCTAAGTTAATGTCCAGAATTTATTTCACTGTAGGTAGCCTACTAGCCTAAGTGATTTTGAATTAAAAGGGGTTTTTATATATGATTACGGACAAAATTACGATTTAATACAAGTAAATTTATTCACCAAAGGGTCTGGATCAGTGCTTCTCAACCAGTGGTAGGCCTACCCGTACCATTGGTGGTAAGCGAAGGCCTTTCAGGAAGTACGCCAGAGATTAAGTGGCTGTACAGCATTACAGATAGCCTAGAGCACAGTCACTCATAGGGTTGGGCCACAGAGAAGAAATAAGACAGAGGTCGCATCTAATGTTGCGCTAAATATGGTGTCGAGCAGTGCCGTGAGTGGGCGCTGGGGGTAGGGGGGCGCTCGGAAGTCTATTGTCTCCCTATTGTTTTACTTCCTGGTGTTAGGCAGTTACCCACAACACTACTGCCATATGAATGCGACCTCTGTTTATTTCTTCTCTGTGGTTGGGCCAACGATCAACTCAACCCAACTAACATAAATTATTCAAACCCTGTAACCCGCCCTCACCAGCATGTTGACCTGACTGCGTCAATTTCAATTCCTGCAATGGAAAACTTAACGCCGATGGAAAATTTAGTAAATGTAATGTTTAGACGTTACCATTATTGACTTTGTCTGTATCGATATTGGCCATAAGCCTAACATTTCAATTTTGTACTCTTAATCAGAACCAAATTAACCCTAGAAAGGTATCGATATTCAAATATACGCTAAAGGTATCGATACGTAAATTTTACTCTGTGGTTAAAAATTAAAATATGGTTGATGAAATATTTCTTTTTTTAAAAAGAAGGCACCCAAATACAAGAAAACATTGATGATATTATTTAATATATATAATAATCTTACATTATGTCTTTAGCTCCATTATAATTTTAGGGAATGAGCTCCTTAAGAGTCCATTGAAAAGCAAATTTTACTGTTGTAGGTATCGTAAGTAAATTTGACGTATTTTTTCAATTAAATTTGGAAATACATTAAGAACAGCCATAATACTGTCAGATTAAATCAAACCTATAGCGCAAAAAGCACTGCTGACGGTACAGGGCTCAAGGTCATTTGATTGCAAAATCGGACAAAAAAAACACTTCCTCACACGTTAAAATTACGTACGATACCTTTCTAGGGTTAAATAGGCCTATTAAGTTAGAAAATAGTTTTCTGGGCAGTATATCAGATAGGTGGGGGAGAGTGGGGCAGTTTCATACAGGGGCACTTTCATACAGTTGAAATTTCCCGCCTTACAGAAGAGCAGGAAACAAATTATTCATACCACCTATAGGCCTCATCTTGTACTACTTCCTATAAAATTTTCAATTCTCCAGTGTTTTTTAATTGAGAGATATTTAACATTTACTGGAATCCGAGGAAAAAGTTTTTTATGGGTATATGGGAAAAAGGAGATATAAGTAATTTTTGACAATATTTTTGCTGTTATTAATGCATTATTAGACAGCTCAGTGTTTGGACTACATATACACTAACTGTAGATCTCCAATACTAACTTATAAAAAAGTTACATGGTAATTTATAACATAACCACACTTGGGGCACTTTCATTCATTGAAACGGGACAGTTTCATACAGCACTGGGGCAGTGAGAAATTATAGGAAATTAACTAATAGAGCTGACACAGATGAAAATGTTTTCACAGCTAATTTTAGGTCTAACTTTCATTAATAATAAGTCATAGGGCTATTAATTTGCAAGAAATTATACCAAAACTTCATCAACTTGTATTTTGGAACAATACTTCATACAGCTCTTTTTTCTGTTAACATTTTAACAAGTAACATTGTGTCACCCAAATTTTATTATTAGTATTAAGTTTTTAAAGAGCTTGAAACAACAAACAAAAGATTTAATGCTATTTTTTTCATTATCTTCCCTTCGTATGAATCTACCCCAATGAAGTAAGAAACTGCCCCAATTTGGGGTAGTTTCATACAAAGTGCAGTGTTTTGGTAAACAAATATTTTGTTCATTTCTATGAAAGATAAATTAATTTAAAAACTTCCACGATAATGCTTAGATGAAAATAATATCAAAATAAAATTTCAGCACATTTCGTTTGGAAATAAGGGAGCTAAAAATACTTAAAGTTGAGCGATGTGATTTTGTATGAACGTGCCCCACTCTCCCCTATAAGTTAATGATTCTCGATTACATCATAATCGATTTATAACTCTCCCTCATTTTAAGAGTACTGTACCTCTTTCTTGTAAATATTTTGACATTTTGAATGTTCTTATTTCAATGAAACACGTGCCTATGTTAATTTGGTGGCATGCTATACCTACTTCGATCTGTTGTATATAAAATAAAATGATAATTTTCACTATATTTTTTATATTAGGCCTTTTTATGTCCGAATTTAAATTAGGCCTAGTAGTGAACACAAGATACACTCAGCAGAAGCAACCATATATGTAGGCCTATGGCATGGGCTATGGGCTATGAGGGGCCCACAATGTCTATATAAAAGTGGGGAGTATAGGAATATTTATTTGATTCTTTCCTTGAAGAATTAAGTTAATACTTTTCACTTGTAATCTTTACTTAGTAATATCGGCCTAGGGTATATTTAAGTTATTCTTAAATATATTTCTTAAGGCTTTTTTTATGAAGTATTTGTTCTTTAGCATTTCAATGAAATTTTCATGGCATAAACATTTAGTTGGCTAATCTAATAATTAAGTTAGGCATAATTTTTTAATTCTCCTTCATTTTAAGAGTACTTCTTTCGAGCAAATATTTTGACATTTTGAATGTTCTTTCCAATAAAAAATTAGTGCCGATGTTAACTTAATTTGGTGGCATGCTGTATTTAAGACCTGTAAGTTTAGTATATAAAATAAAATGATAATTTTCAGTATATTTGTTTATATCAGGCCTAACTTAAATATAATAAATTGGTTCATTGGTTTATATTTATATAGAGATTAAATAGTGAAGCGTTACTGGTGGATTTTTGGATGGAATTCAGATGATAAGACTTACCCTATACATTGTGACATCAATTCAATTAATTTTGGTTTTGTTAGAATTTTGGAAATGCCAATTTATCAAAAGTTCAAATGAAGTCATTTTTGTAAATTTAAGTTAGGATTCAGTGTTGGTATAGGCAGCATGTTCTTTGTGGACGTTGTACAATCAATACTCCTATAATATAATATAGGACCTTTTTAATGAAATTATATTAAAATCGATTATACTTGCCTTGTTTTTCATAAGGTACCTACATCAGCAGAACTGTAACTCACCCAAATGAGCTGTTACGAAAGGAATTTATAAACGGTACGAAGTTTCAGACAGTTTCAGTTGTTATAGCAGACATCCTTTTAACTGGAAGTCACTTTAACTGGTGTCAGGGGTACCCCGACGGGGGAAGGGACAAACGGTACCAGTCCCCGTTGAGCCTTAAGTTTTTAGGTTTTTTACGAGTTTAGGATTAAAAATGATTTTCTTAAAATATTGGAATCATTTTAAATAAGGGTAATGTTTAAAGCAAAATAACAAGAGTTGTCCATCAAAGTAATCAAAGGGAAAACTGGAAGCAGCTGGATGGACTGGTATCATAGCAGCCACTAACTAGAGGCGGCTATGATTGTGTTAACATGGGGATTTTGAAAATTTCGCAGGCCACTATTAATCAAATGGACGAATAGTTTTACCTTTGAATAACCATATCCCCAAAATCATCAAAACTTCAGAGCTGCAAAAAGCAGTCAAATTGTAGGAAATTTTGTCTTCTTTAAACTTGTAATTTTATCAATTTATGTATGCCAATTAACATCAAAAAACCTAATCCTCCCGCATAACAATATAGAAACATGTAGAAAGCCTATTGGTTCAAAAGCAGTTTGGCTGTTTAACATTAAATTTAAAATACAAGAGTAAATTTGCACATTGTAAAGTTATCCATTTCATCCTAACTATTCAGGGATCTGTCCTAGTGGCCTCCGACATTTTCAAAATTTCCAAATTAAATGGATGTTAATCAAATGGAGGAATTTTTTTGCTATGAAGGACCATATCTCCAGATAGCCTACATCATAGCTGCAGAGCTGAAAAAGTACTCAAATTGTAGGAAATTTAATGTTCTTTTAACTTGTAACTTGATAAGTTTCTGTAGGATGCATAGTTTTGAAATATATATTGAAATTTGAAAAAAGTAGACCTACCAGTAAGTGGCGCATCCTGTGGCGACCAGTGGAAGCTCGAGGTCGAAAACTTGGGTTTTAAGTTATCAGCTCACCACTAACATCATATCCGTAGATCACAACTATCTGACCTTTTGCACGGCAACCCAATAAATTTGGACATATTTACTGGACTTTAAAATTAAGCCATACTATTATGGGAGAGTTTTAGACCAGAACAAACTATGTCTACCAAAGTTCGAAAATCCTGTAATAAATCTTCAGGAAATAATTTGTTGTTAAGTATAAGAAGTAAAACTTGAAAAGAATGAAGAGTTTTTAGGCACTGTACTATGATGATATTCCCTTGTTTATTTGAAATAGTGTGCATTCTTTATAGATTCCCTATTATCTTTAATAATTACTCATTTAATACTGGCAAATTTCCTGATCAACCAAAAGTAAATATCAATAATTATATCAATTTTAAGAAATAAAGAAGAGGGATTTAGAATAAACAATCAAAGCCTACGACCAATAACTCTTATTTGAGCTTTTCAAAGATTTTTGAAAATAATCTTTTACTGTGAATTGATTAAATTTATTGAATATTTTTCTTTTACGAGGTATAGTCAAAAAGTTCCCGGAATGAATTTTTGTAGACTTTTAGCGTGATCGCCAGCAGGAAATTCGTCTTGCAGTAGTTGGTACGACTCCTTGGGAGGGCATTTCGGTAGTGGGGGTATAGCTGACTTGCCGTAGTGCAGCATTGGAAAGCGCTTTTCGTGTACCTGCAAGCCTAAGTTTTCGATGTTGTTTGTTGAGAGAACAATTTTGTTGCATGTTCAAATGATCATGAAGGATGGAGAGAACACTTCCATGTGATAAATTGACCAGCATTTCAGGTAAATTTAGCACATGGAAGTGTTCACACCATCCTTCATAATCATTTGAACGTACATCAAAATTGTTCACTCAACAAACAACATCGACAACTTAGGCTTGCAGGTACACAAAAAGCGCTTTCCAATGCTGCACTACGGCAAGTCAGCTATACCCCCACTACCAAAATGCCCTCCCTAGGAGTCGTACCAACTACTGCAAGACGAATTTCCTGCTGGCGATCACGCTAGAAGTCTTCAAAAATTCATTTCGGGAAGTTTTTGACTGAATCTCGTATTTCTGAAAACCAATTCGGATTTACGGGGAAAAGAAACACTGCAAATGCAATATAGAAATTACTTTAATCTATTATAAATAAAATAGATAAAAAGGTTCCTTCTTAAGCAGTGTTCCTAACTGTTGCCAAAGAATTTGACAGTGTTATCACAAGGGATTGCTAATTAAATTAAAATATGATGGGACAAATGACAAAACCCTTAATTGGATATTATTATTTTTAACAGATAAAAGATTTTATAATGAAGTCAAAAGCAATGATTACCCACTCACAAATAAATAAAGATAAAAAGAATCCATTTTAAAACATTATTATACACAATGTTTAGTTATAGCTAGGAATCCTTTTCCTTGGTCCATTGTTACCGTAGGCCAGATCAAACAAAGTTTTGTCAGGAGTTTTTAGGGGCAGACGATTGGTAATCTACTTCTTTTTTTAATTTTATAAGATGTAAGTTAGCTGTTATATAATCTACTTTTTATTATTAATATTGATCAGTTAATTAATACTCCCACTGAAGGTTAAATCATATTATTTGCTGATCATATTATTCGCATAAAGTTCTATAATTCAAAACTGAAAGACTCTATTCTAAATATTTCAAATTATATTCAAATTTCCAATATCCCTAGTTGGTTCAAAGATAATAATTTAAAAGCAAACAACACTAAATCAAAATTTATGACACTTAATAAGGGTTCGTCAGAGGACATCCACTTGATGTGAGATAAAACTATTATTTCTCCATGCAGCAACATCAAATTTCTTGGACTCTCTATATCAAACAATTTATCCCGGAACTTACATATAGAACACCTTTGTAAGAAAATTAGCGGTGGAATGTTCATAAATAAGACTTTATTGATATGTTTCTCTATTAATGATACTAAATTATATTTCCATGACTATATCCAATGGCGCACCCAGGAATCATCCTAGGGAGGAGCAAACCACTGTGACCGAGGGTCCTGGGGATATCATTAACGCCCCCCCCCCTGGGATCGTGTAGGAGACGTTCCTCCCCTAGGAAATCTTTTTAAAATTAGGTCTTTATTTAATTTTCAAAATTTGACTTGCGTTTTCAGGCAATCCAGCAGCTTAAAAACATAAAAGTCTGGTCAGATTCCCTTGGAAGTATTAGTATATTGCCCTTTACATAACAAAAGAAGTAGGATATTCATTTTTCACAAAGTTACTAGTCATTTACCTGTTATTAGTAATAGGCCTTCAAGCAATTATTTTTACTGCATTCACAAGTTTTCATGTTTTTACTACCATTTTCCGTTCGGGTATTTTGAATTTCTAATATTGGTATCGTTTACGAATACTTAACAATAAGTATGCATAATTTTATTTTACTACTATAACAATTTTTAAGTGTGGAATAATAACTAGTAGACCCAAAGTAATCTCTAGTTATGGTGAGTAGACCAGTCTACTACTATACCGGTACCAGGAACCAGTTGCATTATGCTATTTTAAAACACCAATAATAGTCTTAAATATTTAGGCCTAATGATGAAAATCACAAGAGCAAATGAACAAACGATAATACTTAATGATAGTTTTAGAAAGTTTATGGGAAGTGGTCACGATTTTTCATTAAATAAATTGTTAAAATTTTTTTTAATGATTAGCCTAAATCAAATTTGAATATCTTTCAATTCAACATTTAACAGTGAATATGTTGCTTGCAATTATAATTATCCTCTGGTTTGTTTTTAGAGGACATAATTACAGTTAATAAGTTTTCCATTATTAAAAAACCGTTTATTAAAAATGAATGTTAACATTGAATATTCCAGAAATATTATTATTATTTATCTTTATGAATTAACTTAAGGAGATATTTTATAAACATAATAATACAAATCAAATTGTTATATTTTTTCTATCTGTTTGAAATGGCATGCTCAAATGTGAATTTCCTTCCATAAAAAACTGCTAGCTCAAAAATTATATTCCCAGTCCTGTTAAAGTGAGGTCGGTTTTTTTTCATGGGTCAACATTCCTTCAACATACCCACTCACTCACATGACCTATTATGTTTTTAAAATTTTTGTTTCTTAATGACATGATTTTTAATTAGGATATACCATTTATGTTTTTGCACATCACTGATTGGCTCCCCTATCATTATTTGCCAAAATGTGTAAGAAACCAAGCTGACTTTCACTAGCAGTGAATGGAAATACAGTGTGTAAATTAAGTATGGAAACAAATATGTATTTCTTAAACCGAAATAGATAGAAATATTTTGTTTGCGGCATTAATAGTTGACAAAGGTTCTGGAATTTTTTACATCAAAAATTCAGTTTCACCCCCCTAACAGGGTGGGGCGTAGGAGGTAACTTATTTTTTTCAAATAGCAACCTATATTGAGTGACCCCTCATTTTTAAAGGTTTGTAAAAAAGAAATACAATGGCATAAACCCAAGGCCGATATCTTACTCCCAACAAGAATGGCAGCCACTTCAAATTTTGAAATGTTCCATGAGATCAAGTATGGATACCTCAAATCAAATCAAATCAAAATCACTTTATTAACAAAACATAAAGATTTGTAATGGCGTCATTTGAGTTACAATAGAGTTTCAATAAAGAACATTAGTATTTGTGGAGGTTTTGCTTCCATTTCAGGAACTCATCCAGGGAATAAAATGGGTTTCTTGTCAGCCAGTTGGTGAGGGCGATCTTCAATTTTTTTCCTGTTTGATTTCTGACATCTTCTGGAAGTGCGTTGCAGAACTTCCTTCCACTGTAAGAAGGTGTTTTCTCGTACAGTGTGCTGTGGTGATGTGATAGCTGGTAACTTGATGCATGCCTGGTGTTATGGCAGTGGATGTCTGACCCCTTTAGAGGAGGTTTTCTATCCACATAGAGAATCACCTCCTTGATGTATAGAGCTACCTCAACTTACCTTTTAAACGGGTTTCATTGGGTAAGCTGAACTCCGTTCACCATTCTTGGATGGAAAAGTGGTCATTTCTGTCATATTCCCAATTTAGCCTTGGTCCCCAAATTAGGTGTTTTGGGAGCAGCCCCAAAATTTCAAATGCAAACTCCTATTGAGTAACCCCTCATATTGAAGGGTATGTCAAGACAAAAGCAATGGTGCAAACTTGAAGTCGGTTTGTCACCTCTAGCCAAAATGACAGGTATTCAAAAATTTGACTGTAGGCTATAATAAAGCACCCATTTCAGCTATTCAAAATTTGTAATGCACTTCAGGATCGACGGATTTCAATTTAATTCGTTGTATTTAGTGTTACAAGGGCTATAGAATGAGGGATCACTTAATACGAGTTGCTATGACAGGCATTCAATGTTTTAAATTGGTGAAATGAATGCTTTTCCACCAAATTTTTTCAATTCCTGCCATTTTGGCTTGAGGTGACATATTGACTTCAGGTTTGCTTCATTGCTTTTGTTTTACAAACACTTTAATTTGAGGGGTCACTCAATAGGGGTTTGCATTTGAAATTTTGGGTCTGCCCCCAAAACACCTATTTTGGGGGCCGGGGCTAAATTGGGAATATGACAAAAATGACCACTTTTCAATCTAATAATTAGCTTACCCAATAAAACCCGTTTAAAAGGTAAGTTGGGGTATCCATACTTGATCTTGTGGGACCATTTCAAAATTTAAAGTGGCTGCCATTCTTGTTGGGAGTAAGATTTCGACCTTGGGTTTACGTCATTGTATTTATTTTTACAAACTCTTCAAAATGAGGCGTCACTCAATATAGGATGCTATTTGAAAAAAATAAGTTACCTCCTACCCCCCACCCTGTTAGGGAAGTGAAACTAAATTTTTAATTAAAAAAATTCCAGAACCTTTGTCAACAATTAATACCACAAACAAAATATTTCTATCTATTTCGGTTAAAAAAATACATATTTGTTTCCACACTTAATTTACACACTGTATATTCTCCCTTATCACGACTAAGTGAAAAATCTTGGACTTGCAATCATTGCCTCAAATCATTCACAGAATTTGCAACACTTTTTGCCACTATATAATAAACTATATGTTGTAAAATCATGTTTGTTACCTCACTTTACTTAATGCAACTCTGTGATTGACGACTGTGGCTCTTTCTGATGTCCAATCAGCCATAATTGCTGATAGGCTGTTAAATTATCAGAGATCGGCCAAAATTTTGTTATTTGCTTTTCTATTTGAAAAACTAGTTTTCCAAATTATCTTGTAGATGACAAAATTAGTGTATCGGGGTATCTCAGTCATATCAATTACATCCTAGGGTACCTCTGGAATGCTTGCTGGACTCTATTAAGAACAGGTAAGTCGTAAACTGTTTGTGACAACACTGAAAATTTTTAAATTTCAACGGATGTTGTCTCCGTCCATGATTGCTGATGGATGAAGTTTGTAAGTGAGTAAGATCCTGGTTTTATCTTTTTTTGTAAATATATTGTAAAATTTTATTTTTTGGTTTATGAAGTATTTTGGGCAGGTGCAGTGTAACTTTGCTTGTATGGGTAACAAATGTTAAATTTCCTTTATCAACCAGCATTAGGCAAAGTTTAAGGAGGTGAGATTATGGTAAAAAGAACTTATGTTTATAGTCGACATTGTCATAATTATTCATCAACGCTTATTCAAAATAAACATTACAAACAAGGATTCGTAATTTTTTGTTCCAGGTTGTATTTTGTTGTAATAAGCAAACATGGACCCAAGGCAACTTACTGAAGAACAACTAAACCACTATATCCAACAGTTTTTTGCAAAGGATGGATGTTTGCGAAGCCAAGGCCATTTTTACGCTAAATTAGGCCTTGAGATGGGAATGGTGATGGTCGATGGTTTTAGTTCCTTGTTGGCCAAGTGTATCGAGCAAGAAGAAAATGAGGTAAACCTTTGTTCTAAATACAAACTATTGAAGTAGATTATCTGCATCGAAAAATAATTTTAATAAAATTTAAAAAACATCACATTATCACAGGCCTTGGATGGATCTCCTACACCTCATTTATTAAGCCAATCACAATTGATAATCTGCTGGTACCCGATTTGAAACAAAAGTGACTTCTCTTTAAATAATTTGTTACCTTCAAAATAATAGTTTATTTAATTGTATGAATTTAAAAAAAATTGACATTGTGGGTAGTATTTAATGAGGGTGGGAGCCAGTTGCCAGTATCCTCTACACAGCCCTTTTCAAATAATGGTCTTAAATTTAATTTTTATTTGATATAAATTAATCAATGCCTTCATAAAACACCATATGTTTACAAAAACACTAACATATATGGGTTCAAAATTTTATATAGCCAACTCCCTAATGATATACGATCTGCAGGTGGTACATCAGCATTTAAAAGAAAGCTAAAAACATTTCTCATCAACAAGGCTTTATACTCCCTGGATGAACTTACGAGGTACAGTCAAAAAGTTCCCGGAATGAATTTTGGTAGACTTTTAGCGCGATCGCCAGCGGGAAATTCGCCTTGCAGTAGTTGGTACGACTCCTGGGGAGGGCATATCGGTAATGTGGGTATAGCTGACTTGCCGTAGTGCAGCATTGGAAAGGGCTTTTTGTGTACCTGCAAGTCCAAAATGTCGAATTTGTTTGTTAAGCGAACGAATTCGATGCATGTTCAAATGATCATGAAGGATGGTGTGAACACTTCCATGTAATGAAATTTACCTGAAATGCAATTTCATCGATTGTTAATTTCCGAGTTTCACGCACAACTTGTCGTACTCGCTCAATGTTTTCGTCATTAACTACTGATGTTTGAAGGTCGTCCACTACGAGGGTCATCCTCAATGCTTTCACGGCCTTCACGGAACCGTTTGTGACACTCATAAACTTGACTTTTCTTCATCGCCTCTTCTACATTAGCTTCAATTAACAACTCAAGAGTCTCACTATGTGATTTTTAGGTTAAATACAGAACTTAATGTTTGCGCGCTGGTCATAAAATACCATTTTTAAAAATTCGACAATGTAGGCTTGCAGGAACACGAAAAGGGCTTTCCAGTGCTGCACTACGGAAAGTTAGCTATACCCCCACTACCGATATGCCCTCTCCAGGAGTCGTACCAACTAATGCAAGTCGAATTTTCTTCTGGCAATCGTGTTAAATGTCTACAAAAATTCAGTCCGGGAACTTTTTGACTGTACCTCGTAGATCTTAGTGCTCTGTTGTGACATTTACAATATTTGAATATATATTTTATTATTATTATTTACTAGCCTATATTTTGGAAATCGTACAGTAGTTTTAAGATATCTTCTATATTGACAGCATTCTTGTATATATTAATATATATCATGAATAAAGAACTTTTGAATCAGATTGAATTGAAAACATAAATTGTTTTACACAGACAATATGCAATGTAACCAGCTGTGTTCTTTAACTTTTAAACTATGATTTCATCCGGATAACTCTAAAATGTACTTAAAATAACTTATTTCATTACTATTACATTTCTTTAACATATGATATTTATGATGGCCAATAATTTAAAAAGAATAAGTCAACTGCATGATAACATTTGAACATTTTTTAAATTTAAATATGATATGTCATAAAATATGATCTCATCCTTGTCATCATCTGTTTCAAGTTCCTCCATGGGCTGTTGGAGTTCACCAACGTCTACATGATAACCCATCAAGATAAACTTTTCATCGAATTCAAACTTTACCCAATATACAAGGCCCTGTTATTGAAATACAGGGAAGGATTGAGACTGGGACCAACACTATGTCACGTTATTAGTGTCACTCTAGGGACGATCATGTAAGTTTATCAGTCCTTTATTTTTTATAGTAAGGGAGTATAGTCCCATTCTTTGCATAGTGCAATCATAGAACTAAATGGGGAAGGATATCCTTTGTTTTTTATTGATTAAATCTACAACAGCTTTAATAGATAACTTATATGAGTGCAGATGGCTATTTCTCCTGAGTTTTCATATTTTGAATTGTCTATCTGACATACAAAACCTTCGCACTAGCAAAACAATGGTACAATCAAGTTTCATCATTCAATAGAGGAATTCATTTGATTAAAAAAAAAACCAGCGGTGAAAAACATAGCTTTCAAGATTTGGCCGCGATTTTAACTCAAAACAGCGAGCGTGACGTTTTGCCCATCTGTCCTGTGCTATCGGCACGCTGTCGTGCTATTGGTGTTTTGCTTCTGTCCTATCAAGTGGGAGGAATGTGTTTGAATCTACCTCTCAGTTTTGTCCGTCAGTCGATCCTTTGTCAGTGTTTGATGTTTACCTTATCAATATCCTGTTTACAGGATATCGATAAGGTAACAATTTGATTTAGTAATTGATACGATATTCAGGAGTAGGAAAATGAATCTAGTTCCATGTTTACAATTGAGTGGGTGCAACAGGCGCAGCCACAGTAAGCCTTGCGCTAACATCAGGTTTTTAATTACTGTTTTATTTGGTTACAAATAAAAACAAATAAAGATTCGAGTTCTACACACAAATTTAAAAATAGTATGAGAATAATTGAACAGAGGTCGGTATTGAAACTTAAACTAAATGAGGTGAAAAACAGGCACCCAAAGAAGGTTTTACATTTGTTATTACGAAAAGTTTGCGGTTTGTGCGAGTCCTATTAGAGACTAAGAAGTGAATTACTGGAAAGGTCGATATTTGGGGTCTAACTAAAGAAATTAGTGGCTAAGGGATACTTTTCAAGCGAGGAGGATTCAAGATCCCATATATGTTTACCAACTAGCGCTGTTGTAGATTTAACTTTTCTCATAAATTTATGAATGCTTGTTTTTTAGTTACTTATTTCATAAAGTTTCTTAAGGCGGACCAAACGTTACCCACGTGCTTGTTGACGTTGCAGGAATAAGTCGCACAACGACACCCTCATCATGACTCTGCGGTTCTTTGGAGAACTTCCGCACCTGTTGATAGACGATGAAGCTGTTGAAGCAGGGCTTTATGTCGCCCAGATGGTTATAGACGTAACGGGAGAGGACATTCCACTGGTTTCGTGGTTTCTTTCTTTTGAAACTTTGTGCAAAGCCATTTCCAACATCCTAGGTAATTATTAGCTCACTGATTTTTTTACTTTATTTTTTAATACCATTACTATTACAGACGCCGACTACCAGCAAGGGATAGTTTAAGGCAAGTATGAGTGAAAGATGAGTTAGGATGATCGTGGTGTGATCTTGTAGTCTTGTTACTGACTAAGTTTCCTTTGGCCGACGTATTAGACGGGACTATTGATTAGTAGCCCAACAGCCAATGGCAACTAAAGCCTGCTTTCCACAACGACCAAATCATAAAACAGGGGAAAAATAGTTATTTGTGCATCTAGGGACTAAAGTATAACTTTTTCTCCATGAGGGAAATATATACTGGTTTATGGCTTAAAATAATCTATTTTTGCGTTTCCGTGGCAGCAAACCTGCATGGTCATATACCATGTTATTGTTTGTTATTGTTATGGAGAATATTTTACCATTCTTATTTATGAGTTTATGTTTATATTATTTAATACTAGGCTTAATCGTATGTTGGAATTTGTATTTACATACGTTGAAGCATCATTTGAAGTACTTATTAGTAGAAGACGTTAAGTAAATTTGCCAAAATATTCTCCATAAGAATAACATGGTATATGAGCACGCAGGTTTGCTGCCACGGAAACGTAAAATAGATTATTTTAAGCCATAAACCAGTTTATCTCAACTAAAAGAAGCCGCACACAAAGTTGTATCAATGTAAATCAAGAAAGAAGCGAGATATAGATTTTTCTCATTCCCATATGGATAATATAGGGACAACGCACTCCATTTACTATTTTCAATATCTTGGTAACCAGTGGACATTAATCAGTGATTCAAAAAACCAAATTGTTTGATTTTTCAAGCTGATTTTAATGATGCCAACTAAAATTTGGCTATTTTAAATTTTCATTTTGAAAATTCCAAGAAAAACATATTTGGCCACCATTTTCTAAGATGGCGGCTTTATTAATTGTTGTACAACAATATGTTGAATACAAAAGTTATAGGTCTTTCCAAACAAAACAACTTTTGTATTTAGTTTGCTGATGTAAATTCAATATTAAAAAAGTCTACTAAAAGTTGTAGATCATCAAAATCTCAGCAAATTTTCTTCTGTAACCTTTGTAGTAAGATTAACAATTAAGCTGCACCAGCCAAAAAAATACTATTTGGCAGCCATTTTCCAATATGGCTGCTCCATCAATTGTTGTACAACAATATGTTAAATATAAAAGTTATAGGCCTTTTCAAACCAAGCAACCTTTGTATAAGAAGTTGTTTTCTAAACTTAATAGTAATCATGATGTAGCTCAAAAATTATATTTTGGCCGCCATTTTCCAAGATGGCGGCTTGAGCAAAAGTTTTATTTTCGAAAAATTTATGGGGTTTCAAAGGTAACATATCAAGGAACATATGGTAAAAAGTCCCACTTGGTTACCCAATTTTTTTGAAAACCGGATTTTTTCTCCTAAAATGACTGGACTATATAGTATTCAATTCCAGGGACTAAAAGAGGACTTTAGATAGCAGGTGGAGGAAACTCTTTTGTTCTCTTATGTTCAAAGGTGTTGTACTGGTCGTTGTGAAAACCAATGTGGGACCTGTACCAAAATTTTGCCAATTACTTACGAACTGGTCTCGTTATGAGCAGGGCCGGCTTAAGAGTTTTCAGCGCCCTAGGCGAGAATATTGCCCGGCGCCCCGCTCCAAATTAAAGCAATATCAAACAAAAGTACTGTCATATAGCTATTAATTTCCATCCGTATGTTTTTACTTAATTTAATTAATAATAAGTGAAGATTGACTACACATCGAGATTTCAAAGGACATGATACCATTTGACAAATTAATCTCATAAAATAATGCTAGATGTCTTTTTTTTGGAGTTGATTTTTTTTTAAAAAAAGGCAAAACTAGTATTTTATATACCTAGTTTAAATACTTAAAGGTGGTGTTTAATAAGGTGTGATTTTGAGAAAATAATGTATTAAATGAATGGCCGTACAATGGCCGTACAGTTGCCGTACAACGTTGCAACTGACCAAATTTTCTAAAGTGGTTTTATTGCAGAACAACGTTGTATTTAAGATTTTGCGTCGTGTAGTAAATCTACTTCTCGTTAAAAATGATGTTGGCAGCCCTGCACAGCTGTTCAAAGTGGTAGGAACCTGGCTTTAAGCGCCAGCACAACGTTGTATAGTGGTATTAAAGCTGATATTAAGAGTATCATGATCGGACTACTATTAACGGAGAAATTTTAACTTTTCTGAATAAAAACATGGTTCTTTAGAACATACCGACTGAAATGTGCATAATTTCATTCGGAAAGTTCAAAATTTCTCCATTATTAGTCGTCTGATTAATAATTTTTCTAATTTTTCTGAATAATTTTTCTAAAATTTGCGGTTTTAAAGATATTTAGCTTTGAAAATAAAAAACAGTCTCCATTTTCAAATGGTACAAGTAGAAATTTTATACTTCTTAGAAAAATAGTTCTTAATAGTGGTTACCCATGTACTAAGTTTGAATTTTATATGTTAAGAGGTTTGTGAGATTGAATAAATATGTAAAAATCACAAACACACAGACAGAAATCGAAGCACTTGAGGACCTATGTTTATATGAACTTTTTTTCTTATTTTTATCTCTACTATCATATACTAAAATATTTTACCATAATTTCCGGACACCCTGTATATACAGGGTGTTTCACGATAACCCTGACAAACTTAAGGATATGGTTACTTGGGTCAAAATGAGAAAAAACATGTCCAGTAACCATAGGTGTTACTCCATCGTTTTCTATCAGAGAAAATAGGGTTTTTTTTCCGTTTTCAATGTACCTACTGAACATTTTGACATCTAGATTGAAAATTTGTCAAAATATTTTGATTAAACCTTCATAGATAGATAGAATATTAAAATTTAAAGAGATTTCATAACTATTTCATGCAAAAATGAGGAGTGTGACTTAGAAAAAGTTGTCTAAAAATCCAAATTTTCCTTAAAATTCAAGAACCAAAAAATATGTTTTGTTTTTGACAGCCCTTCAGACTGAAACCAGTTTAGTGTGTGGCTTGCAGTTTTACCAAAGGTTTTAGAATTTAATGGAGAACAAAGAAATATCAATTTAAGTATACTTTATATGGGGATTATTTTTGTCAAAAATCAAAATTTTTTAAGGTATCAAAAAATACTTAAATTTGGATAAACAAATAAAACTTTGTACTTTGATAATTTTTTTCATATTCGAATCAAACCAGGTATGATGCTTCGACTAGCTAAGAGGTAATGGATAATAACCTAAAATCACCTCCGTTTTTACTTTTATGGCAGCAAACCTGCGTATTCATTTTCTAATGTTATTCTTATGGGGAAATAACGATTCCCGCTTTGCTTCTTATTCACACTCAGTGATTTTGAAATGTTTTATTTAATAATTATTATAAGCTTCATATCAAGGAATATAAACTTACATCCATAAGTAAGCATGTTAAAATTTTCCTCTTTAATATAACATGGAAATTGAGTATGCAGGTTCGCCATTGGGCGACAAGAGTTTCCCTCATGGAGAAAAAGTTGCACTTTAGGCCCGTATTATACATGGACACTCAGCGACCCAGTGGCTGGGACGCTAGCTTCCCTGGACACTCGTTTAACATTGATCAAATGGGAGTGTCCCACGAGCTATTATACACGGACACAGTTGGCTCGGACGCAGATCTGTGTCCGAAGTGTGTCCCGGCTGTGTCCGAGGGCGAGTCGCAGCCTGGACACATGCAGGACGCAGATCTGCATCCCGGCAGCTGGGCCGCCAGCGTCTCTAGTCAAAATTAACATTGAATCTTATGGGAGTGTCCCGCGAGCTATTATACACGGACACACTGTGTCCCGGATACAGACTGCAGCGCATTGCCCGAGAGTGGTCGTTTTGTTTTATATTTATATTTATGATGTATAAATATAGTGGTCGTTTATGATATATTTATATTTATATAAGGTTATATAACCTTATAGAAATATAAATGTGACTCTTCATTACTCCTAACTGGTCATGAATTAGGAGTTTTGGTTTGAACATTTATTATTTGCATTGATCTGAATATAGCTGAATATCTCTCCTCTTACCTTAAAGTTATGACCAGATTCTCTTCTGGTGACATGCACCTTTGTAAATGGGTATTCGTTCCAGCAATGTCTCCTATAAGTTTCAGAAGTTCTTTAAATGATGATATGGACATCCGAAAGTAGTTAAAAAACTTCTCTTGATGAGTGCACAGTTCATCAAAAAGTCTAAAGTATAATCCTGTTTCTGGTCGCAAAGAAAATACAGGATGCCTTTGCATTCGTCTTCGACTTTGACGTCTTCTTTTTTTCAGAAGTAGGATGAGCAAAAGCATATCTTCGCTGTTCACGGTAACGGCTGAGTGCATGATACAGTATTTGGTAGTGGGGCGGTGCCAATGCGGTGTCCCTGCAGCGTCCCGGCTGTGTCCAAGCCGCTAAACAGCTTCCCGGACACTTCCGGGACGCAGGCGGGACGTCAGCTGCCCAGCCGCATGGGACGCTGAGTGTCCGTGTATAATACGGCCTTAGTCCCTAGATGCACAAATAACTATTTTTCCCCTGTTTTATGATTTGGTCGTTGTGGAAAGCAGGCTTTAGTTGCCATTGGCTGTTGGGCTACTAATCAACAGTCCCGTCTAACACGTCGGCCAAAGGAAACTTAGTCAGTAACAAGACTACAAGATCACACCTTGATCATCCTAACTCATCTTCCACTCATGAACATATGCCACTTTCAAATGGGCTGGGAGTAACAGGGAATTAAATGTCATAAGGTTGACTTAAGCTAGCACTACCTGGTATCACGGCCATGATAGGTTCTCTACTAACCACAAAAAACGCCTTATTTGTATTATTTATTATTTAAAATCATTTAATCAGTTAATATCAATGATGGTTATAGATTGTTTAGTTCAAACATTATTGTAGATTTTTCACAGCTAAAATACTGTATTTTTACGTTCACACTTTATTTGGTTTCAGACATAAGCAGTGTATACTCGCATAATAGTTGTTTACCCAAGTTAAAAAGTAAAATTTGTTACCTTAATTATTATTGAATGTGCCTAACAAAATTAAACAATAACAACATATTATTAATAACATTAATTTTATTAATTATTGAATGATCGATAAAATTCTATTTGAGTAACCTCCAATTTTATGGCCCCTCTGTTATGCCACTGGCTTGAATATGTTCTTTATACTCTTATGTACATGAAAAGTTTCCACCAGTTTGTCCTATACAGGGTGTCCAACTTAACTGTGCCACCATTGGTATTTCAGAAACTATTGGATTTAGAGAATACTTGAAATGGGGGACTTCACCTACTTTTTTAAGACATTTAAAAATATGAATTCCATTTCCTTCTAAATGGCTGCCTTTTTCCAATATGGCGGACAACTTTGATTTTTCTTATTGAACGCCCTGTATTTTATGGCGTATTTGGATTTTACGCTTAATTCTAAAAACTTTTTATTCTTTGACATTTTTTTCTAAACCCAATGGTTAAGGAGATATAAGCCGTTAAAATTTGATTTTTCTCCATAAGAAATGCATTGTGTTATTTTCGGTACTCGGTATATCGATAACGGTTGTGTTAATTAAAAATACTAGAGAACAAAAGTGCTTTAAAATGTGATTTTTAGTTTAGATTCAATCATAAGAAATAGTTTTTAGTCGAGATGCACTCATGGAAATGAACAATTTTGAAAAAGTCTTGTTCTCCATAAGGGTTGCATGGATGGCACAGTTAAAACGGACACAATGCATTTCAAATGGGGAAAAATCAAATTTTAACGGCTTATACCTCCTTAACTATTGGTTTAGGGAAAAATGTCAAAGAATAAAAAGTTCTTAAAATTAAGCGTAGAATCCAAATACGCCATAAAATACAGGGTGTTCTATAAGAAAAATCAAAGTTGTCCGCCATATTGGAAAATGGCAGCCATTTAGAAGGAAATGGAATTCATATTTTTAAATGTCTTAAAAAAGTAGGTGAAGTCCCCCATTTAAAGTATTCTCTAAATCTAATAGTTTCTGAGATAGCAGTGGTGGCACAGTTAAGTTGGACACCCTGTATAATAACTCGGACATTCTTTACATTTTATTTTATATATACCGGTTCTTTTAAATTTATTTTCTTATTGGTCTTAATGGTTTTTGGTAATTTTTTGGATTAACTTAAATGAATTATTCCTAATTTTATAGCTCATTTTATAATCTGACATTTCATCAAATAACCCATGGCAACATAAAATGGCCAGTTTTCACTCAATGATAAATAGACGAATTGATGTCCCGATTAATTGATTGTATGAAGAAGATTTTGAAAATTAAATAAAAAACATAAAAGAATTAGCGATAAGAAATGGATACAAACAAAACTTGATAGACAAGCTAATAAATAAAATTCAAAATAAAAAGAGACTAAGCAACGTGTCAAACAACAAAGAAAACCAAGAATATTTGTGTATTCCATATAGCTCATTACTTAATATACCAATAAGAAAAACCTTTATAAATTATATCTAACAAAGGAGCTGTGACTGTCAATAAATAAATAAGCTAATTTTTATTTTGCTTTCCAGATATAAAAACAGCTTCCCAAATACAACGTAATGTAGACATGGGTCAATGGGCAGAAGACTTGCTTGTTGCACTATGGTACACGAGCAGAGAAGAGATGAAGGCCGTCTTCAAAAATCTGAAAGGACCTTTCACGGTAAGAACTTTTTCATCTCCAAAACTACTAAAATTATTAAATTAATCCCTGTAATATATAGATATTTTCTAACGGTTTATTCCCGTATTTCCATTTTGTTTCTATCATATTTACCAGTTGATTTTACTTTTGAAACTTTTACCAGAATAATATTTGTCAAAATCCAAAATATTTTAGGGTGACAACAATTCATTAAATAATGAAAAATTAAAATCTGCATTTTTCTAAACTTAGGCCTATCATAATAAAAACTTGGCATCCAGTTAAGAGAATAATCAATTAAAATCCTCTACTTTTTTAATCATTATGGCAGTAAAATCGCATTCTCCCTTTCCAACGTCAAGCTTACAGGAACAATTTTATTCTACAGCTCACTTATTTCTCAACATATCTTAATTAAACTTAGCATATATATTTATTTCAATGAGATCTACCTAATTATGGTCTAAAATTCCCCAGTATTACACAGATGACTAAGATCCATGAAAATTGGGGAAAACTGAGAAAAGTCTGGGAATTTTAAATTGTATGAAAAAGTCAGGGAATTCTTACTTTGATCAGCGAAAATCTATATAATTTGCCAAGGGAAAGATTTGGAGGTCAAAAAAGCCTGTTGCAAGATTCTCTTTTGCAAAGCTGAAGGTTCCGCTTGAAAGTCTGAAAAAGATTTTGGTGTATATAGTGCAAGATAGATAGATAGTGATAGATAGATAGTGTAGATAGTGGTGTATAGGATTTACAAGTATGAATATACTTGTAAATGCTTCTAATATAAATCTGAAAGTTTGTGAGCTTCTTTATTTGTTTGAAGTTCCATAACGCCTTAACTACTGAACCAACTTACCTGATATTTTGTAGGGAGGTACACCTGATTATGTGGAGTAGGATCTAGGAATATTTTTATTTCTTAAAATCTATCGTAAATTTCATTTGTTTGCTTCCCAAGCTTCAAGATAGTGGTTATTATTGGCTTACTATGATTTTGAACGTGGGCAAAGGCACGGGTAAATTTTAGTAGTTTGTGGTTCGTAATAAATTTTTAAGTTAGCAGTCCTGTACATGACATCAAATTTATCCCAACATTTAAAGCATTAGGGGTATTAAAATGTTTGAATGTCATGCCCGTTGGCTCATAGACCTCCAAATATGCTCAATCGAACATTTGCCGAGTGTGTGAACGAGCTTGTTGGGATGGAGTGGTTTGACGTTTTGGATGTCCAACCAAAAAAGCAATCAATGCACAGACACCGACAAACTCTATAGTTAAATTGTTGGCTGACATTTTGAGAAGGAGTTCATACAGGTAAGAACAGTTGGCCAAGACATCCAAGTTTTTTTTTAGAAGAGGGCCGTGGCTTCACTTAACCTTAGTGTTGCAACGCAGCTAAATTAGCTTATTGTGCACCCTCAGACATAGTCGTCACTCTCCGTCAAATCCCAGGTCCTTAACGAACCTTGAGATCTTCTTGACTATGGTTACCTGTACTTCTCCTAGGTCACTCATTGGTAGGCCAAGGAGTCTGGTGCGCAGACCTTGTAGGGCTGGGCACTCAAATAGCATGTGGAAGGCTGTTTCTTCCTCCTCACGTACTGTGCTACTTACTGTGCTGTAGGCAACACTGCACATAGGCTCCGGACTAATGAGTGGGCTGATAGCTCTTCTGTTTGCCCACATTTCAGCTCCCTCATTTCCCACAATTTCTTTGTGCCCTGGAACCCAACTAAGTATTACCTTATTGCTCTCTCCCAGGGTTTTCATGGCCTGATGTCAGCCCTAAACTGCCTTAGAGGTGAAGTCGTAGCTGTCAAGTGCCATCAGTGCAGCTCTGCTTGAGTTCATGTATATGGTGCGGCCTTTGAGGCCATGGTCCACACACATTCAGACAACGCAACAATCTCCGCTTGGAATACGGTAGCCAGTTTCCCCAGACTTATGCAGAAATGCACCTTGGTTCTGACACTATATATCCCTGCCTCTGTTCCAGATGGCTTTTTCAAGCCATCCGTATACCAGGTGATGCCCCTCTTCACGGGTATCTAAGGGACCACCTCCCCAGTGACCCGATTAGAGAGGGAAGGTGTACATACGACTGGGTTCCCCCAGGTTCCCAGAAGGCTCCGTGAAGGACACTGAATATTAGGCCTCCAGTAACTCAAGACTCTCAGCACAGATCGCATAACACCTTTAAGGCCCGCAGTGCCTAGGCAACTCACCCATGTGACAGATGCCCAGGCCCCGGCTTTAGCCTCCGGGTCCAGGTGCCACCCCCACCTAAGCAAGGGCTCATCCTGAACCAGTTTTGGCTCATTCCGGTACTGGTAGTGCTGCTGCCCCCTACCAGGGAATCATTCCGGATTCCAGCCTACGGGATCAGTGTATCAGGGCCATGAACGTGATTGGTGCAACCTTCGGTTACACAGGGCAGCACATTAACTCTTGTACTGACTCTTCCCGGACGGTCTTGGGCACCAGTACTGGCGCCCCTGGGGGCGAAGATGTATCCTGGTTCCCACGTCTACGCAGCTCCCTGACTGTCCAGAATACACCTGCACCCCCTTGGCCCCGACATCCGTGCTGGTTGAGTCTTTCGAGCCGAGTGCCCGACCCAACAAATCCGCCAGTATGTTGGGAGGAAGGGCATACACATTATGGAATATTTTGTCAAGCACCGAGCGACTCGACCAATTGTTCGACCGTTTATGGCGGCCCGTAGAATCCAAACCAAATATTGCTGGTACTGTGTTTGGTTTCCTCCCGTGTTGTGATAATTATGAATGTTATTTTTTCCAAAAAATGTTCAAAGACTTATAGGTCCAGGGCCGGATTTAGCACTTTGGCGCCCATAGGCCCAATATTTTTTTCCGCCCCCTAGTCTGGTTAAAGTTACTTTCCTAAAAACCTTCATTATAAAGTTATATCAGGTGTACTAGTTATACCAGGTATTACTAGTGCAAACAGAAGAAGTAAATATTTCCCATTATTTTAATCATACAGTGGAACCTGGATAATTCGAACTTGTATAATTCGAAATTTTCTTTAATTCGAATATTTTTCTTGGTCCCTAGCATTTTGTATCTAAACAATGCTAAAAAATCGTGGATAAATCAAATTTTATTTTGGATAGTTCAAATTTTTTAAGTGCCAAATTAAGGTACCGGTTCATTAATTTCATTCCACGACCGAAAATACAGAATACAAATTCATTGGAAAACACATTATACTACGACTTTCAACAAAAAATTAATGCCAGACCTAAGGCGTGTCAGGTTACGGTCAAATGACTCATCCATTCCCCCTCCCACCCTGCCCCAACATCGCTTGTAACTCGACAACCACAGAAAACTAAAACAGTACAGAACGCTGACTGGGTTTGTTAAAGGGTTGCGGTCGCCGTGGCAGCGCCACTAGTCTTTTCGCGCTTGATTATGTGTAGAACGGCTCCTGGCAGACGAGCCATGCGCCAGACCTGATGCGCAGTTTTCTGCGTCGACACAAAGGCTACTCAACACTGCGACCCCATTCCCTCCCCCACCTGCCAAACTAACTTCCAAATTCCAGTGCAGCATGCC